>JAZDUA010000081.1:3945000-4404902 GCA_038098605.1 Gryllus longicercus | reverse complement strand
CATAACTATTGCATAACAATGAAGGCATGTATCTCCCAATGCAATATCTATAGGTATTCGAAAGAAATAAATTGTAAGAGAAATAAAATTATGAAAGTGGAGACTAATAGGAAAGTCAAGCGAGAAGAGCGTGGAATCTTAAGAAGCAAATTAATATTATAGATGTAGCGACTTGTAAGCACGTATAATTGTGTTGTAGAATAAATAAAAAGATTTGTTACTGCATTTTCAGTATCTTTGGTTGCGAATTGTGTAATGGAGGTCATGCTACTTCTTTAGATTTGAAAACACCATGTTATTTGAGAACAACAGACATTCTATTGCTACCATATATTTTGAATGACATCCAGATCAAAAGTTCTGGAAATAACTGGAGAAAAAGTAATTTCCAAACATATTGTAGAACCAACAGTATTGCCTTTTCTCCAGATTTCATTACGTTGCGAACGAAGATTGAAACAGATTTGTACAGAATACGTGCGCGGAAAACATTTACTCTTGAGAGAAACCGTTGAAGAAAAGAAAATCCAGGTTTGAAGTTCAGTAGGCCTATGACTTTTTCGTTTCTTTCCGTGAACTAACCGTGGATTCTTGTTTCGATGCCTCGATTTTTATTTGTAGAAACTTCCTGCGACGTAGGCGGCGAACAATGAGTTTGATTGTTTTCGTCAAAAAAGTGTATAAACTCTAAGTGACCTCTGGGAAGAAATATCTGTGCACATTTTCTTAACTTCTAGGAACGTTCCTCATCCTTTTACTAATTGAATGATGATTAAAAGTACATCGAACCAAAGTTCGCAAATTTTGAAAAGTAGAATTTTTGCCCAAGTTTTACAGACAATTTATTTGCGTCGGTAACAAAGTACAGATTTGATTTTATATGCGTAGTACTGCTCACCGAATGTTAAGACTCTAGCTCTACTCCTGCCACAACTAGTAAAAAGACTTAACCAACTGTTTGCATAGTTAAGCTGCATAAGCTACAGTTTATGTTAAGAAGGGAAACAAGGGGCCATCTCAGAATTTTCTAAATGAATCAAGTAAGCTGACAAAAAAAACTGATGGAGATGAGTGTCATTTCCCCAGGAACGGAAGTATGTTAGTTTTTACAGGAATATGGGTTGCAATACACATTTTACTCAGTAATTTAAAGTTTCAGGACGCTAAAACATCGTAGACACATAGTAGGAAAGTATTTTATCAAATACTAGTGGACTGGCAATGCTTCGCTATTGCAATTTATTACACTTCACATGCTACTGGTCACGTGATTGTTAATTACGTTTTATGCTACTCTAAATTTCAATACACGAAAGACTTTCTTGCGAGTAACATTCCGTCTTTATCTCCGTGCCTTTCCGTGCCTCTCCCCGTCACTGTCTCTCTCTTTTTCTCTGACTCTCTGTTTGTATCTATCTCTGCGTTTCTGTCTTCCTCTGTATCTCTCTCTCCCGGGAGAAATTTCACAATCGCAGGGGCAGAATACTCAATGAAGACGTCTTAATAATCGAAGGTTCAGTGTGCGGCGGGTTGCATAGAGAGCGCCGTGGCATAAAGCGCCCTGGTCAGAGCCCTTGAATCTACCTAAAATCATCATCAACGCACGTCTATGTGCGCAAGCATATGCACATTCCTCTATTCTTCCCAGTGCAAGCAATAAGCTGACAAAGTTTTATCACAATCAGATGAACGGTACGGCAGCGCATTAAGCACGATCAAGCAAAATTGTCTTTTATTTATGAGATAATTAATGAGTTGAATAAGAAAAATAAAAGATACTAATGATGTTGCATATTATTAAAAATATTTCGAACTTCAGTAAAATGTATAAACGAAGAGAATATAAAATGAAAGTTATTTTAAAAAATGCAATACCAACTGGGCTTCGGAGAAAGAAATGTGTTGCATGGTCAGTAGTGGTTCTTACGCGAATAATAATATTAATAATAATAATGATAATAAAAATAAAAATAAAATGCAATTTCCTTTGAAAACTAATGTGTCACAGAAGGAAACATGAAACTTTTTCAGCAATGGTCTCCTTTCATTTTCCTTTCATTCAACTTCTTATCATTTTCGCAAAAATTAGAAACAATATAATTGTTTATTGCCCTCACAGAATAGGCTCATGAAAAGCAAAGTTTCCTAACATTTGCAAACTAAAATTCAGAGCAACGGTAAATATCTCAAGGAATCTAGTAATAAAACAGTTTTCGTGTGTTTTTACATTCAGATACATTATTGTAATTAAAATTTAAAAGTGTGAACGATGAGGCGGCCTGAATCAAAAACTTCCGTTAGTACAGAAGAAACGACGGTAAAGGATTTTCGAGGTGGTACAGCGACAGTTCAAAATTATACTAAGGATTTCAACTTCTATTTGCCGTACACCAAAACCATTATGACCGGGAGAAGTGGTTTAGTGCGTACCGCGCTGACTTCCCAGTCGGGGTTTGATCCCCGGACTGGACAATCCGACCGGAGATTTGCGGTTTCCCTGAGTGATAAGACAAATTCCCGGATGGTTGAAAAATGCCAGGATAACCTTATACCGCCCCAGTTACCTCCTCCCACCGTTATCCTAGTCCTTGCACCTCTCACCAGCACCTTATCACTTCATTCAGCATGCCCTGCAAAAGTCAGGAATCCCTTGCCCTTAATGGAATGCTAGCTGGCTTATAATAATAATAATGGTAATAATAATAATAATAATAATAATAATAATAATAATAATAATAATAATAATAATAATAATAATATCTTCATATACAATGCGCCACACAGCTGTACATCATCGTCGTTCAATTAACTATTTTTTCTTTTTTGTCATGAAAATTGGTACTCAATCTTGAGTTCGTCACTTTTGCCAACATCCAGGTTGATTGTAAGTGTTCGTCATCTATCAATAATTGAAGGAACGATATAGCTCCATACCTACGCAGTTTCCAGTGTTTCGTTTACTTTTAACGATGGTAGACCTACATTCCGTCCTGAAACCAAAGCAATGCCAATTTCATTCCCCTCCCTCCAGCCGTGACAACTGCCCCTTCCCTGTTCCTACTCCGTCTCTGGGGCCTTGCTGCAAGCGCGCACCAGGCGTGGGAGTGGGGGTGGACTGTCCCCGAGAGACAGCCCCGTGGCCCAACAGCCGGAGTGGCCGCCACAGAAGCGCGGCTTATTGCGAAGGTAGCCACACAGTGCACCTCCCCTTCTTCGCTGTCAACCCACTCCACCAGCACCTAAAGTTAACACATTAAATCATATCAGAATGGTATTATTGTATTGTAAATGATGTATAAACGTGTGTATTCTGAAACCTTCACATGCAAAGATTTATGGGTGAGAGAAAGAGAAAGAAAGACAAGAAAAAAGAGAAAGAGACAAAAAGAGAGAAAGAGAAAGTGAAGAAAGAGAGAAAAAGAAAGTGAAGAAAGAGAGAAAAAGAAAGTGAAGAAAGAGAGAAAAAGAAAGTGAAGAAAGAGAGAAAAAGAAAGTGAAGAAAGAGAGAAAAAGGAAGTGAAGAAAGAGAGAAAAAGAAAGTGAAGAAAGAGAGAAAAAGAAAGTGAAGAAAGAGAGAAAAAGAAAGTGCAAAAAGCGAGAAAAAGAAAGTGAAGAAAGAGAGTGAAAGAAAACGTGAAGAGTGAATGAGAAATTGAAGAGAGTGAAAGAGAAAGAGAGTCGGAAAGAGAGAAAGAGAGAGATGAACTTGAGCCACCGAATTTCCAACCATTTCTATAGAAAAATTGTTAAGAATAAGTGCACAGATCGCTCATAGGTCATCTATTTTTGAATCTGCCTTCTGAAATATTCTTATTTATATCTCCGACGAGTGAAAAATGAGATAAGGAAAGTAGCGGCTGGAGGTGCCATCACCGCTTCACAATATATGCTTTGAAGTGGATTACTTGAAATAAAAAAAATCAGGACAAGGATTGAGGTACATAAACTTTTGTGAGATTCTATTCAAATGTAAGAAACTGTTGAAATAGTTTGTCCACGTAATCATACACCTTACATATTTTGTCATAAACGTTCCATGTTTTGAAGACTTTCCTTCTTAGTTGGTTCTCATTATTTTTTATTCAATGAACAAAATAGCACCTCCCCACACGCTGCAAAGTTGTGTACAAACTGATGATATTGCTTGTGGGAAAATCCCTAGAAACCTGTAACGTGCATGGAGCAATAAACGCTGTGGGTATCCTATTTCAAAACGAGCACCTATCATAAGATCTCATACAATATTTTCGCCTCCTTTGTCTCGCGCTGGGAACAGTAATTAGGCTGCGGGGCGCGCGACGTGTCGGGGGTGGGCGCTGTCGCCGTGGCGCGCCGCGTGGGGCGCCACCTGTGGCAACGGGCGCCGAGGGAGGCGCTCCCCTGTGAGACATAGCCGCGCCGCGAACCGTCGTCGCGATGGGGAACATAATGGAAATGGCCGACCTGGGACCGCCTGCCTCCTCCTCACTTCCCCTCCGCCGCCCTGCAGGCTGCGAGGAAGCGACGCGGTGCAAGAGGGTGCAGGTGATGTGCTATCGACCTCTCTGAAGCTGGCTAGCTACCCACAGCGGACCACAACAAGCTACATGCCATACTTTTATCGGTAGTAAGTATGACAATTAATGACTCATTAATTATGATAATTACTAATGTGCCACCAATGCACTGTGGGCTTCCTTTGGTCCTGCAATATCTTATTTACGTGGATGCTATTATGTGTACGTGTATTATTTTATGTGTGCTATTGTTTTTGTGTGAATGCTGATGAGGTATTTTTGAAGCAATTGACAATAATTGAAGTCATCTCCGTCAACTTAATGTACATTTTTAGAGATTCATCTCCGGCGAATAAAATATACACTACACTTACGGGACCAATGACCTAAGCAGTTGACGCGTCAAGTATCACTAGCTATCAGTCACGTACACACGTACCATGCATGCAGACGCCTAAGATACGATACACATTCATGAAAACCATAATCAATGTACTCGTAGCCGAGGATAAAGTTAATTTAAATTCATAATCCCCACATATAATTGAAAAACATTGCATTAAACTGAATTGCAAGGAAGTATATTTGGGGAAATCTAGGAGTTATTTGGCTGATAAAAGATTTTTTCGTGAAATTCAATGTTCTTGCATCTCTTCTTGTTCAGAGGTGCATTAAAACTACTCTAATCCCGGGGCTATTAATGTGTGTCGCATTACAAGACGCAGATCTGACTGTACGCAGCCCCGAGAGTTACAAACCTCGTATTACAACTGCTTGCAACAAACAAATTTCCACGGCAAACAGTACCACGCGAGTGACGATGCGCATCGCAGAAGCAGCACAATGCCGCAGTAATCCTGCCAGACCTATTTTCATTGTAATGGATGATATGCAACAGCTCACAGCGGCAGCGGTCCATAATTCGCTTCAAATTTCCTGTTATTATCGGTGATCGGTTGTAAACAGGCTGGATAAATATTTAATTTCCCAATTTTCCGTTGGCTTTATCGGACGCAAACAAGGGCAGTCACTATCCTCTATCGTTGCACTTCGCCTCACCTCTTTCTTCATTGGCGGACGGATTGAGAGGAAAAGTGACCTAGAGGAAGGAAAGGCCGCGTTGATTGTAGAATTGACAGACCTGTGGTGTGCAGTGTGCGCAAGTAGAACGTGTTCGTCGCAGCGTCTCTTTGCCTGTCTGTCTGTCTGTCTGTCTGTCTCTCTCTCTCTCTCTCTCTCTCTCTCTCTCTCTCTCTCTCGCTCGCTCGCTCGCTCTGTCTGTCTCCCTCTCTTCCCCTCCCTCCTTCTCTCTGCAGCCCACTCACTCCCCACCTCTCTCCCACTCCCCTTCTCCCTTTCTCTCTCTCCCACCCCATCTCTCCCTCCCTCATAATCCCTTGGCCCTCCTCCTCTTCCCTGTCCCTGGCGCTTCCTCTTGCTCGTATTATTGCTCCCGTAAGGATCTTTTCGCCTTTTAATTATCTCTCTCAAGATATATCGCTTACTCTCCATTTTTCTCTTTTCTCATCTCTTACTCAATTTTTTCACTAATTTTTAATCCTTTTGCTCTCCTTCATTATACCTCATTCCTCTCATTTCCATCTCTCTCTCTCTCTCTCTCTCTCTCTCTCTCTCTCTCTCTCTCTCTCCCGTTCTCTCATTTTTACTCCGCCATGTCATCGGAAAAGTGGAAGTTGTCCGAAAGTCTTCAGAAACACATAGATCAGTAGCGACATGTGAATAGCTGAAATTGGCACGTTTGGAATATCGCAGAGACAAAAATATACAATTTACAAAGCTTGGCGACAAACTCTCAAACACTCCATCTTGTAGAAACATTCTTCAACAGGAAATAACGGATAGGTGTAAATCCGCGATTCACTGGCTCCGTAAAAGTTGTCGTCTGCTTTACAGAACTTCCATCTCTGTTCTCAATACTGCTTTAACTGTGAATGGTCGTTGACATTCCCAATAAAATAATTAGAGGCGTTGTCTTTGCCCATAATATTGTTGTGTTCTCAGCTCCTTCTTCTTATTCATGTCGGGTAGGTGTGGGCTCCCTCCTTCTCGACGATCTGCTTGAGACGCGACTGTGCTGCTTCCGACTTTGGCGACAGAGCGCTCAACTAGTTGGGGAGCGCTCGAATTGCCTTCGGCAATGATCCGTTCGCCGTGCCGTCGCTCGACGCGAATGCGCAGATCCACCGCGAATGGAGCGCGTGGCAGACTCCGCTTTTGGGCCCGCAACAATTGCTCAAAGCGAATGAAAGAGGCATTAGTGGACAGCCTAAAATATTTCAGCCAAAAGTTTTCTTTTACGCTGTGGTGAATTGTACCAATTTTATAGTCACAAGTGCTCGTATATGCGTAACAATACAATAGCAATCTTGCGGATCCCAACGTGAGCGGTCATTGACGTAGATTAATGAGTCAGCAGTTGATTTAACAATTGGAAATCCTTGGGTATTTTACAACAGATAGTACGTCAGAATGTTTCACTTCCTAAAATATGATCGCAAAACATATCCTCGAGTTCAGTTTTGTACGGAGAGGGTTTTAATTTTGTTTTCAAATGCTAACAATACAATTGAAATATCAAAATTTGCGTAGTATAATACCATATTCGGGGAGACGCGACAATTTAATATTTACAAAGATCATGTTTTAAGAGAAAAAGTATCGGAATAGACATAACAAGAAAATTTAGGTATAAAATCTCTAAATATGATTTTATTCAAATTTATTAATTTTCGAAAAATTAAATTTATTTAAATGTTTGCTGCGTACAGCGCATGTGTATGTAGTAGATAAATAGTCGATGAATACCAGAAACATTTTAATAAATATTATCAAAATAATTTTGGAGCGGTTCAAAGTAAGTAAACCACATTCTTTGGCGGTATAAATGAAATATGTCAAACTTTGCTTTGATTTCCTGGCGACCACGTGTTCGGAAGCACCATCAGGAATAAAATTGCCTAGAATATTAATGAAGGAGCGAAAGTGTGGCAGCTAGACAGCCTCTGTCGCTCCCCAGGGGTGGTTAGTGGATGAATAAATGAGCACTAATAATGGCCACAAAGGGTAGAAACCGAGTAGGTCGATCGAAACTCGCAGAGTTCGCCCGGGGGAGCACATATTACATGACGTCGATGAAAGTCAACCACTCATAATAATGAAAATAATAATAATAATAATAATAATAATAATAATAATAATAATAATAATAATAATAATAATAATAATAATAATAATATAATAATAATAATAATAATAATGAATTAAAACAAAAGGTGAATTCTTAAAGTCTAGAACTCAGGCAGAGCAAAAACAATATGGATAACAAAAGAAGACGAGGAGGATCTCAGACAAGCACTAAGTGGCGTGTAAGGTACAGAAGAATTCATGAACACAATCAAAACACATACATTTGACTCCACAACACAGGATACACAGGAAGACAATTTGGGCACAGAGAACTCACAGTCATCTTGAAAGAATTCAAGTTCAAACGATTTCTTTAAATGAGAATAAACATGCATCATGATGATGATGTTAATAATAATAATAATAATAATAATAATAATAATAATAATAATAATACGAAACTGTTCTTAGCTGTAGCCACTGCTGATGCAATTACTGTAAGTAGTACTCGTAATACGGAAGGGAAATGGTGAAAGTGTCCCCGGAAGGAGAAAGGAGGAGGAAGGGAAGGCAGAGCTGGGAGAGGGTGAGGGCTGCGCGTCGTAATCAATTGCGTCCCCGTCAGAGCGAGCGCACCTCCCACGCGGCCTTTCGACTCCGGTGACGAAGCAGTGGCTGGAGGCTCGCATTCGGTCTCGACCCGATCAGAGCAACTTCCGCGTGCCGCGTTCCATTCCGCAGAACGATCGCCGACCTCTGGATCGCACTTGCGCGTCAAGCACTGTTGGCGACTTGCGCTGCCGCACACATGGCAGGGTTCAGGGTTAGAGATTGGCTCGGTGGGCGCGTGCGAGAGTTTGAGAGATGCTCTCTCTCTCTCTCTCTCTCTCTCTCTCTCTCTCTCTCTCTCTCTCTCTCTCTCTCTCTCTCTCTCTCTCTCTCCCGTTCTCTCTCTCTCTCTCTCCTTCCCTCCCTCTCTCCCTCCCTCCCTCTCTCCCTCCCTCCCTCTCTCCCTCCCTCTCTCTCCCTCTCTCTCTCTCTCCCGTTCTCTCTCTCTCTCCCGTTCTCTCATTTTTACTCCGCCATGTCATCGGAAAAGTGGAAGTTGTCCGAAAGTCTTCAGAAACACATAGATCAGTAGCGACAAGTGAATAGCAGAAATTGGCACGTTTGGAATGTAGCAGAGACAAAAATATACAATTTACAAAGCTTGGCGACAAACTCTCAAACACTCCATCTTGTAGAAACATTCTTCAACAGGAAATAACGGATAGGTGTAATTCCGAGATCCACTGGCTCCGCAAAAGTTCTCGTCTGCTGTACTCAATACTGGTTTAACTGTGAATTGTCGTTGATATTCCTAATAAAATAATTAGAGGCTTTGTCTTCTTTTGAAGTTGGGAACTAAGTAGTTTGTAGATTTGCGTCGTAGTGTGACTGTACACTTTCGTTTTCAACAATCTGTTAATGATTTTCACATAATAAATCTCTGATGAAGCTAAAATAGTTGACGTCCAGATTTAATACTTGCGTTTTTAGAATCCATCTTCCAATTCGTACAATAGTGAACATGTGTATAGGCTAAAGCGTGAACATATTCTAGACTTACCTTTTAGATTCTCTTCATAGCAACTTATATCATGTATACCATTTACTAATTGTTCCAAGTGAACAGATTGTAAATTAGCAGAATTGAAAAAAAAATCTTCCAATTCGTAGGTAAGATAATGTACTCCTAAAAGTAGTAATAATTTTGATCAGATTTAATAACAAATTGTTCAATTTAACCAATGAAACAAGTATCTTTAAAAAACATAAATCCATTTATTCCCTTTCTTCTTTTGGCTTTCAACACTTGAGACACTTTGGTCCTTGGATAAACTACCTCCATCGGGATAACTTTCACACATGATTGTATTGGATTAGTAATTACAGTCTTGTTTTACGTTGTTAAATATAATATACCTACTTGATACAAAAGCATATCTTTGGATCATGGGACCTTTAAACCAAGGAAGCTCCTTGGGTCCTCTCTTTGATAATTTGCATAGATGCATTTCCATATTCACAACAATACCACACCCACTGCACACGACATTTGGTCATAAGGGGTGTTTGAAATTTTATTTGCATGTAAAATGCAATTTGTTAATTGCGAAATCCTCCATGGCAATATGTGGCTTCCAACGCGTTAACTAGTAAAGGTTATGTATGTCGCTCTTGATATATTGAGTGAAATCCATACAGTATTATATTTTATCTCCTTTAGCCAGATAAAACAACATTTGAAAATTAATAACTATATTTTGCGGTAGCAACATAAGACTATTAACTATAATTGTAATGTTTCCTACTGATGTTCTTTTCTGGAATGTAAATGAATACTCAGAGCACAGGGATACCAGTATGTGATTTAAAATGCTTACAAAGAGACATATATCCCAAAATTAACCTTTAACTTCCACCAATAAATCATTTTAATAATAACATCATCGCACATATTTCGGACGAAGCCAAAAACATGGACGAACAATTATTGTATGACGTAAGAAAGAATCTGACCTGAAACATCGCACCCGCTGGCCAGTAGCGATTATCTGCTTCCGAAACCTCTGCCTCGTAATTCCCACCCCACATACGATCGACACGTGAGCGCTTCCCACTCGCCCCAGCCGGCGCCGTCCGTCCCTGGTGAGCCGCCCTGAATAATTGAGAGCAACCGCGGTCGCCTCTTGTGTCCGACAAGCCCCTGAGGGCTGACGTGCTCTGGGCGGCGCCGACACAACGGGCGCAAAAGGCAAGGCAAATTCACATCGGCCAAAGAAAGATTTGGAACACAGGCGAACTTACTGGTTTCTGTTCGGTGGGATCATTGATAGTACGTTATCATCATAGTGTCATCATAGTACGTTATTCTATAATTTCGCGGATTCTGTGGTGGAAAGTTAGCACATCGGGCTGTTGTACCCAAGTTTGAGAGTTGAAACCTGATGGAAGCCGTGGATTTTACGGGCGAGAAAATGTTTCGTATGCCTTCCCTCGGAGGGAAAGTAAAGCTGGCTGGGGATAAAAGCAAGGCAAATTCAGATTGGCCAAAGAAAGATTTGGAACACAGGCGAACTTACTGGTTTCTGTTCGGTGGGATCATTGATTAAAGATAGTACGTTATTCTATAATTTCGCGGATTCTGTGGTAGAAAGTTAGCACATCAGGCTGTTGTAGCCATGTTTGAGGGTTGAAACCTGATGGAAGCCGTGGATTTCATGGGTGAGAAGATGTTTCGTATGCCTTCCCTCGAAGGGGAAGTAAAGGTGGCTGTCCCATGTTGTAGATTTACTACATGTAAAAGGTTTTCAAAACTAATGAAATCCTTTGAGCTAAATTTTAATAGCCTGTTTCGCCGCTCGAGTGATACCTCCTTTCTCCGCTAGTGGGTGAAAGGAGCGTACCGAAATGGCGTCGTCAAACGGAAGAGCGTGCCTGAGGGCCTCAGTCTCGCCACGTAAAATAAGGAATGAACATAACTACAAATCGATTCAGAATTTTTTTATATTACAATCATGACGCATAATTTACACTATTGAGAATTTTATGACATATTTTGGTTACAAACACATTCTACGGAAAATCAAATTACGATGCAGATATAAGCTTTAAGGTACATTGTTGATGAAATGCTCACGTATTAAATAAATGCTGGCGGTTTATTTTAGCTTATACTTACATTTAAAGTACTAAAAGTTTTCTTTTCGAAAGAAATGTGAGCTTTCTAATACCCCAAAGTTAAAGAGTTTGGTTTTAAATTGAAGGAAGTGCGATCTTCTTAAGTTCAATCAACCAATAATGTAGCATAAACACTAATTTTACTAATATTTTAAAGGTGATAGAATCAATGCTTATTTGCTGTCATTTGTTCATTTCATTTTTTGTTGTGAGAGTTGTAATCAGTCTATCGAAAGCAGGTGTTTAGTCATGTACCACGAGAGAGCAATTACACTTCTAAGTATGGTGGATGAAAAAGATAGCTACTGGACCGACTTATGTGGTCCACTAGAGCATGCACATTCAGATATTTAAAAATACAAACCATTTCAATAACATTTTCAGAAACATCTCTAACTCTGTGTTTACATAAAATAGTGATATTGTGGTTTCATGTTTTGTAAACATCTCTCATTTCATTAGTTTTAGTGAATTACTACTGAAAGACATGAAACAATATATGAAGGGAGTATTTTTTTTCCTATTAGTGTATATATAGTACTTTTTGTTGCAGCTTTTCTATAGTTCTTCCTTTTGTGCAATGAAATGATGAGGGGTCAGCTAGTCTCAATAAAGATATATTTATTACATAAACAGCGCACTATTGTGTTTGCAACCATGTAAACATTTTGTATACGAATGTGGTCTTCTATTAACACGGTTTTTAGAATATCAAATTGTTACGAGAATTCTAAAGAGAATTTGTGATCTCTGTATTTGCTCGCAAGTAATTAATTTTCATCCATATAATAAAAGAGTTTAGAATAATTTCTAAGTATCGATGGAATATTCATTTTATCGAAACACATTAAAATAAAAGCTAAAAGAAAATTATGAATACAAATGCACAACATTCTTAAATTTAGTTAAAAGCTTTACGATGGTAAATGAAGCAATTTTATTTGTTTTAAATGTACAAATATTACAAGCTATTTTTATCCAGTCTTATCAATAATATGGGTTAAAATTTCGAAGATAATTCTATCAGCCTTCTTCATGGTAAAGTCTTGGGTAGTTCTGCTACAGTTTTTACCCTGCATAGGATTTTATCCCCGTGGTGCAGAGGTCCACCTCTGGGTCTTAATCAGTCTCGTTTAGTCCTTACAGACTGCCAAATTAAATATTCCGGTAAGTAAATTTACTTGTTGTTTTGAAATGAATGGAACTGATAGTCAAATGTTTTTTGTGGTAAATATGGAATGAAAAATATTATTAAATAGGTGTTAGTACCCACTTTTTTACCGTTCCTTGAATATCAAGGTATTATTTACGTAAGTGCATTACGTTCAAAGAATTCATTCCACAAAGTAGAGGTGTTATTTCATTATTGACCCTGATCTCCAGCAATTTAGTAATTTAATTATACAGAATGTAGTTTAAGCAAGTTTAAGGTTAACTACTGTTATGTTTCTCAATAATATTGATGTTTCTAACAATAACTGTTGCAAAGATGCTGCAAAGAGACAAATCCATAACGCTTTCATAAATTGCTAATGAAATGGAAATAATGACATAGAAAGTAATAGATCGCCTTAAAACTAGTAATTACAGTACTGTACTCGAGTACATTGTTCACTTGGACACAGACTGCAATAGTTCAGCGGCGACACAATTGTCGCTGTGCTGTGCTATCGTCAGTGACTATGAGGCCCTAGGGTTCGACTCCAAAGAGTGACGACCTCTCGTGTCCAACTGCAGAGCTCGACTGACTTCAACTGCAGTCTGGAGAGAATTTCTAATGGCTCGCTGATTTAGTCGGCAAATTCCGAAGTAGAACCGTAACAAACGGGCCAGAGAGTTTTAGCTTGCCCGTCTGGGGCGATGTCTCACTGGGGAGAGAGATCTGGAGGGGAAACACCCCGATAGGTTGACGTCGAAGTCTGCGCCAGATCTCACATTCCAGCAGGTAGAAACACTGCCACCTCCCAGAATATAAAGCGCACTACACCTACGGGACCAATATCCCTAGGTGTTGACTGGTCCAGAATCAATGTTCCCTGCCTGACTGAATCCCGCCGCCGCCAAGTGCCTTCTGTTTGTCGCGACACGCGCCGGCCACGGCCCACTGGGCGCAGAGACGCCGGCTCGCCTGCCACCTGCTCCACCGCACGCAGAGCCTTCAATTATTATGGGGGCACGACGTCGCGTCGGCGCGGTGGCCGACGCGCCAACTCCCGCACCGTTGGTGAAGCGCTTGTCGGCGCGCGGAATCAATCTCGACGACCGACGGCGACAAGCTCCTTTGCGGCGAGGTGGGAAACGCATGCAGCCCCGGGGCGCGCGTGCTCAACCAGAGCTCCTTTTGCACACATTTCGATGACGTGTGCTCCCTTCTGTTGACGATGTATTGATGGAGTTTGCATTCACTATTCCACTCTCTCTCTCTCTCTCTCTCACTCTCTCTCTCTCTCTCTCTCTCTCTCTCTCTCTCTATATATATATATATATATATATATATATATATATATATATATATATATATATATTATTAGCGTATAGGCCATTACTGACCACACGATTTACGTGTGTAATTCTTCCAGGATCAGCTTTTCAGCTGTATCCTTGGATTACAACAAGGTTGTTACGCCTTGAAGTGTGAATTATGAGATGAAAGGATGATGATAGGTGAAGGGACAGTCACAAATACTACCATGTCTACGCAGGACTCGAATCTGCAGCCTCCTCGGCACAGACGACGGCTGCCACAACCGTCTGCGCCACAGGTCCGACTTTATATATATATATATATATATATATATATATATATATATATATATATATATATTGTGACGTACCTGGTAATGCCGGGTATTTTCACTGCAAGAAATTACTAAAGGAGGGTATCTTTTCCGTGAATGGGTCCCTACGATAAGTTGGTATAGCATTAGGAAAGTTAATTAATAAATGAAGTACAATCATGAACAGCATTTATTCACAAACGAGATTTGTTAATTACATGATCTAACAACATTTATACACTCTGCCTTGGTACCAAGATTAGGTGTAATACATATTATCATACCTTCGGGGCCCCGACCAATACCTTCGATGCTTGGAGCACGGCTCGTGTCGGCAGGGGTCGCCGACCTTCGCAGCAGCTGGGCGTCGTCGGCGGCTGATGGCGTGGCGATCGCCTCGGCTGGTGACCTTGCGAATCCTTCCTGATTCGGCTCCTGGTACCTCGGTGTTGCACCTCACTCTGATTATCTTCCGTCGCTGGAATTAATCACTTAACCCACGGCTACTGCACGTGCTGGCCTCAGTTCCGCGCTACACAATTCCGGTGTTATTCTTACCGCAATAAACAATACAAGCGCGATCGATTGTTCTCTCGTCGCTGATCTCCCATCCTAATAATATTCTCGATCTCTACTTCACGTATCTATTGTTTTACAGTTGCTACTACTTTACAAAATACACCGCATGTTCCCTTTGTCCATGCACTAACGGCGAGCTCTTCGCCGCACGTCCGTACCTACCGGCCACTTCTCCACGACTGTCCTAACGGCTGAAATCTTCGCCGTTCGCTGCCCAGTTCGTAACCGACATTCTCACGCTGTCCTCGCGGCGGCGGCAACGGCGGCGGTAGCGACCGTTGCTAGTTCCCATCGTTGTTCGCCGCGCTTGACGTACGTACCGCGCAGTCCAAAATATCTACTGATTACTTACGCTAATGTTCTAATTAGTGTAAGGAAACACATTATGTGTTTCATCACCCCCTCCTCTCCTTTTTTGGATTTTTCCTGCCTAAGAAAAATTCACTTCATCACCATCGTCTCTGCCGATAGTTGCACTGTCTTGTATACTACATGAATCCTTATATACACTTATTCCCTAAAATCAGATTAACACGTGATTGTTTAAACTAATACTAATAATACACTTTATTTACACTTCACTATTGTCCTCGTTTATTGGACACAGTCTCAGACTGTTAACATTATAGTGTCCTATCACTTCTTGTCTGTTATTTAACAGTCTGGCCACATTTTATCCGTTACTTTGTCTATAAAATATGGCCCCTCATATAACAGGAAGAATTTTGGGTATAATTTTAGGTTTGGGTTCGATACTCTGGGAGCCCGTAGCCGGACCGATTGTCCCTCACTAAACTGGTAAGTCTTCTTCTTCGGTTTCTCCTTCTTTTCCTTTCCTGATTTTACCAATGCTTGGTATATCTTCTCCTTCGTCTTCGGTGGTTCTTGTTTATTTTCTGTCAACAACTGCGACCGCTGCTCTCTCTGTTGTGCATTCAGTATTTCTATCTTCTTCTTTGGAGTATCTGCGAATGTGCAGTCATACTCTACCACTGCCTTCTGATACCTTCCTAACTCGGTATGACTTGCTTTGCCCAATAAGTTCTGCGTAGTGATGGAAAGCTGTCGCGTTACTACGCAAATTATTGCTTGGTAGTTCCTAGGAATAAATGATATTTTTGGCCTCATAATATTCTTCGTTGTGTATTCACTAATACTTTCCATGACGTGGTTGTGATGATTGTTCCTCAGGTTTATCTTACCGTTTGTCCGGGTTTCTTCGTTCCAATCTCGTATGAAAATTTTGTCATTAAATTTCTTCAAGAATTTAGGAAATACATTAAAAATTCCTGTCCATGTCCTGGCGTTTCCTTCTAAAGTTGGGTATGAGAACTGGATCCCGTGTCCTTCCACGGTGTCAATTAGTGCTAGATGCTGTTCTGCTGCTCGCATAACTGCGTCAGGGTTTTCCTTACCATCTTCCGAATATTTCAGCGACTTTGGAGGCATAATTGGCGTCACCCCATTCTTGACACTCGGTGACATTTTCCCTACTTCTTCCTGTTCAAATTCATCTTGTAATAATACCTTCTTCTCGCACCCCTGTATATTTTCCTCGATTTCTTCTTCTATTATACGCTCCATTTCTTCCGTTTTCATTTCCACTTCTTCTTCCATTATTTGCTTCAATTCTTCCGTTTCCACCTCCACTTTACAAACATCCTCCTTGGCCTCGATTTGGACCTCCACCGTTTTGCCCTCCGCTGTCTTGACTTCTTCATGAATTTGGTTCGTCATCCCCTCGCTTTTATCCTCTGCAGCAACCCTAGCATCCCCTTGATGGTGTAGCTGAACTTTTAGCACCTTTTCTTCGCATTCCCGCCTATTTTCCTGTATTTCTTCCTTGACCGCCAACTGTAACTCAGTTTGTTCTTCAGTGTGTTCTATTCGCCCACTTATCTCCTCTCGTAATTTGCTAATTCGTTCCTCATCTTTCCTATCCTGTTCATCTAATTTCTCGCTCTGTTCTTCCGCGAACTTCTTAATCTGCCTCTCCGTAAATATTTTATGTTCATCTAATTTCCTACTCTGCTCTTCTGCCAGCTTCCCAATCTGTTCTTCACCTTTCCTATTTAGTTCTTCAGCCAACCTCCTATTCTGTTCCTCTGTGAATATTTTCTGTTCGTCTAATTTCCTACTCTGCTCTTCTGCTTTCCTATTTTGTACGTCTAATTTCATCATGATTATCTGCATAAAGTCTGCAAGGGTATTTTCCCCGCCCCCCTGACTTGGATTTCCTATTGCCTGGTTCATCGGTGTTGACGTAATTTCTACCTCTTTATTGAAACTATCCCCCGGCGTATCATCCAACCGGCTTCCAATTCCACTATCCCTGCTTTCCGATAAAATGCTACTACCAATTCCTTCGTCTATCTCCCTTACTTGCTCCGCCTTCCCTTCTGAGTCCAATACTACGTTTTGCTCCTCCATTTTATTACTTATAGCTTCACGTTCGATCCCGCTTACCTTAAATGCTCGTACAATTTTCCCTTTGCTTCTCTTAACAATAATGCAACGGTTGCCCTCTTAATTTATTATGCCCGCCACAGCACTATATACTCTTGGTGACTGTTTTAATGCACTAATATTTCAGATGCTGATTCATGAAGAACACACCCTCACTCACCACAAAAACACAATAACGCTAATTCAGTAATCACATAAATTCCCACTCACCTACCAATACATAAACATATTCTCTACAATCAGTAATATTATTACCACTTGAATACATATGTACTGCTAATAAACTCATTAACATTATTACAAAAATGCTCCCAAATTTTAGTAAATCCACTATTTGCTTTGGAATTAATTGGTAGCGACCGTTGCTAGTTCCTATCGTTGTTCGCCGCGCTTGACGTACGTACCGCGCAGTCCAAAATATCTACTGATTACTTACGCTAATGTTCTAATTAGTGTAAGGAAACACATTATGTGTTTCAATATATATATATATATATATATATATATATATATATATTGTGACGTACCTGATTGTCGGTACTTTCCACTGCAAATAAGTTATAAAGGACGGGTATCTTCCTCGTGAATGGGTCCCTTGAGGAAATCTATATTGCATTGGTAAATTGAAGTAATAAGTTTGCACAAACTCAAATACAATTTATTCATGAACAAATATGCTGTATACATGATCGAATACATTAATGCTTTCCGTCTTGGTACCAAGATTCTGTTTATCATGTGATTTCGTCATACCTGGGGCCACAACAAATACCTCTATTGTTCTGGATTATCGCCAACGACGGCGGCGGCCGCTGACCTCCACTGCAGCCCGGCGCGTCCGGCGGTTGGTGGTGTGGGTTCGCCTCGGGCCGGCGGCAACGCGAACTCCTCGGCTTCAGCCCTGGGTGTTTTGATGTGCAGTCCCACTTGCGCATTCACAGCCTCTCGGCGATGTCCATCTCGTTCCCGCGATGTGCTCGAATTATGTCGCCGCACTTTCCCTCTAGTTATTGTTCTCTTCCCTAATGTAGCCGCGGAGCACGTGGTCATTACTCGCGCCGGCGTCGATTACACTACGTACAGTTTTTGTGTTATTTCCACTGTGTTTGACGGTACATACATGATCTACAGTTTCCAGCGTACTAACCTCTCCCAAGTTCCAATTTACCGGCTTCTGATCGACTTTTCTATAAATCTTGCATTGTTTAATTTCCTTCGTCGCTGGCTACGTATTACCCCGCCCGCAGTCAACGGTCAACC
Source organism: Gryllus longicercus (assembly GCA_038098605.1). NCBI lineage: Eukaryota > Metazoa > Arthropoda > Insecta > Orthoptera > Gryllidae > Gryllus > Gryllus longicercus. Next base: position 4,386,454 of record JAZDUA010000081.1, on the reverse strand, counting down.
TTACTCGACTGCCCTCGGCTCGTAACGGCCAAAGTTCTCGCTCCTTCACGCTGCTCGCGGCGGCGGGCAGTGGCAGACCCGGTCGCAGTCCCCTCCCATCGCCGGTCGCGCACCTGCCGCTTATGCCGCGCAGTTCAAAATGAGCTGTAGTTATTATTGTGCTTAATGTTTCTATTTGCATATAGAAACGCTCCACGTTTCAATACATAAACATAATTCCTAATTCCCCAATCTGGGCGGTGTATCTTAACCAGGGAGTGTAACAAATAGATACACGCCAGTGCCCGCAATGTATCTCACAGTATAGCTGCAACTTTTTGTGAATGCGAATTATCTGAAGCTTTAATTACTGAAATACGTATTTTATTTAGTTTGCGGATGTCCCTCAATGCAATTTTTAATGAATCCTACATTGCAAAAACCTTGTCTAAATACTTATAGTGAAAAAGGTCAAAATTGTTGAAAAACACGCAAAAATCATTTAATATTTTATTATTCGTTAAAAGAAACGCGGATAAATAAGGAAGTTGCTACTCGAAAATTGTGGGTTATAGAGGATTAGTTTTGAAGCCTCAGAATTCCAATTATGAAGCGCTATAATCTACAAATTCTGATTTTTAGACTTAATTTATAACTAATAAATTGGCTTGTTACATTTTTGATAGGTTTTATTCTTTTAATTTTTTTCTAAATAATTATTGTATTGTAATTGACGTTTATTTATATTTTAAAAGTTAATTGAAAGCAATGTTTCTATAATTTCGTGTAAATAAACAAGTTTCCCATATATCGCATTTTGTTTCATACTGAAGTGAGTTCAAATGAGAGCGGGTTCTGTTTTCACCTACGAGAGTTCTCGGACAAGTGAGCCTGTTAAGTACTGAATAACGAAGGCCGGACGCGATTCGAAGTGTTTACGTTTTAATACAAATATTGAAGATTGTGTTCGTGACGTACGTCGCCGTGGAGATAAATGAGAGGGACGAAGTTCCTCACACACCCACATTCAATTATTTCTAAGAAAATTGTTGTTCAGCGAACTCTATCATTTTCATAACTGTGCTTTTCCTCGTAGCTCAGAAAGCATAGCAGCCGCTTAGATTTGAAACCAAGTGGGAGTTTAAAGTTAACTAGTAGTAAAGTTAACTGCACATACGTTTTTGCATTATTTCTAACTTTTATAAATATTTTCGGAAGTTCAGAGAGAGAGAGAGAAACTTTGCTGAGAGAAAATTATAATTTCGGCATTATTTTAAGCATCCCTTGTATTGTTCCTGGAAAAATATGTTTTTAACAATTTGAGTGGTTTTTCAGAATGTGATTTGTTTTGACTTCCAGCAAAAATAGCGCGAAAAAGTTTTTTTTTTCAAAAAATTGCACGTGACCATCTTTAAAGGTCGAATTTTTAGAACAGATTTCATTTAGGACAAAAATCTATAACTTCAAAATTTTTCACCGTCCTTTGAAATATACGAGGAGAAAATTTAAATTAAAAACTTTAAGCCGTTTCTGAAGCAATGTTAATTGTTTAAAAAATCCGTATATTTCATGCAAACTTACGAGAGTACACGCTTATCCAAAAGATCCTAGTAGAAAGAGTAATCCTAGACCTAAGTTATTTATGGATTGAATAAACCATTAAGCTGCTTTCTACCGTTTTCCTGTTTCAGGCATAATCACTCGGATATTTGTGCTTCTAGGAAATTTACATCCGCCTCTCCATTCTATTAATTTTATCCCCGAAAGTGATGAGAAAGTGATATTTTACCGATTTTTACCAGCAAGTTATACAATCTTTAGCTTGTTAGTAACATGTGCTACCATCTTAATCGCCTTCGTTAACGACGGAATAGGGAAAAGAAGCGAAGGGGGGTAAAATAAATGGCTTTAATTTGAGTAAGTTTATCCCGCGTTGAAACGAGATGAGCAAAATACAGAGGAAAGTGCTTGTTATCGTGACATTTAAATATAAACTGCCTTCCTAATGGGGAATTGAATTAATTTCTGTTTTAATGGAAGATTCTGCGTCATGTGGCTTCTGTAAGAGAATACCAACGATTCAAGTGAAGATATAAAAATGTAGTCTCTGAAGAGGCAGCTTAGTTCGCCAACTCATGTAACCATTTTCGCTCTGGTTATTAAACCCATCCATCATAAAACACGAAAGTACATGTATCTAAAACATGCGGTGTAAATTGATGACATAATATGACATTTTCTTACACTAGTTCTTGCTGCTCTGTGTAATTGCATACCCATATTACATCGCACATATGGCACATTATTTCTTAAACACTTTCCACTCTACACGTGCCATTAGCATTTTATGTGTCTTTTACATGAGCATGTAAAAGCTATTATCAAGAAATTTAAATTATTCTTGCCAATTCTGGCTGCCATTAAATACTACCGATAAAGCGTATTCATTTCAATTCCTTTGTAAATATGAAAATGCAATGATTCAGAAATAACTATTTATCAGGATCGTAATGGTAACGAATTTTATTCTAACAAGGGATGTACGTGATTTCAAATTCACAGAGAAGCACAAAATTGCTTAAAATATAAATTGTTCATACCAAAACAATGATAAGAGTATTTCTCAAGCAAATCTATACGTTTTACCACTAGAGACATTAGATTGATCACTTATTTTAGGTGTAAAATAATATATTTTGTAACGCGAAGAAATAAAATATTGACAAACAAAAAACATATACTTCAATGTTGTATCTCTCTTTTGCCATACACAGATATGGTAAAAGTAATGGGATTCCTCCTAATATTGTCTTGGACATCCTTTTGTCCGACGAAGTGCAACAACTCGACATGGCATGGACTCAACACGTCGTCGAAAGCCCCCTGCAGAGATATTGAGCTTTACTGCCTCCGTAGACGTCCATTATTGCAAAAGTGTTGCCGGTGCAGGATTTGTTCATATACTGACCTCTCGTTTATCACATAAATGTTCAATGAGATTCGTGTTGAGAGATCTGGGTGGCCAAATCATTCGCTCAAACTCTCCGGAACGTTCTTCAAACCAATTGCGAACAACTGTGACATGACGCATTGTTATCAATAAAAATTCCACCGTTGTTTCGGTTCATACAGTCCATGAATGGCTGAAAATAGTCTCTTAAGTTTCTGAACATAACAATTATTAATCAATGATCGGTTCAGAGAGACCAGAGGATCCAGTTTATGCCATGTAAAGACAGCCCACGCCCATTATGGAGCTTCCATCTGCATTGTCTTGTTGATCTCTTGGGGCCCTGGCCTCATGAGGTCTGGGCCTACCATCAGTTCTTACTAACAAGTCGGGACTTATCTGACAAAGCCACGGTTTTCCAGTAGTCTACGATCCAAGGGATATGGTAACGAATAGGAGAGAGGGGCTGCAGGCAAATTCATGCTGTTAGCAAAAAGGAGGGCCTTCTGCTGCTATAGCCCATTAAAGCCGAATTCCGGCACACTGTCTTAACGGATACGTTCGTCGTATGTCCCACAGATTGATTTCTGCGGGTATTTCACGATGGGTGCTGCGATGGTGTAACGGTTAGCGTACCGGACTGTTGTACCCAAGTTGGCGGGTTCAAACCCGATCGAAGCCGTCGATTTTTCAGGGCGAAAAAATCCTTCGTACGCCTCCCTTCGGAGGGGAAGTAAAGCCGGCTGTCCCATGTTAGTAGATTTACATGTAAAAGATCCTCAAGCCTAAATGACGCCTCTGAGCTAAATTCAAATCGCCTGTTTCTCGCCCAAGAAATACCTCCTTTCTCTGCTAGTTGATGAAAGGAGCGTAGCGAAATTTACGTGGTCAGACGGAAGAGCAGGCCTCATGGCCTGAGTAAACGTAAACGTAAAACAGGCATCAATTCAATTCAATTTCGCTTGTCTGTTATCAGTGCAATTCTATGCAAACGCCTCTGCTCTCGGTCATTAAGTGAAGGCCACCGGCCATTGCTTTGCTCGATGTGATAGGTTAAGCGTGAACTTACATATTCGAGGCAGACTTATAACACTGTAGTCTCACACTATTGAACTCCCTAATGGTTTCCGAATTGAAATGTCCCATGCGACTACTATTCAATACTATTCCGAGTTCAAAGGCCACTAATTCTTGTCGTGCAGCTACAAACATCTCAGAAACCTCTTCGAGAATTACTTGAGTACAATTGTAAGCTCTGGCAATGCACTGCTCTTGTTCACCGTTTGTACGCGATACTACTGCCATATCTATATTTTTGCATTTTGCTGTCCCATAACTTTGGTTATTTCTCCCTGCCACCAGTCCCAGCCTTTGCAGATGCCAATAGTAAACAGAAAACCATACGATCTTGCCCGATCGAATAATAATATTGAATACTCGTTTAATTTTGTTACATTTTGATCTTTTTTTTTGCTTGAAGTGAACTCGATCTTGTCTTCTGCTAAACATATAATCTAATATTATTTGATTTGCTTCGAGTGTAATAACAACTCCTCATAAGTTTACTGTAGGGCTTGAATCTTCGATTGTAATAGTTTTCATGAATGTTTTTCAGAATTCGAACATCAGAGTGTTGTCATGCATTGGACCTCGCCATTTTCTGCGGAGATATTTCGGGCTCACTTGCACTTGACAACTGTCTCACTTTTGCTCTGGAGATGAAAGTCTTATACTGTTTGAAAAGCTAACTTCAGGTACAGGTTCTTTCTATACCTCAAAACTAATGTACCTATCCCGCAAGAATGTATGCATGTATGTGCCGTTTTCTTTATATTTGGGAATTATTGTAAATTCGTGAATTTAATATGTAAGATATTTGCGAACTTCATATCTCGGCTCCTACTACGTTTTCAAATTAAGCATTGTAGCAACTTTGCCTCTAATATTTTGATAACATTCGTGGAATTAATTCTCTTCGTGTTACCGTTGTACCCTGTTCACGTTATAACTCATAAGAGGTTATCGCACGTTCGAGGTCACGTGCGTTCCTTGTGAGAAGAAAAATAAATAAATAAATTATACTTTAAAGCAGAGACAAATTGTCTTAACTTGGTAACTTATCTTTCAACGTAAATTTATATTCATCATTATTTCAAAGCCAGTTGACTTCCTTTTTATGACGATTAAAGAAGCCATTGAAGAATATGAATATGATGCTTTATAAGTATGTCATATCTGTGCATCCAGAGGACATTTTTGGATACTAAGAATCGTTGTCGTCTCCAAGATGGGGACATCAAAGGAAGTGGTTTAAAAGCTACATGCGCATATTTTAGTTTAAATCACACTTTTTTTGTTATTGAAATTGACTAGATGCATTGTCTGGTTTCAAATAGGCATATATTGCAAGTCTTCGTAAATTGTAAACTATACTTCGACAGTTAACTTAACAATCAACTCAACATTGCGGCGACATTTGCGGCGGCGATGGTGTAACGGTTAGCGTACCGGACTGTTGTACCCAAGTTTGCGGGTTCAAACCCGATCGAAACCGTGGATTTTTAAGAGCGAAAAAATCCTTCGTACGCCTTCCTTCGGAGGGGAAGTAAAGCCGGCTGTCCCATGTTAGTAGATTTACTTGCATGTAAAAGATCCTCAAGCCTATATGACGCCTCTGAGCTAAATTCAAATCGTCTGTTTCTCGCCCTAGAAATACCTCCTTTCTCTCCTAGTTGATGACAGGAGCGTAGCGAAATTTGCGTGGTCAGACGGAAGAGCGGGCCTCATGGCCCGAGTCTCGCCACGTAAAATAAGGCAAATTCAATTCAATTGAACATTAAAAAGAAGTCTCATAATAAGTAAGAAATACGCAATACTGCATTATATCCACCTATATCATTTAGCGACAATTTTGTATTGATGAATGAGCCTACGATTGTCATTGGTTGCAATAAATGTGCCTACCAACTCACCTATGTTAGTTGGATTCAGCAAATCATGATATGTGCTCGTAAGCACGTTTTCAGTCCTGTATCCTCCGTTCATTTAGAAATAACCAGCAGACTGTCTCAAAGTATACTCACGGATTTATCAATTTCGATGAAACGTAGTTTACATTAATAATATAAATTAAATCAGAATAAAATCTGCAGAAAAAACAAAAACTTATGAGTGACGTGACCTTCCCTGGCGACCGGCTTCGAGGTTGTAATTGCTTTTTTTCTCTCCTGCAAAATGCCATTTTTTCGACTTGAATGACATTTATATACAATTAACGAAACATGTTTTGAAATAACAAATTTAAGGCCAAGATTGTCAGAGTTACCATATCATTTGCTTTCTCCATCCATTACTAGTTTTTCTTCATTAATTTGCCTCGGCGTTCCTTAATAAGCCGCCTAATAAGCACTGCGGGCAAAAAACTATGTCTGCTACGAACGAGGGATTTTCTGAAAACTACTATAAAAGCAAAAAGTAAAAAAATAGAAAAACAAATATTCTGTCATTGTTGTGAAAAACAAACAGTGAAACTGCCTTTAAGTAGACCACATGCAAGAAGTTATCTAAAAAGCACTATCAAGGAGGTGCGCTCCTTGAGCCCCGCACCTCTTATTTTGAAGATTATACCTGCTCCAATTATTCCTCCTATTGAAACCACCTCCTCGCCGATTCCTTGACGAGGCGCAAAAATCAATGAATGTTGACATTCTTGCCAGCACAAAAAAATCCGAATAGAAGAAAATAGAAAATAAAATCGCATAAAAGCACACAGAAAATACAATGCGCGAACTCTAAGAACGAAAACGATACAAAGATCATGTGCTATTGTGGAACTCTGCCATTCTTGTGGAAACTAAAGAGTGAAACTGCGTTAACAATTACATTAAATCTCAATTACGTGGAGCACGTGAGTCAAGTTAACTAAAATCACTATCAAAGAGGTGAGGTTCTTGGGTTTCTTTTAGAATTTGTAAGGTTAAACGTGCTCGAATTTTTCGTATTGTTGAAATCACCTCGCCGATTCCTTCCCGAGGCATGTAAACGTATGAATGTTGACATCATACATCATAATAAATCATCATCATAAGAAATATAAATGTCTTCTACGAACGAGAGGTTAATAGAACATACAGTAACAAACCGAAGGTTAAAAAAATTAAGCACACGATTCATCTGCTTCTGTGGAAATCTTCTGCCATTGTAGTGAAGAGCGATTAATTCTCAATAAGGTAGAGCAGATAAACCAAGTTAACTGAAAGCTCTATCCAAGAGATGAGCTCCTTGAGTGCCCCACCTTTGTATTTGTTGGGTTAAACCTGCTCGAATTCTTCCTCTTGCTGAAACCTCCTCCTCGCCGATTCCTTCCGGAGGCGAGATCCGCGCCAGGCGACGCTATCCGCGCCCGAGGCGTGTATTTCACGGCGCTGCGCCGCGCCCCGCCGTCCGTCTCTAACTCGATTTCGCCTGCGTGGCGCCTTGCCTCCGGGGCGCCCGTACGTTTCCATTAAGGACGCGTGTGTTTCAATTTGGTCTCGGTGCCGAGAACAGTAGATGGACCGCCGTTTGTTCGCTGGGCTTGCTTGCGCGCAGGGTGCAGCTGGGCCTGGGGCGGCGACCGTCGCCTGCACTGAAACTGTTCGGTACCTGCAGTGCGGGACTGTCGCTGCAGGGAAGTGATGTTATCGTTTTAGTTTGATTGTCGTCCAGTACTCGAGGGCTACGGAACTTTGCGTTGGATGTTGGAGGGAGTGTGTGTGCGAGACATGCGTGTGGAGGGAATACGGTTTGCGTGCCATGATAGGGATGTTAGGTCCTTCTCTTGCCCTTCTGCAAGAGCTGTGTTGAAGAAAAGATAGAGACAGTGATCTGATTACGGTTAAAGAGCGTGTTAATGTTCTCAATTCTTATGAAGAGTTTGATGCTGAAATTTTGGGAAAGGCAACAATTGATTCTACCAACGGTTTTCTGAATAAGATTGGTGATGACTTTTATGAAATAACCTTTTTAGCAAGGTTTAATTATGTAATCCTCTTGCTCTATTAACTGCGCAACTTTTAACACTTGGCTTCCGTTAGTATCAAATTTTACAATCGTACTTGTATAATTGATTACAACTAAGAAACGTACTTTTCCTCTTCTTTTCAGTTCTTAAATAGTTACGTAAGTAAATAGTATACAAAGGAAGTTTTTGGCGTACGAATGAAATGTTCACTGTCGAGACCTCGGAAGTCGAATTTTGAAGACATTACCCCAAAGACACTTTTTCAGACGAGTTGCGTACACATGCAAAAACGTCTTTGGCTGAAAGCCGAAATTAGTAATATTCCTTTTGTAAATTCTAGTTTGTTTGGCAGCTATCATTTCACATATGATCCACTTGTCACAGAAAAAATAAGCTGAGTTCCCCTCCCTCTGTAAGTTGTATGAGTAAGAATAAGATTGCAATGTATTGGGTTAATAATTACACCGTCAGCGCTATCGATCTAGAAGCAGCTCTGATTCCTTTCTTTAAGCGCCGTTAGTTCATAATATCCTTTTCATACCCAGACTTTTGGAAAAATGTGTGTTCTATAATCCTGAGAAATTTGTTTTAGTCTTCCTTACTCAAAGATAAAGTCATAGTACCCCGAAACGCAAGTTCGTACAACAAGAAACCCATTACGACATATTTTCAACGACCTACAGAAACGATGTGTACCTGTCTAAACGCAAAGAAAGAACGCATTCATGAGAAAAACAAAACAAAAATCCTAACCTGCACAATTGTGTGAGTTGGGACTATACCTATACCTACACAATTGTGTAGGCTAGGTCAGAAAGGGACATAAGCGTCTCCAACTGTGTACAGTGACCGATAGGGGAACACAAACTACCTGGGTGAAGTGGGTGTGGAGCCAAGAAGTCATCATGTAATAAGAAGTCTAATCCTGAAGAAGGTGGTGACGTCTGCAGTCATCGAATGAAGCAGAAGCAAAGAATAGGAATACCTACAATCCCGGCGTGTTTCAACATGATGAGACGCTCCATCCCGTTGCGAGGAAGAAGCAGACGCAAGGGCTTTCGGTCGCAGCGGTGAAGATCCGGGGGGTTGGTCCCCGAAGGGCCCTTAGGAGGCCCGCAGAAAGGACATAAAGGGTCTCGCTGGGGCAGTAGGCAGTGCATCCGCCTGCGCGTTATTTGTCTATTTAAATACCGAACTGAGTACTCCTTCTAAAAAGTATGAAAGAGTTGAGATGGCATTACAGTTTAGTTTATTATTTGGGACACTGATTTCCCATATCCTACGTAGTGCTTTGTAAAAAATTGTCAAGCGTTGAAATATAAATTGGTTCCAAAACTAAAACAACAAATTTTTAGATTACCTTTAAGTTATGTTCTTACATCTATTACAACGTGAAATTTTAATATTATTCCGCAAAGGTTAGGTTAAGATTTTATGCTATTGGCAATTCACTGAAATATTTCTTTTAAGAATAATGTTACATTAAAATCTGACAAAAAAGACGCCAAAGCTTAAAAAAAGAGAGTTTTCTAGGTAACTGAACTAACAAATCTATCGTCATGCAAATCCATCGCCGCATTTATTTTTGAATGTTATTTCATTTTTGAATTTCCTTAGAAATAAACAAATTCTCTATTTATAGGAAGCAGACAACTTCGATTCTCAAAAAGAGTTCTCCGATTCTAACAACTCAAAGAGTCTTTGAAATTACTGTTAAAATCACGTTATTAGTCAGCGTAGAAACTGGGGCATTAAATGAAAAAAAAATCATGGGATTCAAAATTTAATAAATTTTGCTTAATTTGTAAATAGTTTTCCCATTGATTGATTGAACAAATTGAATAAATTGAATGTACCGTGCATTTAATTTCAAAATCTAACAAATGTTCGATGTCTTCTCAAGAACATAACCTAGGAATAATATCAAATATTAATACCTGATGTCGACTTTCGACTATTATTTTCTGAAAAGAGAAAAAACAGTATCAAAAGGATAAATTTGTTCATACTGGTTACTCTTGGTGTTCTTAAATAATATACGAACCAGAAAACACTTAAGGAAAGAAAGAAACATCGAGTTAAATCAAGTGATGAAACTTTGATGTTCACATTGCAGCACCTTGGCTACTCCACTCCCCCTTACTTCTCACCCACATCCTCCAATATCACAATATGACCAAAATTGCGAGCTTCACAATCCAAAAAATCATCACTATCCCCACTACCATCCCTACCAGCCCCATCGCTGAAACCTCCCGCTCTCTTCCCTACCTTCTTTTCGTTTACCTCTCTTCTCTCCCTCTCAGTCTCCGTCTCCTCCCTCTCTCTCTCTCTCTTTCTAGTTTCCCTAATTTTTCTGTGTCTCCTCCCTCTCCCTTCCCTCTCTCTGTCTTCCTTTGTATTCAACTTATTAAAAAGTATTATCCCGAAAATTAATGCAAGGTGTTGCTTGTTATCGAGTCAGTTTAATGGCACATAATTTTAATGTGTTTGTAATAAAAAAAATCGATCATCTTATAGTTGAGTTAAAATGTTTTTTCAACGAATAGTAGAGAATATTTTGTCTCGGGTAGTGGCGGTGTTATGTTCCCGCTGAACAGAGAACCCAGGGTCGGCCGACACATAGGCTTACTTTTTTCCTCAACCAGGTATGTCCAAGTGACGGTGCAAGCTCTAGACGGAACAAGCTCTAAGATATCGCCTGGTGTCACGTCGCGTGTGAGAGTGTTGTGCATGTATGTGTGTAAGGGGTGAGGATATATCAAACAAGAAGGAAATATCGCATATGTTCCGTGGTCTGATTGTTAAAGTTCCAGCATTCACCTGGCGTTGATAGGAGAAATCACAGATATCTACCGATCAGGGCAGCCGGCACCTAGAATTATTTCCCAGACGGCGACTGAATTTGACATAGTGATCTAGCTAGTGTCGAATGACCTACCACCATCGGGACTCGAACCCTAGAACTACCCAGTCAGAGGCACAGCGGAGATGTCCTGTGCTTTCTCAGCCTGTTGAGTAACCCTGACTCATGTGTGTAAACTACATTGTATTTCAATGCAATTTTCGGTCATAAAGTATTTAAGTGAAACTAAAATAACACGTGAATACTGAATAAAAATATAATTTTTATTTAAACAAGCAGGAAATGGGGAAATTGTAAACCACTGATGCGATCATCTGCCAGAAACACTGGGTTCACTAGCTTTAAGTTTTGAATTGCGGATAGTTCATGGTGAAATATCTGTGATTTTTGTAAAAATTGTGTGTTTTGTTACATTATTCTGGCCTACTTTATTAAAATTCTTCAAGTGGAACACTTTTTTTTTTGGTGTTTTTGTACTTTTCAATTACTCTCTTTCTACAATATCCGAGCAAAGAGGCCCTTCTAATAGCATGTACGTGTTTCATAAATGATTCCTTACCACTTTGACGATAAAGAATATTTTCAAAAACTCTCATGCACCAGTGTTTTTGATCCAACAAAAAACTCGGTCAATTACCTTAAATATAAAGCAAGTTTGATCAATTTGTCCATTTTTAATTCAGAAAATTTTATAATGAAACACATTGTGTTATACAATTGATGTATTTATTAAAAATAATTTTCATTGTTGTGTCTTAACTTAATCCATTACAAACCATGCATATTACTGTGGTTCAAACAAGTATAATCACAATGTTAATTAGTTTTCAGAATTAAAGGGATTATAGAAATCGTGCAAATCTACACACTGTTAGTTTCGTAGCAGAGAGGAAAGAATAGATATCGTTGGTTTCCAGGAAACGTTCTCTCGGACTACGGTTTCTATGTTTGAATTCATTTTACGAAGCAATTACAGTCTCGGGCCCAATTATCCGACATTAAAATGCACTTTGTGCAAATGAAGTGAATATCTACGGGGTAGTGTTCAGAAATTCTCTTTTCAGGACAATGCAAATTGATCAGCTTGAGCACGTTAACGCCAGATAATGCAAAATATGCGAATACTAATTCGCCGTAATTGGTTTCTGGCTTTAAAGTGCAATCTGCTTTTTAATACTTTAGGATATTACCTCTCTTTACAGGTAGGATAATGGATTTATTAACTACGCACGAAAGGAAAATATGTGTACGAAAGGGAAATGTAATGCTATTTCCAGACATTAGCGCCTATTCCAAATTCATGGTTACAATCAACTGATAATGCTGCACAGAAATGTAGTGCGATGAAGGTTATTATGTTAACATCACTCACACGAACAATATATCGTTAAAAATAATTGAATGCGTCGGTGTGGAGTGGTGTTTGTAGTTACCTACTACTTACGCTCCCATATAAAATACAATAAAAAATGATTTTACCAATCACGGATCACTCCGAGTGTCTGCAAATGTTGAATCTAGTGCACAGAATTATCTTAGGAAGATGAAGGTTAGCTTCTAAATAACTCGCTGTCATTGAATCATGATATATTTTTCAGCACTCAGAGTGAAAACTAGTACTCATTTTGAATTTTTTCTGTAATACTCGTACGAATAAACGAATGATTGAATGATCTATTGATTGATTCTTACGGGGACGTCTCCTGCCACTGTCATTCATTGTCTCCCATTGTGGCGTTGATGTAATGAATGTTTATCCAGAGAGATAGTGATGCTGTTTCTCAGCAGCATGTGAGATCCGGAAAGAACGAGCTCTAAGCACCCGACTGGTTTCCTGACAGGTCTATCGGCCTGTGCGACAGCGTAGTGCGTGTGTGTGTGTGTGTGTAACAGGGAAGAGGAGAGGGACAAGAATGAGAAAGAGCACATCACTGGCAAGTTTATGATGGTACTAACAATCCGTCATTCCCCTGGTATTGATAGAAGAAACCACGGAAAACTGCCGATCATCAGTCACTAGAATTCTTTCCCAGACAACAACTGAATTAAACAAATGAATGAAAACAACAATAGACCGATGAATGGCGATGCGTTTTTCTATATGAGTGTCCCTCATTTTGCCATAATGACATCTCTCTACATTACTTGGGGTATCACGTAGTACAAAAAATTTCAACAGTGGCTGTGCGATGTTACCAGTTACTATTATCGACACTCTCACAGAAAGTCGTAGGAGCGATGGTCAACTTCGCACGCCAAGTGTTTTTGAAATGACTCTCGATTCCGTTGCATGACGGTGCCTTTTCGGGAGCAATGAAAAACAACATCAAATGCTTCAAATTAGATAATTCTGCGTCGTTTCATTTTTTTCTTTTTTTGATTTTCCCACGTGGTATTAACTGACGTTAGTGGTAATGAAAGTGTTTTAATAAAAATAATAACAGTAATCGAAGTTTTTCTTTCTTTACAACAACCTTGAATTTGCGGGAAAGATAACACTTTCCACACTTTATTTCCAAGTAATTGCAAATGCAGTGATACTAATTCAGTCTAATTATGTAAAAAATTGGGCAGATAAACAATGAGGCCAAAAATTAATTTACCAAAAAACTTATCGGCCGGCCAGCTATGAATCATATATATCCCTAACACCTACAGCTCTCCTGCATCTCACACGACCGTCTGCCGCGGCCAACTGCAGTCGAATCCCGATTAGCACACAGTTTTTTGTAATTAAAATGCACGTGGAATTACGCACCGATGTATTACACAGTTGGTCGCTGTATCCGCACCCCCGCCGCCACCCGCGTTGTTGCATCTGCCCCAAACGGAAAGTATAATAATGTTTTGCGCGTCCGGGAGCGTCCGGGTGCTGTCAGCGTAGGGGGTGGGGCATGGAGAGGGGTGGGGGGAGGAGTGGTGGAGACGACCGCGTGTGGGAGGTGGGTAACGGAGGCGACGGTGACCTCCGGAACCGCGGGCAGCCGCGGACAACGTAGGAGCGACTGGAACCGTGTGATTGCTTGCTTGCTTGCTTGATTGATTAGTGATTCCGGATGCGTCAACTGCTAGGTCATTAGTTCCGTAAGTGTAGTGTTCTTTTATGGCGGGAGGTGGTGGTGATCGTCCCTGCTGGATGGCGAAATCCGGTCCCAACTTACTTCGCCTTGGTTTTCCACAACCAGGTATCCCCCACCAGCGTGTCACCGCCCCAACTGATCACCACTCCAGCAGGAACAAGCTCCAAATTCCGACATGTTTTCTAGTGTACTGGACGTGAGTGTGTATGTAAGTAAAGAGTGGGGGTAGGACAAGGAAGGGGAAGGAAAGATTGCAAGTTGTCCGTGTCCCGTTTGGTAGAGTACTACCCTGGCATTCGCTTCGTATTGATCGGAGAAGGGAAAATACCGAAAAGAGCATCCAGTGTTTACGTTCTCCTTAAGACAGCGACAGAATTCAACCTATCTGGCAAGATAATGTCGAAAATCCTGCCACCGTGGGGGCTCGTGCCTTAGGACATCTCAGTGACATTACAGAAGCATTACAGTGATATCACTCGATGCCCTAAGCCACCCTTGACGGTGGAACCACATGAGGAGGAGGAGGAAGCGATGAGGAAGGGCATAGCGAGGGGGTCGAAGAGGTTGCGCGTGGAAACGACGTAAATAGGGGAGAGCACGTGGAGAGAGTAGATGGTGAGAATGGTGTGGTGTCTGAGGTGGCGTGAACGACGTAGGTGGTGGGGAAAATGGAAGCGACCCCGGGACGACGTGAGAGACGGGGCCGTGGGGAAGTCTCAGGGCGGTGGCAACGTGGGTGGTTGAAGAAATTGGGGGCGACCACAGGGTCAATGGTTTGGCGAAGGCTGTGGAACACTGGGGACGACGAGTGGGGCGTCTGCGCGTGCCACGGGAGCCACATGGTGGTGTGGCGAGGGAATCCTCGTGAGTAGCGGAGTAGGCGTTGGCGATGGGTGCGGAATGGATGGTGGTGGCGGTCTGGAGGGCAGGGACCGTGGAGGGGCAGGAGGGTGTTGGCAGTTGGGTGGGTCTAAAAGGGCGGAGACCCTGTCTGGGCGGGACGGGTGCCAGCGTGAAGAGAGCGCACGTTGAAGATGGTGTGGTGGACCATGAAGCGTTAGGGATGATGTGGGAGGGAACGCAGGTGGGAGGAGCGATGGTGCAGGAGCTGTGGAGGGGGGTAACGGGGCAAAAGGAAGGACGAGAGCAAGAGATAGAGGGAGAGGGAGAGAAAGAGGGAGAGAGAGGGACAGAGAGGGGGGAGGGGGAGGGGGAGGGAGAGGGAGAGGTGAGAGGGAGGGAGAGGGTGAGAGGCAGGGAGAGGGTGAGAGGGAGGGAGAGGGTGAGAGGGAGGCAGAGGGTGAGAGGGAGGGAGAGGGTGGGAGGGAGGGAGAGGGTAATAGGGAGTGGGAGAGGGTGAGAGGGAGTGCGAGAGAGAGCGAGTAGGAGAGAGAGCGAGTAGGAGAGAGAGCGAGTGGGAGAGAGAGAGCGAGTGGGAGAGAGAGAGCGAGTGGGAGAGAGAGAGCGAGTGGGAGAGAGAGAGCGAGTGGGAGAGAGAGAGCGAGTGGGAGAGAGAGAGCGAGTGGGAGAGAGAGAGCGAGTGGGAGAGAGAGAGCGAATAGGAGAGAGAGCGAGTGGGAGAGGGAGAGAGAGACTGCGTGCCAGGGGAGCCACGTGGGCGGTGCGGCGAGGGAGCCTGTGGAGCAGCGGGGGTGGCGCTGGCGCTGGGGGACCGCGTGGGCGGCGAGGACGGCAGTGGCGACAGGGGCAGCGTGGCCAACGGCTGTTCGCCGAAGCGTCCCTCCGGCTAGCCGTGTGCGTGTGTGTGTGTTTTTTAATACGAGCTAATTACAATGGCCCCGAAATTACCCCGACGCGTCGCGTCGTTGATATATGGCGCTGCAATCACAGTAATGAAAGCGCGCACGCGCACCGCACGGCCTCGCGAGTGCAGCTGCGCGCCGCCAGGGGCGGGCGCGGCGGGGCGGGACCATCCAGTTCTTCTGATGTTAAACGTATTTTACAATTATATTAGTCCCAAAGAGGCCCATTGTAAATAGTTGTAAGATTTAATTCGTACATAAACACAATGTTTAAGATAAAGGCCACAGCAAAACTACAAAAGGCTAATCGACTGTAGTATTATGAATCCCATCAAGTTGAATCCGACTCCCCAGAGTTACTGGAGAGGGAAAATGTGAAAAAACGGCGAATCTTGCGAGGGGAGTGTACTCTTCGAAGTAAGTCTTTTCATTGTCAGAAGTTAAAACTAATTGATGATGGTTTGAATTTTCACGTCGCGTAAAAGTGATACTTAAAACGATATTCAGGTTGAATATTTTATAAATTCCTGAAGTATATGCATATCGTTCTCTTTGCAGCAATTTATGTTAATACATAAAACAAAAGCGTCAGTCAATGTAGATCAAGTCTATTTCTTCATTTCTTATGATAAAGGTATGTATTGAACAAACATTTTTTTTCACTGGCGTTGAAATGGAAATTTTATGGATATATATTTCAATTTTTGAATTCATAAAATACGTTCTTGTTTACGTATTTTTCGCTTCGGTTTTGAAGGGTAGAAATAGGTAAGTTCCAAAACAGTCAGTTTTTTGGTTTTTATTTCATCTGCAAATAAATAGGATAAAATAATGTCTGTTACAATTTTGAATAACCTGCTTATGTTTAGAAAGCTGCAAATGTTTAGAAAGATAAATATTTAAAAATATTTTGAATTATGAAATAACCATACGTGTCATGGTAAAACAGGAATGGGCTCTAAAGAAATGGAAATGTGACTTACATATATATCTTGTAGTCGGGTAAAGCGGATTGTCATTAATTTGAGATTAAACAGAAGTGGAAATAATATTTCGTGTGATCATTGCAAAGCATGGAATATTTCAGAAGCATTAAATTCATCACATTTTAATAGTATACTCGTCGAGTAAATTGTATATTTAGTCATTCATAACTGGCTAGGCAACAAAATTCCATCTTCACATAAAATGATTTAACTCCCTTTACCAGAATACTATCGATATTGGCATTTATAGTGTGTAAATAATCAAATCTCTTTTTGCAAACTATTGCATAATAATAGCGAAAACATATTACAAAGAAACTAGTAAGTTTCCACCAGAGAGTGGAAGGCGTTTTTTCCCATAAGAATGCTATAGGTTTCATAATAATAATAATAATAATAATAATAATAATAATAATAATAATAATAATAATAATAATAATAATTACAAATAAAATACATGATCGTAAAACGCAGAGATAAATTATATTATACTAATAGGAAAAAGATATAACCATCAACATTACTAATCCGAACAAGTCAAGTACAGAATTCTTTGTACTCAGGATTTATTTTTATAATTTTTATTCCATATAATCTTACATTCTCCTTTCAAAAATTGTTAATTCTAGTTAAGTAAAATCGTTCAATATGATTCACCTAAGAATTAATATTATTTTCGAACGTTGTTTATTCTAAAATCATAGAACCCTTCATGCCTTCTTGTATTTCGAGTTACTGTCTGACTACCAATTTCAAAAATCAAAAAAATATACATGCAGGCAGTATGTTCCTACATAAAATGTTCCTACAAAAATATTCCTACAAAAAATGAAAAATTTACTTTCATAAAAAAAATTGTTAATAGGACATGAACATTCATACCGGTCGTTCCCATTTTTACTGTAACGCTACGGAGTTGAGAGAAAGTTATGAAATGCTGCGCGAAAAACTGCGAATGTTTGGCAGAAAATTTTTAACACGGGGCCCTAGAAACAGAAATGGTGATAAATTCAGTTCATAAATTTAGAAAAAGTCCTCTAACACATGGTGCGTCCAGAATCCATTTTGTGGGTCTTTAATACAAACAATCGAATGACGAAAAAACGTCATTTTACTGACGAGTGTCTGTTCGTCCTTCTGTGAACAACGCTAGCAGCTAAAGTGTTCAACCGATTTTCTCCAAAATTGATATTCCCCAATCGTTCTAACTGATGTCGTGATCCCTAGAATTTTAAACTGATATTTAAATTTTAAGGGGTACTTTACATGAATCCCCTAGAACATTTTCAAAACTTAAAAAAATCTTCATCGTTTCTAGATTAATATAAGTCCTTGTATTGTGTGAAGAACGTGCAAAAGAATGCTGCGGGCTCATTTTCGTTGAAAACTGAATTTTCGAACATTGAATAAGTTCACATATTTTTCGGAGTCGTCCTAGAACTAATATATTAAGATAGAGATTTTTTCCTTTTCGAAATCTGCTCCTTAAATATAGGTTTTGAAATGCGGTTATGTACAGTTTTTCGAAAATATAAGTACTTTTCGCGTAATTTTGCGTGGAAGTACGGGCGAGAAAGTACGTGCAATTCTAGGACTACTACTTTATTCTGTTTTCTTTTGATTTGTTTTCTTTTCTGCTTCTTTCGTTTTCAAGTTTTATACTCCATTAGAACGAATGAATTTTTGTGCGTTATTTTTGCTTCAATCATGTTCAACAGTTTTTTATAATATTATAGGAAGACGCTTGTATACACATGTGTACAATGCCGACCGCAACACATACACATAATATAGCATTTCCATATATGAGTATTCTGTACAGCCTGTGAAGTGACAACTGCAAGTCTCTTTTGAAGACAGAGCTGTTGCGAAGGTAAACGCTTCTGCCTTCGTGGCGCTCACAACAATTGTCGGAGAATTCATACTTGCAAGCATGCATACAACGAAAAAGACTGCACTTGAACATACTAGAAGTTTTCTTATGACGTACATTTTGTACAACGTGTGTGCTCCGCTCTAACAAAGTCCCTCAAGTAGTAAGTCTGTCTCTGAAGCAACCACATCTACCTACAATAGCGATACTCAAAATTCTCAGGGACTTCGTACATGCAATCATTCATCAAATGTGTACCGCTACACTTGCACATAACAAGACATTTCCAAACAGAAAAACCTTATACAGCCTATGTGCTCACCTCTAACAATATCCCTTTTGACGTCAGAGCTGCCTCTGAGGTAACTACTTTTGACAATGGATCTGATGGGGGATAACGACCTGTAATCAAGCATCCAATGTGGAATGCTCACTCGCGTAATCGAAGACATTTGCAAACAGGGACCTGTACAGCTTTTGTGATGAGCTGAAAGTCCCTTCTGAAGAGCTGTCTCCAATGCAACCACGTCTACCTACAATGGCGCCCATCAATGGAAACCCATTTTCTTTTGTTCACAGTAATAAGAGGGATGCGAGGGAAAATATTGCTATCTTCAACTCATTTATTCGGAAAATTATACGAACGATTTATTTCTCTTAATTTCTCACGAAATACATGAGGGTTGTAGAAAACTAATTTGGGAAGTTATTTAAAATTAGAGCTGCCAACCTGTTCTCTATTTCTATCTATTTCACCGTTCCTTTATCGACTGCTTTATTAATTTAATTAGTTTTGTAGTCGTATATCATACATAAAAGTGTACAGAAGATGGTTTCATTTTTATTCCCCAATATTTAATATTAATTAGTAATGTAATACAGAATTAATTGTACACATAGTATATATCATATTTTATATTAATTTAACAAACATCACCGCCGACATCCATAGTGTCCTAACACTACTGTAATCAGCATGAACAAGCGAAATTCCTCAGAGGGCCTTTCACTTGCCTGTCCGAAAGTTCCATCCGGAATCGCATACCGCTTGCGCCACCTATCAGGCGTAGCAAACTAATTACAATAAACCGAAATTGCTTCCGGCGACCGCGCCGCAATCACGGTAATGGACGCGCGCACGCGCTCTGCGTGCCGGTGGCGGGCCGCGCGCGCCGCGAACGCAGCTGGCACGGCACGGCGCGTCACGCACGCCCCCGCCCCCGCCCCCGCCCCCGCCCCCGCGCGAGCCCCGTGGCGACATCGACGACAAAACAACGCTGGTTCAAAACGTCGACGTTCAAATGAAAACATTGATGTTCAATTGCATCGATGATCAAACTGAAAACTTCGATGTTCAAACTGAAAACATCAATGTTCAAACTGAAAACATCAATGTTCAAACTGAAAACATCAATGTTCAAACTGAAAACATCAATGTTCAAACTGAAAACTTCGATGTTCAAACTGAAAACATCAATGTTCCAACTGAAAACTTCGATGTTCAAACTGAAAACATCAATGTTCAAAATAGAACATCAATGTTCAAAATGAAAACATCAATGTTCAAAATGAATAAATCAATGTTCAAAATGCATAAATCAATGTTCAAAATGCATAAATCAATGTTCAAAATGCATAAATCAATGTTCAAAATGCATAAATCAATGTTCAAAATGAAAACATTAATGTTCAAAATGAAAACATCAATGTTTAAAATGAAAACATCGATCTTCAGAATTGAGAAATCGGTGTTCAAAATATATCAGTGTTAAAAATTAAAATGTCTGTGTTGATTACATTGATGTTAAAAATTAAAATATTGGTGTTCAAAATTGAAGCAAAGATGTGCAAAATTAAATGATCGATGTCCAAAAATAAATGGTCGATGTCCAATATGAAATGATAGAAGTTCACAATTAAAACATTAAACTTCAAAATTAAAACGTTGATATGGAAAATTAAAACATCGATGTTAAGATGCGTGAAAGACAGTTTGATAACCTCCGACATTTACGTTCGGGTGGAAAAGAATTAAATTGGGCTCCGGTAGTATTTATTATTTTATATTAATATTAAACTATGAGAACAAATTGAAAAGTATTAAGAACATAATAACCTTGAACCTCAACTTCTGAGCTCTGAGACTAATTTCAAGGGGTCAGAGCTTCTTCAGTTCGCCTTAGAGAGATGCGGGAAGAAGGGAGAGGCTCTACACCCATTGCACACGCATTGACCGTTTTGCTGAGTACAAGATATGAGGATAGGCCGAGGAAATGTCAAGGAATCTGGGTTAATCCTCGGGAGATAAACGTTTGCTCAAGGAAGGTTTTTGGTGAAGGGAACCATAATATGTACACTTTTACTTATGATACAAGACTAAATAATCTAGTAACTAATTTAAGGAATACAAAACGGTCAAAAATGAGATAGTGGATGGACATTGTGACACCTCATAGTTCAAATAGTTTTCCAAATTAGATTTCTACAATCTAGAAGAATTTCAGTACGTTTTAGGAGCAAAAATCTTTAGTAGAATTTTCCAATTGATAGGGTGAGAATAGCTATATTTTCCCCTCGCATACCTCTTATTGCTGTTAACAAAAGAAAATGTATTTCCATTGCTTCCTTGGATGTTGTGCTTGTTATACACTGAAAAATAGACAGCACAGGAAACATTACGAACTATCTTTCCAGTATATTGATTATTGATTCAGCAGTCAAAACGGAACCAATGTTTCAAAAAACGTGAACGGCGTGTAAGTGGGTTATATTATTGTCTCTAAAATTCTATTCGTAATTTCCATTGATCGAACGCACTGTTATCCTTCACATTCACATCATGTCCGCTGGATTAAAACGAAGGTGTTGATCTTTGTAATAGTTATTTATTCCTATTCGAGGTAAGGGTCCTTTAATTGTTGGCACTACGACAATTGTCTAACATAATTGTTGGCAGAAGTGGATACCTGTGAGACAGCTTTGGTTTCGTTAGAGCTGAATCCACAAGATGAACAAAACGTTCCAGTTTGGAAACGTAGAAAATGAAGTACCGATTCCTTAGCTGTTGAATTGAATTGAATTTGCCTTATTTTACGTGGCGAGACTCGGGCCATCAGGCCCGCTCTTCCGTCTGACCACGCAAAATTCGCTACGCTCCTTTTATCAACTAGCAGAGAAAGGAGGTATTTCTTGGGCGAGAAACAGGCGATTTGAATTTAGCTCAGAGGCGTCATTTAGGCTTGAGGATCTTTTACATGCAAGTAAATCTACGAACATGGGACAGCCGGCTTTACTTCCCCTCCGAAGGAAGGCGTACGAAGGATTTTGTCGCCCTAAAAATCCACGGCTTCGATCGGGTTTGAACCCGCGAGCTTGGGTATAACAGTCCGGTACGCTAACCGTCACACCATCGCCATCGCCATAGCTGTTCGCCATATTACCAGCAGATCTACCAGTTCGTAGCATATACTGCTATTTTTCTAACTCTGCCCCTAAATGCCCACTTTATGCTGGCATTATGACGTTGTTTTACGCGTCTTGCACGGACGCTAGTTGCATGACGCGACCAAGTAGCAGAGCTGGATACGGTCGTGGGCATGCACATCTAGCGGCGCGACCGAGAAAGACGCGAAATGCAGTGACAATGCCACCACGAAGTAGGTCTTGAGAGGCAGAGTTCGAAAAATCGTAGTATAACGCTCAATAATCTCATGAAATAAACGGACCACTGGCGTGTGGTTGACGTAACGGTAACCATCACACTCTCTAAAGCGCACTTGATCTCGGTGAAAATCTATTCTACTCTTCCAGGCGCCAGGCCGCCCGTTACATAGCTACACATAGCCGCCATTGGCCCAGACTCGCTTCCGTGGCTAGCTATCTCTTGGAACGGATACCGCCTCACTGCTCCGTGAATTTAAATGTAGAGCTTGCGTCATCTCGCTTTAAAGCCGCTGTGCACGTGGCAGAATTAGTTATATTGGAATGCAATTCAGAATTTTGTGAACAAAATAGAACCTGACTGTTTTTAGCGGAAATATCTGTTGCATTCATTCACAAAACTAAAAGATACCTGCGTGTTTGCCTCTTGCACGAGTAATTTTGCATTTTCTGTCGCATCCAATCCGTGCCACTTTCGTTTTGTAGTCAAAAGTTACAATTTCCGGCTTCCTTTTCACGTTTCGTTTTGCCAATTACCTCGCCGTGATGCGTAGTGACTATAGTGATGTCTCTATTTTCTTAGCAATGTAGCCAATCTTATTAAATTTAGAATGTATATATATATATATATATATATATATATATATATATATATATATATATATTGTGACGTACCTGGTGATGCCGGGTATTTCACTGCAATATAACACTAAAGGAGGGTATCTTTTCCGTGAATGGGTCCCTGGATAAGTTGGTATAACATTGGGAAAGTTAATTAGAAATGGAAATACAATCATGAACAAGATTTATTTGCAATTCAAATAAATTAATTACATGATCTGACAACGTTTATACACTCTGCCTTGGTACCAAGATTAGGTGTAATATGCATTTATCATACCTCCGGGGCCCCGACCAAATACCTTCGATGCTCGTAGAACAGCTCGTACCGACAGGGTTGCCGACCTCTACAGCAGCTGTGGGCAGTCGGCGGCTGATGGCGTGGCGGTTGTCCTGGGCTGGTGACCTTGCGGTTCCTCCCCGACTCGGATCTTGATACCACGGCGTTGCACCTCTCTCGAATCACCTTCCGTCGATGGATTTAATTACTCAACCCGCGCCTATCACGCGTGCTGGTCTCAGTTCCGTACCACACAGTTTCGATAAGGTTTCCACTAAGCTAACTAATACAAGCACGATCGACTGTTCTATCAACACGAATCTTTTATTCTAATGATACTCTCATCATCTACTTCACGTATTTACTGCTTCACAGTTACTATTACTTTACGAACGCATCGCATGTTCCCTTTTGTCCATGCGCTAACAGCGAGCTTTTCGCCACACGTCCGAACTCTTCGCCGCTCCGCTAACGTCTGTCCTCTTCGCAATTCTCCTAACGACTGCCTGCACGTGCTCGCTGCCCAGTTTGTAACCGACATTCTCACGCTGGCCTCCCGGCGGTGGCACCGGTGGCGGTAGCGACCGTTGCTAGCTCCCGTCGTTGTTCGCAGCACTTGGCGTACGTACCGCGCAGTCCAAAATATATTGATTACTTACACTAATGTTTTAATTAGTGTAAGGGAACACATTCTGTGTTTCATATATATATATATATATATATATATATATATATATATATATATATATATATATACATCTAAAAGAATGTGTGGAGGTATTTCGAAGTAGCAAGTTCAAAGAAACTATACACGCAATGCTCATATATATATATATATATATATATATATATATATATATATATATATATATATGAGCATGCATTCCTCTGTGTATGCTATCTGCAATATTTTACCGGAAAAAGGACCTTCGATTATCCATATTTTAACCTTTAACCGGCTTAAGGAATTTAAGATTCTCTTAAAAACCCAGGATATGCATTAACTCAAAGACGAATCTATAAAACATCTGAGAATTTTTCCTTTATTCTGAATGTAAATCAAAATGAAAATAAAAACCATAGAGTCTCAGAGGTCCTGAATAAGCAACTTCGGGTTAAAAACGCGAACTGACATAAGTCACTTCCAACATAGCACTTTTCAAATTATGAACATCTAAAAGAATGTGTGGAGGTATTTCGAAGTAGCAAGTTCAAAGAAACTATACACGGAATCATTAGGGACTCCTCCAGCTATTTTGTTCAGATATTTCTCAGCGCGGAGGGTAGTGGCATGTAAAGCGTCACAGCTCGCCAATTAGGATAGAACGCCCCCACGATTCCGCAGACTCGCTTCGTGCCCAACAGGTACCCAATTACTGCAGCGCGCCGCGGGCAGCGCAATATCGACCGAAGGAGACCGACCCTTCTCCCCATCTCCTCTCCCGCCCTTTCCCTACCCCTCATACGAACCCAGATCCGCAGACAACCCCTTTCTGATGCCCCTGGGGCTGAAGGAAACAGGGAGCCCGAATAGGTTTTGAATTCCATAACGTTTATGCGTGACTTAACGAGCGGAACATGAATTACTGCATACCTTTTATGCACTTATGAGACAATGTCCGGCCTGGGAACAAGCGCTTCTACGGGTACGAGCGTTCAGAGCAGTGGAACACTAAAGTAATGATATTGCTTACGATCTTGACAAGATCTAAATGCCATGGCATAGCGCCTATTCTTTCGGGCACTAGTTCTTCGACATTAAGAAACAGATACACCATGTGACGTCAAAGTGTGCCCGCGGCAGGCAAGAACAGTTAACAGTTTCCAGGCTTCGGTTATTTTGTCACAGACACCTCAATGTACGATGTAGAATGCGTTTGTTGTACAGTCCGGTAACAATTTTAGATCATATGCATGGTGGTGTCATCTAGAAACTTTGCCTGAAAAACCAAAATGCCTGTGACATTGTTTCGTTCGATAATATGCTCTGAGCGACATGGACACATGGATGCCAATGTTTGATTGATTTAAATTATAATAATCAATTATCCAACTATAGCCTTCGGGGTCACTTAAAAGCGCCTTGCCGAATACGCCACACATTGATTTGTCAGCGGGAGCTATTAATGAAGCCTGATTTATGCCAAAATGACAGTATTTGTTGAATTAAAATCAAATGTATCATTAGAAATTTTAAAATTTAATTGGAAAATCAAATTGTTAAATCGTAAATTTTAGTGTATACATTAATATAATCGATTTAATTGGGCCGATTAATAATATAAATTAATGGGTTGTCCATCCGTAGTAAACATTAGTGCCTAAACCCTTCGGTCAATTTTCTCCGAATTTCATATGCTCGATCTGTCCTTATAAATATATAATATATAATGAATAAAAATTAAATATAAATATATAATGAACTGTCCTTATAAATTTGCAATTCCGTAATAAATCTGGCTTTACACATGTGAAATGGTAAGGTTTTTTAAATAAAACCCTAAAATTTTCAAAATTTTATCAAAAATTGACACATATTTTTGGATTATTTTTTTACGTCCGGCAATGAGGACTTAAAACAATTTCGCAAATCGCATTTCCGTTGAACTCTCCAACTCTTCCTCAATTTGTATATGAAATTATGCAAGAAGTCTTTAAGAGAATGTTTACGTGGAAGACAACAATGCGCAGTTAGATTTTAAACATAGGTTATTACAGATTCATTTTTAATATTGAGGCAAGGTAAAATACCTAAAGAGATTTTTAACATTTTTAAGCATAACTTTAATGTCAAATATGTCGCAAAATGCAAGGAATTGCGCAATGACGCAAAAGGACATGAGACATGAGGTATGGAAGAACATGGGAGTATGAGGTATCAGAAAATCGAAATATGAATTGGATTAAGAAAATTTCGGAAAATTTATGATTTTTTAAAATAAAGCAGATAAATATTAAAGGACATTGTTGATAAGGAACAAAACACGCTTGATGCTTGTTTACGGTGCGACATGAGCGCATGGAGTAAAAAATATAACAACGAAACAAGTGAACCGGTTAGACCAGATAGAAGTTACAAGCGAACAATTTTAGTCAGAATGATGTCAGATTTGGTAAGGTGAGGATCGACGGCCGTCAAGGCGTTGTGTAGAAATATTTCGTGATTAAACAGAACTATGATGGATTTGGTAGAGGAAGCATCGACGACCTTCAGGACATAAATTGAAATGTTTTTGTAATTAATCCGAGGAGATAGAAAGTGGGCATGTGGTCCACGTGTAATGGGAGAATAGGGAAGTAATGTAAAATCGATTAGTGGAGAAAATACTATAATATTTGTGAGATAATTAAGTAATAAGAGTATAAGTTTAGCAGATGAAATTGAGTGTAGAAGTACAAAACAACTCCAGGTAGAAATATGGAACAGTCGCTGACGACATTGACAACGCTATTATGGCTGTAAATTCGTCAAAAGGGAAGTTTAGGCAATAAGTGACAGAAATATATTATTGAAAATATTATAACAAGACCAAATTTTGTTAAGGTATTAATTTAACATTAAGATTGAGATACAGTTATGTGTGTTTTGTTTGTAGAAATTAGATGGCCATCAAACAGAAACAGTAGAGAAATATAAAGATAAATTAGTGAACGGTAAAACTAATCAAAAAGAAATTTAAAATACATTAAATTTGGCAGCCGGCACAGTCCCTGGCAATTCATAAACAAAATTTGTAAATGGTTCAATTTATCAGTAACAATAGGGACAGACATTTTCTAACGATAATTAAATTGTTTACCACCCGAAGTACGAGCGGTATTTTCAGTCCCACAATGTACCCTGTACCCTGAGAAGTGTAAGTATGGTGACGCCCAGAAATTAAATTAAACTACAACTAGCCACTCCGTTAAATTAAAAATTTTGTAAAATTGTAAATATTATTAACGTAATTAAGATTTACTTCAATGGCAGGCGCAATACGAGGCAGTAAAATATAGTAAATAGTTTAAAGTAAATTATTGAAAGAAAAGGAGAAAGTAATGATTTATTTCAATATAATGCGGCTTTCATATACATTTAAAAATATCATTTTATTAAAAAACAATGTTTGATGCAGGTAAATTCTTTATTAGCCTCTGATACTTTTTGTAGCAATGTATTTATAAGCAAAATTAACTCGATCAGTTTACTCAATTAATATTTTCAATGGAGATCACAATTCAACTTTGCGTTAAATGTAGGGAGATGTAAAAAATATTTCCATACCAGGGACATTGGAAACTGTATGAAACAAAATCGAGCTGTATACATTAAAACATTCTTATTTTGATATCCAGGTATTAAATTTTACAACATATATGGTGGTTTTAAAAATATCCAGTTTCTGTTAAATCAGTTTGAAGAAAATGTTTTCAAGTTGCATGATCTATGTCCTTAATAAGATAGAAGAGAGCAGATTTCGATTCAGCGTGAATTGAAATCGTTTTCGAAACGTTGTTTTTGTTGTTTCCCAAAATTAACTTCATGCAGCTGAACATGTGGCAGACATGTAAACATGCTGCAGAAAGAGAAAAGTATTAGATTTAATTTCGAAGGAAACATATTTTTAATTAGTAAACTAATATTTTTATACAAAGTTTCTAAGTCTGGAGATGAAACCGGGAACTTAAATAGCCTGGTAATAATGTCAAAATGTGGGGAGGATTTCAAAAATAAACAACACTGGGATAAATGGTCACCCTACGCAAGGGTTCCATAGGCAATTTAAGTTCCAGAACTCATCATTGTACGGCAAACGTAACAATGCGTCAAGGAACTTTGCAACCCTGCGGTCACATGTGAGATAAAAAAAATTAAAAATAAGTTAACCAGGAACCATTTAACACACTTAAATTCGTAGAAGATATAGGGACACCTATACACTTTTCAATTCGGAAACAAATTTGTACGTACTATCAATTTACTCAGGTCCAAACACTCCCATGCTACCTTTCTCTAGTAATGGATTTTCAATGTGTCACAGGTACTTTTCATTATATCCATCATTATTTTCATTATAAAAGGTATCGTATTCATGAAAGGGGAATTGACATTGAAAACGATTAAGTAGAAGTACTGGAAGCCGTGTGAAATTATGAATAAGCGTTGAGAAGCCGTTGAGTTGTTTCTCTGCACTTCCGCGGTTGTATACGAAAAGAGTTACGGATTTCTATTTTGAAATCAGACAGCCATATTAAATTTCCTTTTTCATTTGGAGATTTTCGTGAGTACGACGTTACTTAGACGAGAAGAACATGTGGTCATATCCCAACATTTTACAATTTGAGAAAGCTAAGATCGAAGATCATCTTTCAAATATTTTCGTATGCTAACGGTATACCTGGTACCGGCTGATAATTAAATCATGAAAACATTACACCTATCTCACGATTCCCAATCCCAAGTCAACGAAACGTGATGAATTTATTTAACCCTTTTCCGGGCAACCAATTTTACTGGCACATCTGAGCAAGCGGGCTCCAGCGGACCCGGAAGTGTGAGTGACGGGATACTTAAAGATCTAGTGTTTGGACGCGAATAATAAAACAGAATGTTCCAATAAAGTTGTTGAATTTAACAAAACCTTTAAAAAAACCTTTAAGTGGACTTTAAAACATTTTTATAATCTTATGGATCGCGCACAGTGTTTATCTGGGTAGGTTCATTGCAGACTGTCTTTGAACCGATGCCACATCCCTTGTTTCCTACTTAATTTCCAAAGGCACAAATGACATATTTTTTGACATTGTTATGAAGTTTCTGAGTTGTCGGAGCTGGTTCATCTCTGATAACGTGTGTGATTGACAGGATAAATGTATTATTTAATCCTTATATTTTGTATGCAACCCAAATCCTTTGCAGTATCAAAAATAATTAATCATATTATCTCATGTTTTCTAGCATTGAGTAAGGCTCAGCAACATGCCGGTTTCTGTGCATTTTTCCACAAAATCTGGACTGCACACGATTTCAAAAACTCACTCTCCTGACCCTTCCACCCCGCTACACACTAAGTCGCAAAAACACTGTCTACGAAAGCGTCGTTCTTAGAAACGCTCACACTTAGTCTCAGATAACATCACGTTGAAATGACGTATCGCAACCAAGAAAAGAAGTAATACTAAAATTATCGACGTCCAAATGAGTATGTCAATGCAACTGCGAAATCTAATTAACTATAAGATACGTTTCTCAGAAAGAGAAATGAAAGAAGTCGTTAATGTGTCGAAGAAGCTTCTTAGTCATAAAAAGATCCTAAATCATATC
This sequence comes from Gryllus longicercus, assembly GCA_038098605.1. Taxonomy (NCBI): domain Eukaryota; kingdom Metazoa; phylum Arthropoda; class Insecta; order Orthoptera; family Gryllidae; genus Gryllus; species Gryllus longicercus. The sequence continues at coordinate 4,357,087 of JAZDUA010000081.1, read as the reverse complement.
TCCGAGCGGCATCTAAGCTAATATCTATCGAGCCATATACATCATCACGGTGTACGAAATATCAAAAACGGCAATATTAAATTCCTCTCCGTTAGAAATTTCAATGTCTTACGGATGTGTTTAATGTATCTTACATGCATAACGAAATTAATTAAAATTCTACCATTTACATCGGCATATCCGGTGAAAACTGGCTTAGTTGGCTAAGGCCTTAAAAGTGACCGGAAGGTGTTAGGGTTCGAACCCTACTGTGGCAAGATTGGCTGCCTGGAGAAGTAGTCTAGCAAGTGGTTTCTCTGATCACTAGTTTTTCGTTGTTTCTCTGATCATTACCAGACGAATGTCGGAGAAGTACCCTAACAAACGGGTCACGGACCGCGCGCGATCTTTCCTTCTTCTTTAACCTCACTAACATGCACTACAGTACCACAAATCCTGGGAGATTGGTCGTGAGCTTAGAGCTTGTCCCGGCTGATGGTGCTCCGCTGGTGGGAAATATCTCGTTGCGAACCGTTCGCTTAGGTTGACGCCTGATCCCCAGTGGGGGAAGATCGGTACCTCCTCCCACGATAAAAAATATGCACTAAACTAATTGGGCTAAAGCTCACAACAGTTGAGGCACCGGGAAACACGAAATGATTATTCAGTCGGTAGATACAAAAACAGGCAAATTAGTCAAAACGCGTGAGAAAAATCCGAGAGTTTTGAAAGTTGGCGTGATTGTTTGTTGATACCTTCAACATAAACTAAAAGTCCTGAAATGTTTGGGGGTGAGCCGGAGGGAGGGAGGCATTTGAAAGTGTTTTTTCTTGTTTTCTTGCATACATCTCCGTAAGCATCGGTCCTACATAATCTTGTTCTATACAAAATTAAAATAGACAAAATTTCCTACAAAAAAGTTCCCATAATGGGAGACCGGTGTCTTCGGGATTTATAACCTGCCTTGTGCAGTGTCATTCAGCAAGTTGCTGCAACTTCTACTAAGCTACTACTGCTAGTAATAATAATGATAATAAATAATGATAATATTTTATCGTAAAATTAACCCTTTTAAAGTTACAGGCTCGAAGACTTCCTACTTTTATTTACAGAAAGCCTCTTTCTTAAATGTTTCGCTTATACTTAAAAATGATGTTATGATATGTCCAATTCACAGAATGAATTTTATTTTTTAACTTTTTCCAATGTATATAAACAATTTATATGTGCTAATTTTACGCAAAAACAAGAAAATTTATATCTTATAAAATACATTTTGTTAATTCTTTTGAGTACACGAGATTGATGGGTCCGAGATTACCTCTGGTACGAAAACTGATAATCCATAGTTTATTAGATAAGGATCTAGTACTAATATTTGGTCAAATCAACACATAAATGTCTAAGGAATGGTTTGCCGTAAATAAAATAAAGAAGTTTTCGAGCTTCTAACATTGAAAGGGTTAATTTTACAACAACATCTTTTCGGAACGTTTTTGTAGAAAATTTTCTCTACTGTAATATTGAATACAACATACGTTTCGGTACGGTTGATAGTTACGGATATATATGAAAAAAGAAATAGAAAAAACCTTTAAACGCCCCTCCCATCTCTCTCCCCCCCACACACACATACACATTTCATGATATTTTGTATCAAATTCGGTAGGTACCAATAATCAATTGTGCCAAGTTTCAAAACTTCTGCATTTTTCTCACTCGTTTTGTCGAATTTGACTGATCACGAGAATAATATTATAGCTAACTCGTGGCTCTGAGCGACAGTAGCTGACCGTTCTCCGAGGAGGCCCGAGTTCTATTCCCGGATAATCTACTGGGACATTTGTTCTGAAAAACGAGCTTTACTGCTTCACAGAGGCTAGCCCTACCCCTGTAAAGTGTCTTAAATTCTACCACTGTCCTACGTCCTTCCCAATTCTGGCCAGTGGGTAGGGAAGTAGGCGCATGGATAAATAGGAGCGTACGCGGAGATGCTACCTGACGTTTCTCTGAACAACTGGCTACTTTCACAGATACCCGAATGATATAACTAATAATGCGGACGCTAATGACCTTGAAGGCAATGTGATCTTATATTAAAAATTATGCTGATGCTATTGATAACAATAAAACAATGCGGTTTAATAACAAAGTTGAGTCGATTTGATTCGACCTTTTTATCACTGCGTAAAAATAAGCGAGGAACTCCTTTGTAGGCGAAAGCTGTGACTGTCGGCAGCGCACAAGAAAGCCACGAAAAGACAGTCCTCCCGGAAGCAGAAAACACTCCAGCGAATTGCTGCCGTCGCCCGTTTCCAAGGCACTTGGCGTCGCGGTGAGCGCGCACGGCGGCGGCGGCGGGGGCGGCGGTGGAGCTCTGAAGAGAGCCCGGCGCCTTTTTTCCATTGCTGCGAATCCCATTACGGCTTAAGGAATGGCTCATTAATTTCGGAATAATTAAGTCCGCTCTCTTCGCGAGCCGCCTCGCCCCCGCGGAAGCACCGCACCGCGCAGCCCTTCCAGCCCTTGCGAGGCCTCTGCAATCACAGCCGCCGCCTTTTGAGCGGCGCTGCTCTTGGCGCTGACAGCCCGCGCGCGTTCTCAATGGAGCTCCTTTCCGCCGACGCGGTTCCGCAGATGAATGTTTTATTAAACCTCGATAGGCAGTGCCTGATTGAGGTGGCTCCCGTCGACAACTGAGGGCACCACATTGCCTCTAAACGGAAGATCCTGGGGTTTGAGTCCCGACGGCGGCAGAATTTTTTCGATATTAGCTAGATAGCCAAGCCGTGGTCAGCCGCTATCTGGGAGAGAATTGTAGCGAGAGGAAGCTCAGATCGGCGGTTTTACGTGATTTCACCGATTAATACCAGGTGAACGCCGGAGTAGTACCTACGCAAAAAACGGGCCACGGACCGCGCGCGATCTTTCCTTCCTCCTCACTGCCCTATCGCCAACCCTTACGTACTCACACTTACGTGCACTACCCGCCTACACATGCCAGGAGACTAGTCGGGAGCTTACATCTTTCCCCAGCTGCGGCGGTGCCCTGCTGAGGGAGATGCATGGAGGGAGGAAACACCGCCACGTGTAGCTCACGCAAGTCGACGTGTGGTTCGGCGCCTTTTCTCACAATTCAACGAGAGAAAACGTAGCCCCCTCCCGAGATATTTCATGCACTACACTTACGAGACTAATGTCCAGAGCAGTTGCATGCGAAGACAGGAATTAATCCAAACTAATAGGCAACATGTTATTAATAAGAAATTATTAATTTGGTTAATCAAGAAATCATTAATTATAACTGTTTATGTATACAGTACATTTAAACCGCTCCTGACACCGAGAATTCGTGGCTGGGTGACCGTTTGGGAACCCTGAATACTAATACCTCGAATACACCGAGCCCCTGGCCGATAGGGATAAAAGGTAATAACATTATGGCAAAATTATTTCTTTTAAAGAAAATTAGTTCATGTTTAATGACTTAGGACTACGTTCAAGGAGATTTCTTCGTGTTCATTTCAAAAAAAGCTTGGATGATGGTTACGAAAGTAATAGAATTTAAAACAAGACCAAAAAACATACATTTATGTTCCACCCGCGTCAACATTTCAGCCGATAACCCGATTCTCCTGAAATTGCCTGTACAGATATATTTTAACTTTCAGTAATTGATCATGATACTTGCATGTCAAAAATATTTCTTCATACCACTTTACCACTCCTAAAAGCAGAATGGAAGGGCACGCTCGTCAATTCTCGAGTTTCTCTGCAATATCTCTAAGAGAACGTCAGCACCAAATGGATCGTCCCTGTATCGTTACTTCTAAATATTTTTTGATTCATTCCGATAACGTATTTATGCTTTTATTAATTCAAGATGTAAGTTGAAAATTAGAATGAGCGGGGATAGAAGGTAGGCGGATGAGTGCAGTGACGGGGTAGAACGGAGCGGAACGGAGGGGGTGGGGAGGGGCGGGCGTTGGAAGGGGTGGGGTGCGAAGCACGGTGCCGCAGGTAAAAAAATAAATTACATTTATTTCAAGCGGTGTAATATAATTCCTTTCCCTCCTTATTATAATAAAATATTGTGAGATACATTCATACTTCATCATCTAGGACTTTCGTCAAAAAATCGTAGTTGTAAGACCGCAAGCTCTTCGCTTTCGAGTTGAAAACGGGATCGTTATCTTCTACGGACATACGAACGTCATAATTTTTTTTACTAACGCTCACCACATCTTTTCATACATATTTACATTTCACGGGGGGGGGCACAACTTACGCCATTTAGCTTAGATGTTTTCACGTCTGTGCCCTCGCACGTCACGCTCGATTAGTTCATCTGCTTTGTCGCTAATTCACTGCACCCCGTATTTTTAGGAAGTCTTTTCCCTCCTATCCTAGTCACTCCGAGGAACATATCCTTTAAATCGGCATTTCTAATCTTGCTGACTCACGGAGCTCTTTTTAAAAACAATTTCTATGGTGGACCTCCAAGGTCCACCGATGTATTACTGTCCTACAAATGACAGTTTAGGGTAGGGTTAGCGAGATGGGTTTGATAGAAATGAAATGTAAAGAAATCTCTATTGCGGTATATAAATTCAATAAAATTGTATTTTAAGAAAGAGACAGTGGAAACTCTTGGTCATAGAGTAAATATTTTATTTTGCTGTAGCGGTTGTCAAGATCTTACTGCTTCGCGGATCACAGATTAGGAACTACTGCTTTAAATAATCACATACAGCCTACCGCTCCCCACCTCCATTTATCACAATCTAGGGCCTCAAACACTCATTGCTCTCATAACACTTCCCTCCGTGACTTTCGCTAGTTACACCTCTTTGTCTTTAATAATTTTATGGCCGTATTTAACTGCACTCAAGGAATTCTCTCTAAGTAATTGCGAAAGTAATGCCACAAATCTTCGTCGCGGCAGGGGGCAGCAAGGGGTTGTGGAGAAACGAATGGCCGCGAAGACAAGCAAATAAATAAACAGGAACATAGGGCTGGAAAGTGGTTGAATATAAAAGTTTGTGGAGGATGTTTAGTGATGAGATTGCAATGTGAGAAGTAGAGTCAATCTGCTGCTGCGAGATACGATTCACTGAGCTGGAGGGAGTGAAGCTAGAGAGGCGAAAAGTGGTGAAGGTAAGTTGTTAGAAATGTTGGGAAATGTCAAGACTAGAAACTTGCAATGCAAAAAATGGGATGCATGTATGATTTGGGAGAGATGGAGTTGGTAAGATACTAAGATAAAAAAAAGTCTGTGGGTAAAATGCAGGTGTACAGATGAATGTGTGGGGAAATTTCAAGAGGTTTAACTGAGGGAAAATGTTAAAGCACATGAACAGGATGAGTAAGTTCATAAAGAAGGTGGAGCTAGGGTGGATGCAGAATACAAGACCTCGGATGTTGGGTAGTAGCGCAGATGTACGGATGAATGTATGTGGAAATCGCCGGAAATTGAACGATGAAGATGGCTGAGCAGGTGCAGAAACACAGTGGTGTAGGGTGGTTGTGGAACAGAACGCCGCAAATAAAGGGTAGCAGTGCAGGAGTCCAGATGAATGTGTGGGGAAATTTCAAGAGGTTGAACTATAAAGACAAAGGAAGATGCCTAAAAAGGTGCAGAAGGACAGTGACGTAGGGTGGTTGTGGAACAGAAGGCTATGAGTGAAGGGAATCAGTGCAGGTGTGCAGATGAATGTGTGAGGAAATTTCAAGAGGTTGAACTAAGAAGTTAAAGGGAGACGGCAGGCTGAGCGGGTGCAGAAGGACAGTGACGTAGGGTGGTTGCGGAACAGAAGACTATGAGTGAAGGGAATCAGTGCAGGTGTGCAGATGAATGTGTGAGGAAATTTCAAGAGGTTGAACTAAGAAGTTAAAGGGAGACGGCAGGCTGAGCGGGTGCAGAAGGACAGTGACGTAGGGTGGTTGCGAAACAGAAGGCTATGAGCGAAGGGAATCAGTGCAGGTGTGCAGATGAATGTGTGAGGAAATTGCAAGAGGTTGAACTAAGACGTTAAAGGGAGACGGCAGGCTGAGCGGGTGCAGAAAGACAGTGACGTAGGGTGGTTGCGGAACAGAAGGCTATGAGCGAAGGGAATCAGTGCAGGTGTGCAGATGAATTTGTGAGGAAATTGCAAGAGGTTAAACTAAGAAGTTAAAGGGAGACGGCAGGCTGAGCGGATGCAGAAGGACAGTGACGTTGGGTGGTTGCGGAACAGAAGACGATGAGTGAAGGGAATCAGCGCAGGTGTGCAGATGAATGTGTGAGGAAATTGCAAGAGGTTGAACTAAGAAGTTAATGGGAGACGGCAGGCTGAGCGGGTGTAGAAGGACAGTGAGGTAGGGTGGTTGCGGAACAGAAGATTATGAGTGAAGAGAATCAGTGCAGGTGAGCAGATGAATGTGTGAGGAAATTGCAAGGGGTGAACTAAGAAGTTATATGGAGACGGCAGGCTGAGCTGGTGCAGAAGGACAATGACGTTGGGTGGTTGCGGAGAAGAAGAATATGAGTGAAGGGAATCAGTGCAGGTGTGCAGATGAAGGTGTGAGGAAATTTCAAGGGGTTGAACTCAGAAGTTAAAGGGAAACGGCAGGCTGAGCGGGTGCAGAAGGACAGTGACGTAGGGTGGTTGCGGAACAGTAGGCTATGAGCGAAGGGAAGCAGTGCAAGTGTGCAGGGCTACACCGGGCTGAGCAGGTGCTAAAAGAAGGCGACGAAGCGGAAAGGCGCAGGCCAGAAGAGCTGGAGGCGCGGGGATGACTGGGCGGGGCCGGTGCGGACCCGGCAGAGAAAGAGGTGGCGGGAGGGGGACGGCACCGCGTTCCGATCTCACGCCCGCTGCACATTGCACGTTCGTCCGTGAAATCGCTTGCACTGCGCCAATATCCCGTCGCGCCGCGCGGCGTCGGTCCCGTGGCTTTCGTTTCGTGGGGCGGAGGAGGAGGAGAGGGCGGTGGCGGTGCAGGTGAAGGCGGGGAACGGGGTGGAAAAGGGGCAGCGTCAGAGGTGGTGGAGTGACGGATGTGGTGCTGGTGAAAGTGGTGGCTTAAGGGATGGTTGTGGCGGCGATGGAGGTGACGGAGAATAAGGTGGCGGCGGAGGTGAAGATGTTCGTGGAGGTGGAGATGGAAGTGGTGGTGGTGGTGTTGGAGGTGGCAGTGGCGGAGGCGGGGACGAAGGCGGAGGCGGAGCCGGTTGCGGATGCGTAGGTGGTGGCGGAGTAAGAGGCGGAGACCGAGGCGGTGGCGGTGGTGGTGGCGGTGGCGGTAGCAATAGTGGTCGCGGTGTCTTTGGCGGAGGCGGTGGCGGTGGCGGTGGTGGTAGAGGTGGTGGTGGAGGTGCTGTTGTAGGCGTAGGCAGAGGCGCAGGTGGTGGCGGTGGCGGTGGTGGTGTTAGTGTCAGCGGAGATGGGGATGTCAGGGGTGGAGGTAGCAGCGATGGTGGGGGCGGGGGCGGGGCGGCAGGGGAGGGTGTGGCGGCGATGGACCTGACCGCGGATGGGGCGGTGTCGGCGGCTGCGGTGGCGGTGGCGGTGGTGCGGTGGTGGCGGGGGCGGCGCAAGCGCGGGAGGAGGGGCAGCGAAAGAATGAAACGTGGCCCATTCTGCGCCGCTCAGCGGCGACCTAGCATTGCCGATTTGCTTGTTGCCGCCGATATTTCGCTACGTGCGGGGAGCGTTTAGGCGCCTCAATGTACCTAGTTTCTGCTGAATCTGCAAACTATGTTTCTATGTTAACGCTGTTTCAAGACGCATTTAAAAGTCTGTGGAATAGAATGACGGCTGTGCAAATTTTGCGTTTCTATTTCTACTTTAATTTGCCTTTAATTCTTGGAAACTTTGCATCTATTCTACATGTCACTATTTGGTTTCCGAATGTGAAAAGAAGGGTACGTGACGTCAACCCAAAATTTAATGCTTTCTCTTTATTTAGACGTACAATATTGCGTTCCTTTACTGCTCTTATAACTTCAATTCCTTTCCTTTTATTTTATGTACAAAACAAAGACATATTTATCTAGAAAGTAGTATTTGATTTGAAAATTGTTCTAGAGCTTTCTTTGCTTAATCACATGACCTTCAATTTACGACATTTTTTTACACGTCTACCATATTCAAGCTGCTTAATTGCTGTGTTCTTTAAATCATGCTTCAAGTGTGCAATCATTAATATTGTTTTTCCGATCTTACCGTCCCGTTGTTCACTTTTTGTCTCTTTACTTTGTCCAAATAAATTATTCGAATGTGTTGAACTATTTTTTTATCAATTCATGACTCACGACCTTACATTAATACTATCAATCCAATAAATCTATCTACAAAATAAATTAAGAGTATCTGTCTCGGATTTGAAAATAGCTGTTGTTGTATAATTTCATACATTCACTTACGTAATATAAAATTCCATCCAATTTTTTGGGGATTTTCTTCCTTGGGTATATCTCTCGGTCTGTTTGTTTCATTCATTAATTGATTGACGGAAGTTTCCGTGCACCTCAACTGTAATGATCATAGCCTCGTTAGTTCAGTGAATAATGTTTATGATTGGAGTGTGTTCCTCCCCCGCTGCTGATGTTCCTTTCCCGCTGGATGGCGAGATCCGGCGTCGACCTACCGTCGGCTAGCTGGACGTTCTCCGACAAGGAATCTCCCACCAGCGTGGCACCGCCACAGCCAGACAAGCTGTCGAGTTTTAAGCTCCCGACCGGCCTCCCGACATGAGTGATAGAGTAGCGCATGTTAGTCTAAGCGTGTGTAAGGGGCGAGGAAAGGACAAGGAAGAGGGAGGATAGATTGCGTGCGGCCCGTGGCGCTTTTGTTAGGGTACTTCGCCTCATGATGATCGGAGGAACCACAGATGATTACCAATCAGAGCAGCCGCAGCTACAATTCTCCTCCATAAAGCGGTGGAACTCGACCTAGCTATCTACCTTGAGTCGAAAATCCTGCCGCCGTTGGGACTCTAACCCTACGAACTCTCGGAATAAGCACTGCAATTACATCAGTTCATGCGCCACCTCAGCACGAACGATATTCAAGTCATAGATTTTGACGCTTCGCCCGACAAGTCGGGTCTTCCTGACAGTTATTATACCCAGTAAGTTCTCGTGAATTTTAGCCTTCCCGGACACATTCAAAACGCTGAGCAGAGGTCATTGACGCCGCCTCTATAAAAATTCTGACCGGGAGGTATAATTTTTGGGAGCCCCGATGGTAGACTTTTTGAACTATCTAGATACCTTAACTGAATTCCACTGTCTGGAGGAGAAATTTAGCGGCCAGCTGCTCTGATTAATTGTTTTATGTTGTCTCTTTGATCAATACCAGATGAATACCGGAGGAGATCCCTAATAAACGAGCTATGGATCGCGCGATCTTCAATTCCTCTTTCTTGTCCTATCCTCGCTCCTTAGTTAATCCCCCCCGCACACACACACACACTTACATGTTTCCTTCTATTCAGAGGGTGTTTAATTACTTGAGACTGCATGAAACAAGAAGATTGAAGTCAAGAGGGGCTTTATTAAAATGTAATGAGTCTAGTTTCATTATATTTTATATTCATGCTCAGGTAGATAATTTATTGATCGCCCCCCCCCTCGTACATGCACTATTCTACCTCATGCGTTGAGAGTCCAACCGGGAGCTTTGATCTTGACCCACCTGTGCAATGCGTCACTGGGGATGGTATCTAGAGGATGGTAGAGCTCCCTCGCATGTAGACATGTAGTTCAGCGCCTGATCGTCCATCCAACGAGGGAGAGATTTTGCTACCTTCAGGCATAAAAAGCGAGGCTGATGGTCACAGCAGTTTACGTGGCCCGAAACATCAATCACCCAATAAATAAAAGTTATAATTCAGTTCAGTCCACTTTTTTCTTACTATGTTGGTGGAAAGTCGCCACTCCCGTTTTTTTACTAGGGTCACACCGTTGCACAATTCACTCGACCTAAATATGCCTTCTCAGATGAATCTTGCCACATCTTGAACCGTCTTACCACGGGCATAATACGTACGTCGCAATAAATAATAGTTTTCAGGAATGTAATAAAATATGACTACACGTGTCCTTGACTGACTTAGTCACTGATCTGACTCTTCACTCTTAACCTTGTGGCTATAAAATATTTCCTTACGTATTTTATTTTCCTTTGATTTGAAAAATCACGGTAAAAATTTCCCATGTTTCTCACTGTCAACCGTAACAAACGTATTCCATTTATGAAATTTCGGCCTATCATTTTATCTAATCACCCGTACACGTCACCAATCATAACCACAAATTATGTTTACACTATTGAACATAATCAGGATGTAACATTTGGTTTACCTACCGTATACGAACCAATAATAACTGTGCTATATTTATGTAACTATAGTGCATCTTTTGCCACTACATTTAGGTTCTGCCACAGTATTCAAGATCAAGGGTAATGAAAATAATTTACATTATATGTAGTTTAAATGCTCAATCAATTTTACATTTTCATCATCCGAGAAAAATATATATCTTTAAAGTCACACGGTTTTATAACATTTTCTGTTTATGTCACCATAACCACATATATGATTCGCGAAAAGTTCACGTAGCTAGAACTCTCTCTTTTGATATGATAATTTTAAAAATATTGGTAAAGGTTTCGTTACACAGGAAGATCATCAAAAACCACTCTATCTTTTCAGAGGAGTTGAGAAATGATGAGCAAGTTATCACTGTTGTGGGCACTCATCTGGAAATGAAGGAGTCACATTCGCTGCCGGAATGATGGTCTGGGCTGCCTCCGCTGTTTTCTCCGCGCAGCGTCTGAAACTAAGTGCGAATCATTATATTTCTGATTGGCTGGTGCAGAGGCCATAAATACCCTTGAGTAAGTTATACGTTCCGTCAAATGCAGAAGAATCTGCCACAGATAAGTTACAGAAATTCAAAATGTGAAGATGGATAACTAAAAATGTGTGTGTAATTGGAAGCGGTTGGAATAATAATAGTACATGAAAATATGCAAAATTTACAAAATTTAGTGAAAGTGAAGAATCCGTAAAAAATGACTTAGAAGCTCCCTTTTTTTGTTATTACTTTATACTTGCTGTGTTGTTTCAAAGTAAGTTTTAATCAAATGAAAAATGGGAACAGTTATTATGATCCACCCAAAAATATCTTTTACTTGTGAGATTTTTAAAGGGAAAGACAATTTCTTATTTACTATCAACATCAGTAGTTGACATTTACATTAATCAAAGATATCTCTACTGTTCACGACATAAAGTTTCTACTCGTTATACACTCATTTATCATGTTCATCCATACTCAGTATCGGTCTCTTCTTACCATATTAGGAGATAACCATTCATGGTCCTCGAAGCCAGTGCCGGTGAGAGACGTCTAAGCTCTTAAAAACGGTATGAGTTCACTTTTTGCAACCAATTGACTGTAACACAAAGGAAAATTTAAAGAAAAAATAATTTAATACCAAAACATGATCAATTTTTCAACATAATCGTCGTGAATATTCCGGTTTATATCGTCTCTGTGAGTAATCTTTTCGATTCCCTCTTCGTCTAGCATAACCGCCCCTGATGTAAGATGGGCTTGAACTTTGCGTTGAAGCTTCTCATTGGTCTGGAAGCTTTAGCCTCTTAGCAAAGTTCTCAATTCCAAGAAGAGATGATAATCACTTGCCAGTAAGTGGGGATGAACGCCGAATAAGCACCCAGATGTTTGGTTACAGTAGCATTGTAAGAACGAGCGTTGTCGTGAATGCGGACATCTCCTGACGCTAGCATGCATTTCTTTGATAGTTTATGCCGTACACTCAGCTCACTATTTAGTGAATTTCTGCTGCACTTTTCCCTTCATATTGAAAAGAACGGATCACACTTCGCAGCTCACACTTGGCGGGAGCCTCAAGCGAATCAGCCTTCTTTACGCAACCATATTTTAGTTTAAATTTGCACTATTGCGTCGGAGTTGGCAGAACTTATGGTACGAAAGATGCACAATCGCGCACTACACAATTTTATGCTTCTCCAGCGATTTAAATAATCGATCAGAGATTGAAAACGAACAGCATCAGTAATTAAATTAAAAATACGCCGACGCCCAATTACGTAAGTTTCTTATCTTACAAAGTACTTCGTAAGATGAAAAATAAAAATAGTTGTACGTAAATAAAAAACACATAAATAAATACATAAACCACTATCTGCGCTTTACTTCTGAATCTCGTTCTACCTCTACGTCCACCACACCTGCACCACTAAATCTTTATCTTCCCTTCCGCGCCCTGCCGCAACGGCTGCTTCCTTTGTCCCGCATTAAAAGAAGTTCGCGTACGTATTCCGCCCCGCCCCCGCCCCGCCCCGCACCTCCCCTCCCCTTCCACTCCCCTCGCCCTATCCCCCTCGGACCGCCTTGTGGTGTTCCGGGCGGCACGAGAGCGCGCCGACGAAGTGCAATCCGGCTCACAATTCCACACCACAAGGTCGTCGATTACTCAACTTTTATTGCATTGCGGCCGGCGAGAAGGTAGGTGGTAGCAAACGCATTTGGGATCGAAACTATAAAAGCGGCGGGAAGATTTCAATGGGAAGATTTTTTCGACTTTGTGGAATTGTTTTTGTGATGGTGGTTTTGGTTTTGTTAAGATTCATTGTGGTGATGGTGGGTCTGGACATGGTTTTTGGGTACACAGTGGTGGCGCTCGTAGGAGATATTGATGACACAGATGGCGCAGGTGATGAGGAAAGAACGTTATTTATTGTTTAAAAAACAAAGTATGTAATATATGTAGTAAGAAAACGTTTATAGTTTGTAAAAAATGAAGGGATTTAAATTGGCCATATTCATGGATTTTTACAATTTGATACACCAAAACATGCCAATCAGCCCTTCACCTGATTTCGGAGCGTCTGTGTCAATAATCTGCTGTAACTAGATACTGATTTTTACCACATAGCACGATTCTTGTACGAAATATAAAATACATACTCAGTCTTTTCACTTCGAAAACTTCCGTTACTGCATAGGTTGTGACAAATCAGGCGATGTACTAATGGGAAAAAGCGTAAAAATTTGCAATTATGCTAAAACTCTAATATATATATAATATATATAAATATATATATATATATATATATATATATATATATATATATATATATATATATATATATATATATTTTGTGACATACCTGGTGATGCCGGGTATTTCACTGCAATATATAACACTAAAGGAGGGTATCTTTTCCGTGAATGGGTCCCTGGATAAGTTGGTATAATATTGGGGAAGTTAATCAGAAATGGAAATACAATCATGAACAAGATTTATTTGCAAATCAAATTTGTTAATTACATGATCTGATAACATCTGTACACTCTGCCTTGGGGATTAGAGGGCCGCAGATTAGAGGTAATATGCATTTATCATACCTTCGGGGCCCCGACCAGATACCTTCGATGCTCGTAGAACAACTCGTATCGACAGGGTTGCCGACCTCGGCAGCAACGGCGGGCCGTCGGCGGCTGGTGGCGTGGCGGTCGTCCTGGGCTGGTAGCCTTGCAACCCCTCCCCGACTCGGATCTTGATACCACGGCGTTGCACCTCTCTCGAATCACCTTCCGTCTATGGATTCAATTGCTCAACCCGCGCCGATCACGCGTGCTGGTCCCAGTTCCGTACCACACAATTTCGGTAAAGTTTCCACTGCACTAATTACTACAAGCGCGATCGATTGTTCTATTAACGCGAATCTTTTATTCTACTGATACTTTCAATACCTCATCCACATGTCTACTATATTCCAGTCGCTCATAGTTCATTAACTACACCGCATGTTCTCTTTGTCCATGCACTACCGGCGAGATTTTCGCCACACGTCCGAACTCGTCGCCGCTCCGCTAACGTCTGTTCTCCTCGCGATTCTCCTAACGACTGCCCGCACGTGCTCGCTGCCCCGCTTGTCGCCGACGTTCTCACGCTGGCCTCCCCGCGGTGGCACCGGCGGCGGTAGCAACCGTCGCTAGCTCCCCTCGCTGCTCGCAGCGCCCGGCGCACGCACCGCGCAGTCCAAAATATATATTGATTACTTACACTAATGTTTTTAATTAGTGTAAGAGAACACATTCTGTGTTTCATCACCCCCCTCCTCTCTTTTTTTGGATTTTTCCCGTCTCGGAAAAATTCACCTTAGCATCATCGTCTCTGCCGATGGTTGCACTATGTTGTATATTACAAGAATCCTATATACACTTATACCCTAAAATCGAATTAACACTTGATTGTTTAGATTAACACTAAGATTACACTTATTTACACTTCACTATTTTCCATACCTATGGGACAGGGTCTTAGGTTATGGAAATTGTAGTGTCCGACCACTTCTTGTTTGTCATTTATTAACTTAGCCACATTTTTATCCGTAATTTTATCTATCACATATGGTCCCTCATATAATGGGAAAAATTTTGCATACAGCTTCAAATTTGGGTTTGATACCTTGGGAACTCGTAGTAACACTAGTTGCCCTTCACTGAACTTGTAACTCTTCTTCTTTACTTTCGATTTCCTTTCCTTCCCTGACTTCACTAATGCTTGGTATATCTGTTCTGATGTTTTAGCTGGTTCCTGCGATATCTCGGGTCTCTCCAACGCGTATAAGATGTGGGGCGGTTTGTTTTGAAAATGTGCTTCCCACGGGGAGATTCCTGTGCTATCGTGGGGGATGTGGTTCAGCCATCGGTTAATGTCCGGAATTAGTTTGTTCCATGTTGTATGGTCATTCTTGCAGTAAGTTCTGAATAACCTTGATAGCTCTCTCATTACCCGTTCAGACGGATTAGATTGAGGATGTCGCACCGTCGAGTGGATGGGAATTGCCCCCATTCTGCGTATTCCTTCTTCCCACCTTTCACTCGTGAACATCGTTCCATGGTCGGATAATATCCTTTTATATGATCCGGCGATTTGAATAAACCTCTCCACTAGTTTTAAGCAGTTCCTTGAATTTACCTTATTGATTGGGTACACTTGGACAAACTTTGAAAATACATCCAGGATTACGAATATGTATTTATTACCGTGGTCTGTACGAGGCAGTGGTCCGTACACGTCCAGTGCAGCCAAATCGTTTTTCTCTGTTGGTATTATGTTCTGCATCGGGCCGTCATATTTCCGATTCGGATGTTTTGCCTTCAAACATGTCATACATGAGTTTATCACCTTTCGGATTTGTTTCCGCATTCCTTTCCAATAACACAGGGACTGTAGTATTTGATGGATTTTTTCCGCACCAAAGTGTGCCAATGATGTGTGTGCAAATCTGATTAATTCCTTAGTGCAATCCTGAGGTATCCAAATTCTCCATATTTCCGGGTTATCTTTGGTTTTAATTAGTACTGCTTCCTGTACCACTTTCCACCTGTCCTCCTTCTGCTGTAACATTGCGAATTCCGCCTCTTCTTCCGCCATCTGTCCTTGCTTGAATCTTTTAATTTTGCAAATCTCGTCGTCACTTCCCTGTAGCTTGACTAGATCATTCCAGTCGAATACCGGTGATCTCGAGATTCCTAAATCAATCGCCATTACGTGGAATTCCCTGGCGTTGGCGTATTTGCTGTCCCTGCCTGGTTCGTGTCTACTTAAAAGGTCTGGTAGATAATTTTGAGTCCCGCGACAATGTTCTATATCAAAGGAAAACTCCTGTAATGCTAATACCCATCGATGCAGTCTGTCGTTCTGCAAATGACATCTGCTTAAAAATGTTAGAGCTTGGTGATCAGTTCTTATTGTAAAATGTCTTCCTTTTAGGTAGGGTTTAAATTTTGCTACTGCCCATATGATGGCGTTCGCCTCCTTTTCTGTGGCCGAAAATCGGAGTTCGGGTCCTTTCAAAGTTCTGCTAGCTATTGCCACTATTTTCTCCTGTTTGTCGATCACCTGGTATAGCATTGCTCCCATACCGAAATCACTGCTGTCTGTCTGTACCACGCACTTTTTTGAAAAGTCCGGATGTGCAATGAAGCAACTGTTATAAAACATGTCCTTTACTTTCTCGAATGCTTCTTGATATTTTTCATCCCACTTCCATTTTCGGTCCTTTTTTGTTAGTTGGTAGAATGGATGCATTGCTTCTGCGAATCGCGGGCAAAATCTGGCGTAGTAATTACAGGTGCCGATGAATCTGCGTACCTGTTTAACTGTTTTCGGTGGTGGTATTTTCTTGATTTCCTCGATGGTTTCCGGCTTCATGCTGATTCCTTCTGTGGTTATTACGTAGCCCAAGAACTCTATTTTCTTAATGAACCAAGTTGATTTCTTCACATTCAATACTAAATTATTTTCCTTTAATATGTGAAATAATTCTCGTAGGTCTTCAAAATGCTGTTCTATTGATCTAGCTTGTAAAACTATGTCATCCACATATGTTGTAACCCTGTTCTGCAGCTTTCCTTGCAGAATCTTGTCCACGCATTGAATCAACGCAGCACCGCTATTGCGTAACCCGAATGGCACTCTACAAAACACATAACATATTCCCTCAAATGCGAATCCTGTATACTGCTGGTCCTCTTCCGCCACTTGCATTTGCCAATAAGCTTTACTAAAATCAGTACTAGAGAAGATGATGTTCCCTCCAAACCTCTGCAATGCTTCTTCCACCGATAACGGAGCATCCCTGTATGGTTGTGTTACTGCATTTAGTCTTCGTGCGTCTAGGCATAATCGTATTCCTCAGTCTTTCTTTTTGACGATCACGATGGGGTTAGTGTAGGATGTCTGTGCCTTTCTTATGATTCCATCATTTATCATTGATTGTAATAATTCAGAAACATCTTGCTTCAGCGCTGCTGGTATCGGATAGTTACGCTGCCGAAATGGTGTTGTATCTGTAAGTTGGATTCGAAATGTGAATCCCTTTATTGGTGCGCGATTCTTCTGGAATACTTCTTTATTCTCCATCAACAGCTGCAACAGTTGCTCCTTGTGATGCGTATTTAGTATCTCTATCTTCTCCGTCTGCTGCCTCAGCTGTTCTTCTAATGATTCCTCGGCCACTGCGCCCGTGCATACTTCGTATCCTTCGTCTATCCCCAAGTCGAATCCTATCTCCTGGCTCCCCAACTCCACCACTTGCCGTTCTAGATCAATAATTGCTCTGTGATCGACCAGAAAATCCGTCCCTATGATTACCGGGTGTAATAACTTTTTGACTACCAGGGCGACTATCTCGTATACTTGGTCGCCAATCATGGCTCGAAACATTATTTGTTTTGTGATGGGGCTTGACTTCTTCTGAGTGGCTCCAATCACATACGCCCTATTCATAGGCAAACACATTATTTCTTTTCCTTTTGCTTTTAATTCCTCGTACATTTCCTCCGACACTACTGTAGTCGTGCACCCTGTGTCTACTAACGCTTCTTTAACTACTCCCTCACATTCCATCGTAATCGTGGGACATTTCCTGATTCTGATCGCTGAGCTCTTACTTCTCTGCCACGGTTGGGCATCGTGGGTTACTGGCTGTATAGTATTTATGGAGACCACGTTAACTTTCACAATTTCCGCGTCCGTAATGGGGCCACCTTTCACCACGGACTTTACTGGTTTAAATAGTGCTCTTGTTCTCTACTTGTGCTAGGCTGTGCTGGTTGGTCAGATGCGCTTCCGCCCCCGCCTCTTGACTCCGTGCGGTTTGGATTGGGTCCGCTCCAGGCCGGTCTCTGTTTCCTCGGCTCTGGTCTCCATCCATCTCCCCCTCTTCCGCGTTGATTTCCCTGGTAATTAGTGCTCCTGTCACTCCCTTGCCCCTGATTCCGTTCTGTTCTTATCATATTAATGTTCCCCTCATTCCTGTTCTTTGGTGCGCCAGCAAAAGTTAGGTCGTACCCTCCTAACACATTCTGAAATCTCTCCAAGTTAGTGTGCTGCACACTACGTAATAGATTCTGCACCGTAACTGGAAATGGTCTCGTTAGTACACATATAATTTCTTGATCGCTCATCGGTGGGGATAACGTTTTGTATTCCAAGATACGCCTTGTTGCGTATTCCCGCAAGCTTCCCATTGACTGGTTATAGTGATTATTCATCAAGCTGATTTTAAAATTAATTTGAATCTCCTCATTCCAGTACCGCTCAAAGAACCGATCTTTAAATGCTTTTACTGATTCAGGAAACTCATCGAATGTATCGGCCCATATCCTTGCGTTCCCTTCCAGCATTAAATATAACAATTGTATCTTACACCTTTCCGAAGTATTAATGACAGCTAAATGTCGTTCTGCCGCCTTCATGAATATGCACGGATTTTCTTTGCCGTCTCCTGAAAATTTTAGTGATCTTGGAGGGGTGAATGGTACCGTCCCGCTTGCTGCAATTGGGGATACCTTGCATTCTTTTATTTGTTCGATCTCTGTTCGTAGTGACACAACCTTCTCTTCGCATTCCCGCTTATTCTCCTGCATTTCTTCCTTGACCACCAACTGCATCCTTTCAATTTTCTCGTCCTGCTTGGCGGTTTTAGCATCTAATTGCTGGTACAATTTATTCTCTAATTCTCCCCCCATACTAATTACTTGAGATTCTAACTCCTTTTTCTGTTTCCCTAATTCTTCGGCAGTCCATTGCTCATGACTTTCCACCCGCTCCGCGATTTTGGTCATCTCATTCTTCGTTAACTCAATTTGTTCTTCAGCGCGTCCTATTCGCCCCCCTATTGCATCTAATTTCCTATTCTGTTCTTCTGCCAGCTTCCTAATCTGTTCCTCTGTGAATAATTTCTGTTCGTCTAATTTCCTACTCTGTTCTTCAAATTTTCCATTCAATTCTTCCAATATCTTCCTATTCTGTTCTTCGGCCAACTTCTTCTGATCTTCTATCGACTCCTTAATCTGCTCTTCTGTTTTCCTGCTCTGTTCATCCATTTTCCCATTCAGTTGTTCGAGCATCTTCATCATCATCTGCATAATACCTGATTTATTATTTTCTCCACCCCCCCGATTTAGATTTCCTACCGCTTGGTTCATCGGCGTTGATGTAACTTGTACATCTTTATTGAAGCTGTCCCCTGACGTATCATCCAACCGACTTTCAATACCACTATCCCTGCTTTCCGATGATGTGCTATTATCGATTCCTACATCTATCTCCCTTGCTTCATCCTTCTCCTCCCGGTCCAGCACTACATTTCGCGCCTCCATTCTGTTGCTTTAAGCTATCCGTTCGATTCTCACTTCACTAAAATACTCGCGCAAATTTTCCTTTTGCCTCACCTAACAACGATACACCAGTTATCCTGTGAATTTACTATGTCCACCCCAGCACTATGTACTACACGTAACTGTTGTAATGCACTAATATTTCACGTGCAGATTAATGATGAACACACCCTCACTCACCACAAAAACACAATAAACATATTCTCTACAATCAGTAATATTATTACCACTTGCCTACATATATGCCGCTGACAAACTTATTAACATTGTTACAACAATACTCTCAAATTTTTATAAATCCACTATTAATTTGGGATTACTTCTCAACACAATTATTGCTATATTATGTACACAATAATCACTCACAATTACATGTCATATCTTCTCCCTAAATTTTCCTCAATAGTACCATATAAATATTAACAATATACATTCACAATACTGCTATACATTCCCCACCCTAGTATCCTTTTCATTGAATTCCACAAACTTTACCATCACCAATGGATAATGCACTGCTGAATGAACATTCCCAGCAAGTAATGTGCACAATTTATACAATAATATTAACCACCCTTATATTTCCACAAGAATTATTACTGCTTCCCAATTCTTTAATTTCCATGTTATTAAAAACTACCAACCAATTCAAACATTATTAACATGTCTTACAAAATTTGAAATTATATTACATTATATCATTTGCAATATGTGCATGAGTAACTTTCATAAACCCAGTAACTGTTGTATTAATTTTATACTGGTTGCTCTCAAATAATTTCCTATATCTGCCCACAATTAATTACACAACAAAATTTCTGTAATTATCAAATATACCTTATGCTTACATGACTTATGCATGCTTTGCTAATACATGTACTGTTACTTTTTGTTCCCTATAATAATAACCTGTACATTGCCTGCCTATTATCTTTAATCTGCATTACTATACATCAAATACATGCCCAGTACCTTCCAATATTTTACCAACTTTCCTAAGGCCACATTTCTTAACTACACGCTTTCCATCTGTTCGGGCGCCAGCTGTGACATACCTGGTGATGCCGGGTATTTCACTGCAATATATAACACTAAAGGAGGGTATCTTTTCCGTGAATGGGTCCCTGGATAAGTTGGTATAATATTGGGGAAGTTAATCAGAAATGGAAATACAATCATGAACAAGATTTATTTGCAAATCAAATTTGTTAATTACATGATCTGATAACATCTGTACACTCTGCCTTGGGGATTAGAGGGCCGCAGATTAGAGGTAATATGCATTTATCATACCTTCGGGGCCCCGACCAGATACCTTCGATGCTCGTAGAACAACTCGTATCGACAGGGTTGCCGACCTCGGCAGCAACGGCGGGCCGTCGGCGGCTGGTGGCGTGGCGGTCGTCCTGGGCTGGTAGCCTTGCAACCCCTCCCCGACTCGGATCTTGATACCACGGCGTTGCACCTCTCTCGAATCACCTTCCGTCTATGGATTCAATTGCTCAACCCGCGCCGATCACGCGTGCTGGTCCCAGTTCCGTACCACACAATTTCGGTAAAGTTTCCACTGCACTAATTACTACAAGCGCGATCGATTGTTCTATTAACGCGAATCTTTTATTCTACTGATACTTTCAATACCTCATCCACATGTCTACTATATTCCAGTCGCTCATAGTTCATTAACTACACCGCATGTTCTCTTTGTCCATGCACTACCGGCGAGATTTTCGCCACACGTCCGAACTCGTCGCCGCTCCGCTAACGTCTGTTCTCCTCGCGATTCTCCTAACGACTGCCCGCACGTGCTCGCTGCCCCGCTTGTCGCCGACGTTCTCACGCTGGCCTCCCCGCGGTGGCACCGGCGGCGGTAGCAACCGTCGCTAGCTCCCCTCGCTGCTCGCAGCGCCCGGCGCACGCACCGCGCAGTCCAAAATATATATTGATTACTTACACTAATGTTTTTAATTAGTGTAAGGGAACACATTCTGTGTTTCAATATATATATATATATACATGTGGCAGAGGAAAACTGTGGTGTTATTTATTATGGCAGTGGTGATGAATTTTATAAGAACGGCGTTGTTAGCAGAAACTGATTTGTTCTGATGGCGTCGCAAATGGCGTTGGTGCTGGGTTTCAGCTGTGAATTGACGATCATTCTTGGTGTCTCATTTTTATTACGTGAATGGATTAATATTATTCAAGGCAAATAAAACATACTATTTATTCTGACGAAATACTATAATAGCTCTTACTTACAACGGCAGAATACTTCTGTAATGTTATTTGCATATTAAACCACTCGAAGCTAATTGATGTGCGTGTTCTTGATGGTGCACTTGAAATGCTTTCTACTAGCACTTACCTAAATTGGTCTTTGGAGGTTGTGAAATCGTTCTTGTTAAGCGTAAAACATCTGCTCGTAGGAACGTCTAGGCCCTTGACTGACATTATGATGAATCTTCTGATTGCATGCAATGTTTATTTTTCCCATTTTTTCCGAGCTTCTTTTCATCTCTTATTCCCGTAACGTGCGAACTAAATAATTTAAATAATGAATAAAATTATTCATTGACATTATTTACGTTAAATGATTATATTTGAATACGAGTGTGATCTTGCTCTCGATATAAAACGCACATTTCCATATTGATTGCTTGATAATGGTTCAAAAACAAAGAAAGAATTCCTATTTCAAATTAATGTTTATATTTCAACTAAAACTGGTGCTAAACAACATATACTTTTGCGTATTATGTCTAATATTATAATGCTAGATAAACGTGTCAAAATAATTTCAACACGCAAAAATATTTGATAGCGCTAGGACGCGTATCTCCGTACGTAGTTCCCATAGGGGGTTGTAACTCACTGAGCAAACATTTCCGAAGCTACAATTCAAGAACTGGTATAAGTGGTTTGCGTTTATATTTAATACATTTAATACAAATATGTTTCTAATGAAAATCAGACCAGTGCCATATGCTTACTTTGTTATATTCAAGCAACAAATTTAAAGAAAACATAAAGTGATATTTTTTAGACATTTTTGTTTTGTTTCAGGATTCATTTGAAGTATCCGAAAAAATCACATTGTCGTTCGAAATGAAAGAAACCGCGTCATTGATTGATTGGATAAATATCCAAATTTGTAAAAACCGTGGCTACCGCTTTGGCGCTAGCTTGTCAGACGCAAACACTATTTTTTACGTACGAGGATGAAATATTATGAATTCACAGAAAATACAGAAAAATACGAGTTTTTCTGTCGACAAGACAGAATTGTTCGGTTCAAAACTACTTCCTGTTTACATTTCCCATGTACACGATAAAATAAAAATTCTAATAATTTTTAAAAACTTTCGCTAAATGAATCTTCCATACACACACAGTATTAAAATGTAAGAATTATTTTAGTGGGAGGATCCTCTTATTCTTTTCGTGTTCCACTCATGTAATATTCAGTCTGTGGATGATAGATCGATGATAAACCATTACATGAAGATTTAATAATTGTTAATAATGTGAGCAAGCATTATATCGAATGAAGGTTGGAGTGCTGATTTCGTGGATAATTCCCCAGTAGTGTATATTTTTATGACTTCATAAAAATTATAATATTTTGAAATCTTTCTTTTGAATGTTATACTATTTTTTTCATTTTGCAGTTGGAATGGGTAATGATGGTTATTTTGAAATATACGAAGACGTAAAAACAAATTTCCACATTATTTTGATTGATGATTCCGGGCGCAACAACTGTAAAGGTCATTTGTTCCGTAGGTGTAGTGCTTGTTTTATCGCGGGAGGGGGGGTAATTTTCTCCCTCGGGCTGGACGTTTATCCGGGGCGGATTCGACGCTTATTCACTTCGCGGTCGGTTTCTAAGGATATTGTAGTGCATGTGAGTGAGTGAGTGAATGAGTGAGTGAGTGTGTGAGTGTATGTGGTGTACATAAAGATGAGGGTAGGACAAGAAATAGGAGTAACACGTCCCGTATCCCATTTGTTAGGGTGCTGTTACGGCATTCGCGTCGGGTTGATCGGAGAAACCACGGAAAACTACCGATCAGAGCAGCCAGTCGCTACAATTCTCCTTCAGACAGTGGTGAATCCGACCGGAAAGCTGGTGTCAAAACTCCTGTCTTCTCCGGGACTAGGCCATCCCGATTAGAGGCACTGCAGTGAGGCACTCAGTTGATGCCCTGCGCCAACAAGAGGCGACGTGCGTGGCCTAGAGCAGTGGCAGCAGACAACCTGACTCCCAGCGGGGCGCGCGCGGGGGCCGTGTTGATGCAGCGCCGCAGGTGCGGGGCGCAGCGAGAGCCCCGGCGAACGGCTGGCAGCTGCAACGCCCCTCCGCGCGCCATTCATCTCCCGTCGCGAGGGCGGGGGTGGGGGGACGGGGAGGACCGGCGGTGTGCGCTGAGGCGCTGGCGGCTGCTGGGGCAGATGCGCGGATGAAGACACGGAACTTGGATAGGGGTCGCGAGTGGAAAGAGGTAGGATGGTCATGTCAGAGGGAGTGGGTAGGGGCCGTTGTGGAGACGGCCGGTGAGTGGATGTGGCCGCTGTGTAGGAGTGGGGCCGGGGGTGGGGGTTGAAGTGTAGCAGGTAACGGACAAGGCGATGGAGATGGGGTGTTGGTATGAGGCGCGGGGGGGGCAGAGGTAGATGTGAGGCCAGGGTGGGGGTGGGGGTGGGGGTGGGTCCGGGGGAGGAGACGGGGTGGTGAAGCGTGTGAGTGCGAGTGTGATGACAATGTGGAGATGCGGTGATATGTGTATTGCGACGTGGGTAGAGCAAGTATCAGAGTAAGGACATATTTGAGGACGTGGGCAGGCTGAAATATGTATGGCGTGAGCGGGACGTGGGTGGAGATAAGCAGTACGCAAAACGGAAAGCGAAAGGAACTGCGAGAGGGTAATGCGGGCGGATTAAGATGCGGATAGCAAAAGAAACAGCACTGAAAACTCGGGCGAGGCGAAGTGGTCAGAGTTCAGTCGGAGGGCCATGTGTGGTCCCCAGCGAAAGCAGGTGCTGGGGCAGGTTGTATTAGCAAAATTTGTTTGGAGCATCAAAGTGTAGGAGTATGGCGGCACGAACGGCGGCATGGGAGGAGACAAATACGTAAACACGAAAGGAAGGGTATTGAGGGCAGGCAGATAATGCGATTAGTGACGAGAGTTCTTGGATGTTAGGAAAGGATGGTTACGAGTGGGTAATTGAAGGACGCGAGGACTCACGTGGGAGGACGGGGGCTGAGAAAATTGGGGGTCGTGAGATGGAAATGTGTGGATGATAGCCCATTGATAGATTGATGATTCCGGGCGCGTCAACTGCTAAGGTCTTTACTCCCGTAATTGTAGTTACCGCTGGCAGTTGCGGTTATCATTCTCCTGCTGGGTGGGGACATTGTCCATCTAGGAGGGCGACCCGGGGGTCGGGTGGGGTTGGGCGGGGATTCGGCGAGGATCGGGAGGGGGTCGTGCGGGGTGAATGTGGGTCGGCCCGGGGTTGGGCGCGGCCGGGAAGGGGTCAGGTGGGGTTGGGTGAGGGTCGGACGGGGGTCCAACGGAGTGGGGCGGGTTCGGGCGGAGGGTGGGCATTGCATGAGGGAGACGGGCAGGACGGCGAAACGGAGGAGTGTGTGGGGAACGAGGGGAGGCGAGCGCGAGGAAGCGACATAAACTAGGAGCGGGGCACTGTCTCGCCCTGATAATTAATCCGCCGCCTTCGTGCTCCTAGCTACACGCGCCGCTGCAGCCCGGCCCGGCCCGACTCGTCCCGTCCCGTCCTGTCCCGTCCCGTCCCGTCCCGTTCCGTCCCATCCCGTCCCGACCCGTCCCGTCCCGTCCCGTCCCGTCCCGTCCCGTCCCGTCCCGTCCCGTCCCGTCCCGTCCCGTCCCGTCCCGTCCCGTCCCGTCCCGTCCCGTCCCGTCCCGTCCCTGAAGACGCTGCGGTGGCTCCCAGACACTCCGCTCGCGCTCTCAGCCCAAATGGAAAGGCGATGTTTAAGGCGTACGAGGTAATGCACGTAATGGGAATGAAAAATGTCGCTATTTGCAGCCTTTCATGATCACTGGGGCTGCAAATGCAGTCCCAATGATAATAAGAACTTCAATTACGAATTGTATGAATCATTTTTTTAAAACTTGGAACTCTTGCTGTTTCTTACGCAACTTGGAACTATTACAAACGTTATAATTGTATTATC
Organism: Gryllus longicercus; assembly: GCA_038098605.1. Classification (NCBI taxonomy): domain Eukaryota; kingdom Metazoa; phylum Arthropoda; class Insecta; order Orthoptera; family Gryllidae; genus Gryllus; species Gryllus longicercus. Next base: position 4,331,651 of record JAZDUA010000081.1, on the reverse strand, counting down.
AACACTTTGACAATATAATAATAAGAATTTAAAGGCAGATTTTTTAAATAAGATTTTTTGAAACTTGTATTGTCGAATTTTTTTTACGACTTTTCTTCCAAAACGTAATGGAGTTATAATCTCAGCAAAATATAAATTTTAAGTTTCTAGAACACTGTCTTTACAAAGAGACCAGATATCGCATTTGGAGGTATATAAGTTTATCTTTCTGAAAAGAAAACAAAATTATTTTTTTCTGAGAAGTAAAATAAATTTCCACAGAATAATCTATGAAAATATTAAATATTCTCAGATCCATAGACTCGAATGACCTTTCTATATTAAATGAGTTTTAGTGTCATTGTAATCGAAATTGAAGTGTTCTAATTTGTTAACACATTTAAAACGACATTCAGCCACATAAGTTTTACTCAATCACATCATGTGCTGTTTCTCATGGCAACACATGCTATTCTAGGCGGTCACTGTTGCTCACGGGAAAAGAGATTGACTCACTTATCACTTTAAATTCCTAAAGTTAAAGGTTTTCAAAATTCTGATTATGCATTTTTTCAATAAAACAATACTTCAAGCCCCCTTTACAAAGTTGTCAAACTCTAAAAGACGATAGTATCACTTCTCCTTTACAGACCCTCCTGTTGCGTTGCCCCTCACTCCTCCAAGGCTCTTCAGTGCAGCACGGCGCCATACACACTATCCAATCATCAGATATGAAAATACGATTACGAAAATGCCACTTAGCTCCCGCTTCGGCAATTATGGGGTCGTTTCGGTCAGCGCTAATCCACTAATGCACTTAAAACATGCAATCAAAGTAAATTACGAAGTTACGAGGCAGTAGGTGGTGGCCGTGGAGCCGGTCCCAGATCCCTCGTGGGAGTTGCTGATGCGGTACCTGAATGGCAGGTGCGGGTTTCACCCTTTTTCCGTCAGTCGGTTCAGCCTGTTTCTTTGTTAATGAGTACCTTGATGCTCTTAAAAACAGTAAAATTTGTAAGAAACTTTTTTCTCATTTTCTTTACTTATAAATAGAAGGATATTTGGGGTCTATTATAAACGAGATTTGCAGATACATTGTGCAAGAATGTAGTTATAGTCAATAGAGTAACCAGGGTTTTTTTTGTAGGAGATTCTGTCGGTGTAGTGACTAGCTGACGTAATGATTTTTTCTTCTTCTTCGTCTGTGGAATCTGTCATTCTTCACACTGCTCCTTTATGAAGAGTTGGGAGACGTTGATGCTCAGTTTTCGACCATATTTTCCTTGGTCATATGTTTGTTAATTCTTATTTAAAAAAATATTACATGATGATTTATAGATATTCATTTGTTATATTTTATGGCTTTCGTAACCATAGAATATTAGTAAAAACTGTATTCCTGAATAAGTGTATTTGGCTGCTGAGAGGGACTAAAACTCTGAGAGTCCCTCCTCTTAGATTGCGCCACTGATTAAACCGAAGGTGATTTATGATTATTAATAAGAGGCGACGGCTAAATTTTCGAATCAGAAGTCAATATATGAGAGGTTTACTTCGACACCGTCCGATTTATTGTTTACTGGTGATATTGACCACTTGGGTTTGCAGGGTGATATCTACAGATTAAATTTGAAAATAAGAGTCTATCCTTTTTAAAAAAATATTAGAATGAGATTATGTAAATTCAGTAAGCAGAAAAAGTAACTTGTATGTTAAAATGTAAAAAATGAGATCCGTCAAATTTCACTCTCAACAATGTGATTATTTTATTCAGTGAAGTGATGTGATGGTTAATGAAGACTAATAGAGAAAAATGTGTAAAATAAACTATTTTTGGAGAGGAAAATGAAATGAAAATAGAAAGAAATAGGAGTGGAAAATGCAGATAAAATGTCAGTTAACGGTTTTGTTATCATGTATTCTATTACTATTATGTTATATTTTACCTACGTCTACCACCGTTTTATATAGGGCTGCCAAAGACATAACACTTCAGACAAAATTCTTTCGTTTGGTAGATATCTCACTCATACCGGCTGATTAAACTCAGAGTATTTTTGCTGTTTAAGCAGCAATTCGGACCGAAACGTCCCGCGTTAGAATCCTGTCACAGACGGATCTTACACTCTATGTAGCTAGATCGAATTAGCCAGTGCCCTAATTCTAGTGGCTGACAGTTCTCATCAGTATTTTTCCGCGGTTTCTCCCATCTGTTTCAGGTGAATGTTGGAGCAGTACCGTAGCAAGCGATCCATGAACCGCTAGTGTTGTTTCTTCCGTTTTCCTTGTCCTATCCTCTCCCCTTACAAACAGCTGAAGGAACATGCACTACACCACCACGCACGTCCGGAGACCACACGAGAGCTTAGAACTTGTCCTGACTGAGACGGTGCCAAGACAGGGCCTGTCCTATGAGACGGGCAATCCCGCCGCCAGTCGACGTGTAGGTCGGCGCAGTATATCACCATCCAGCTAGGGAGTAAAGTGTTCCAGGGTAAAACATTCACTACACTAACGGAACTGATGACGGAAGCTGTTCACGTGTCCATACTCATCAGTCAAATTTCATTCTACTGATGCAATATTTCATTATGTTTACTGTTACTATAAAATTAATTCATGGTATTGATATATTTTTTAAATTAATTGTTAATTGTAAAACGTGATCTATATATACGATGTTAAATGAAATACGCATTTATGTATTTAGGCATTCCGTCATTTATTTTCCCGTCGATACTCTTCGTGGTGTACTTATTATTCTTCTCATTAATATTTTAGAATTGGAAAACCGTTTTATTATCGTATGCATATCATTCATTCTATCGAGAAAATACCTTTTTGCTCATACACGTTTCATTGAAATTAACACATTAATTGCCAATATTTGTAATTGGAGCGAGAATAAATCATTGAAACACACCCGTCGGTAAATGTCTCCGACGAAATGACCCAAGATTCTCTCTGACATTGAGTCACGCCCTCATTCAAGCCGAAGCAACGAATCCGTATGCTTCTACGTACAAAATTCCTCGTGCGATAACCACAAATTACGGAGCGACCTCACAAAACCGGAATTATTGAAATAGTTTCGGGTCCGCGTGCGGCACGTAATGACCGCCATGATAATTCCGTTATTTATGATCATTACTTCGTCTCTTATTACGCGACGAGTTCGCTATTAATCTCTCTGTGCCCGTCGCTTCCTTCCGATTCTGCTTCTCTGCTTCCTCCCCGCTAGCCTCCGCCCTCCTTTTTCGTGCCCTCAACCCCAACTCGCCTGTCATTCTTGACTATAAATTGTGCGCTCCGTGGCTCGAAGCCTAGACCACTCGGCTGCGAAGCTCTCTGCGCTTAGATGCCCCAGTGCAGCGTTCGCTTTTACGAGAAGGGAGGAGTTCGATTTAATGAGAACAACCGAGTATTGTTTCGAATTTATACCCGATTCATTCGTGCAAGAGTTGTACTGTGCTGGACGGCATAGAAAATTACATATACAAACATGAATAGAGAAAATATTTACTTTATAAGTGGAAGTGAATATATAAAACCTTACTTTGCAAGGGGAAATTATGACCGTTGTATTACTTAACTGTATTACAACAATGTTAACAATTATTGTTATCATTGTTTCTAATTTCAACACATTTGTGTATTCTAGAGAATATTGTGAACCAGAAAAAATCTTGAATCTTGGAAATTTACGGAATATATTTGGAAAAGTAGTAAGTGTTATTTCAGATTCTGAAGTCTATGAACCTCTTCACCTGCTAATTTTCTTCGTATGTTCCTACATCGAAACAACATATAAACTGAATGTTGTTAACTAACTTACATAGGCCCCTATACATCTGGGCTACAGTAGCTACAAAATATTAAAATTAGGTTCCGATCTATATAATAGATCTATAAAACGTATAGCGATTGGTGCTACAAAAGATCGTACTTTCTTGTATTATTTGAAATTTTTGTAATTTTCTCGAGGTGTTCGCAGATAGGCGGCAAAATTAATTCAAATTTAGCGCAACGCTTGGAGGTTATTCTGTTTGGCAAATCTTTGAGGTATTTAGGAAGGAAAGATTATACATTTCAAACTTGGCGCTTTCGGGGTGGTTTAAATTTGGCCCCAAACCCGCGAATTCACTTAAAAGAAGCAAGATTTCATTTTAGTGAAACTCTTTCAAATAAACATTCAAACGTCTTCCAAAAGTGAGTGGTAGATCGCACTACCTCCTGGCCTGGCGGCGAGAAAGCTCTGCACATTGTAGAATCCAATTTTTTCCACATAAGACGCGACTAGACAGCGTTTGAGAATCTGCAGCCGCGAGCAATTTTGTAGCAATCTTGTAGAGAAGCTAAGTAATACGCATATTGGGCGAATTGAAAGATACGTTAACAAGCAACTCCGGTATGCAGTCTCCGTGACCCGCGCTCTGAGACACGATAAAATCAACAGAAATTATGAATAACGAATAGAATTCGTAAGGAGAACCTTTCATTTCGTGCAGCCAAAGGTAACAATGACAATTTCTTCAGTACTTAATGATTGTTGCGGCAAGGTGTTAATCTTGTCAATTATGTGTCGTCTTTTCAGAATCCTCTCGTCTGACGAGAACACAGAGAGGCGATGCACAGAACTTCTCGTCGCAGGTTCTACAAATGCTCTCCCAATCATCTAAGCAGTATTTTGCAGCCTGAACATGTGGTGTTGATCTGACCTTCGCGTCATACACATACAATGAAAAAATAAAAGAGAACAAGTTGAGATGTTCTTTAGAAATCCATGTTTAAAAATGTATTTTTTGCAAAATTAAGCGAAAACTGCATATATTTTCAAAAAATTGCTCGTTATTTTATTTAAAATGGCAATTTTTTAGAAGCACAGTTTATCACCATAGAAATGTCTGTCTTCAATGTTATAGTTGTAGAAAGACGCCGGAAGAATTAACTTTCGCATTTTTCGAGAATTAAGAGAATTAAACGTAAATTAAATGTCTCATTTTTTGTAAGAGTACTTTGCCAATTATTCACGGATAAAGTTTTTAAAAAATGCAGTCAGTTTTGAGAACGGATTGAAAATCCTATTGAGAATTCTAGTAAAGAATCCATAAAAAAACACATCAGTTTGGAATTCAAGAGGACGTGACATCAGCCAGATCAGTTGGGTAATATGAGCTTTGATAAAAACTTCTATCTACAGTTTAGCTGCTAGTTTACAAATAGACGTACGTTATTCTACAAACCATATTTTGGTATTAAGGACCCACAAAACGTGAATTCTCTTTAGACAATTTTCTATATGCTACATTAAATAGCATACAGAAATGTATTCCGGTCTAAAGATAATTTTTAAAAAATTTTCTCAGTATTTCTGTCCCTTAATTATACAACTGAAATATGACTTTTAAGAAGATTATAGAAGCGTAAAACGGACAAACGGACGTTTTGAAAGAAAACATCTTTGAGTAATGGGGGCCTCATAACGTGTATTTCCGTTGAAAACTTGAAATCGATTTTCAGTAGCATGACCTAACTCACTATTCTACGTATACCATTTCATAAACACGTACGTATTAAAAAAAGTAATACATGTGGTATTCTTTCAACAGATTAAATTGAGGGTATTAAAAGCACGAATTTCAACGTCCAGTTTTCTCCCATCATGGATTTTCAAGAAATTGTTTCTGCTCTGTTTTGCGTGAATAGCATGAAGAGCTTGAATAATTTTCTTCCAAATTACTTACTATTTAACCTCGTTAATTGCGTTCTTCGCTGCTTGTTTCGTGGAATCCATGATCTTGTGATTAGGGACCGCTGGGTAAATTACCTTGGCAACCCTTGGCATATCTTCCCTGACTTCTACGTTACGTTTTCTGTTTTAACGCCACAAGGAGCTAACTTTTCCCATTAACCTTACACGCAAATTAATTAAGTTAGGAAGGAAATATCCAACCGGAACTAGGAGAATATGTGAGAGGACTGGGTACTTAGATACAGCTCTTAATTATTTCATACACTTTGCACGCATATTTGCTCAGTTGCTCAGAAATAACAACATGAAATTCTTATGAGAAGTATTTGAACGTTCATGTTCGTATAAGTAAACAAGCAAGTAAAATAGGTTCTATTTGATTCAGCCTATTCGTATCGTCTTTTTAATTACAAATTAAGTGAGTAATTTGCTTTCTCTCTGAATCTCATAAAAAATTACTTTAATACAAAATGTTTGCAGATGATAAAGGACCACGTGAATGCTTGCAAGTAATATACATTTCTTGATAGTACTGTACTTCAGATAAGTTTCATTTCTTGAATATATGGCTTGGTTTTAATTTTCGGGATTCACTGCAAGTTTCAGAATAATATTTTAGAGGTTTCAAAAACCTTTTGACATGCTCGAAAAAAATTACAGCCATGTAGCATATCTTTGAATTCCACACAATTCGTCTGAGTGAGAAAAAAAACATGTGTCAATTCCCTCGGAATAAAAATATTTTTCTTCGAAATCATGGGCTTCATGTGTCTTTCCACTTTTTATCTTAAAGATGTAAAAGTACGATAAAGTGAGATATGGTAAATGCCAACTGCGTAACTTAGTAGTGTTAAAATTCTCATTACTTTTCCTGCTACATTCTCACTGGAGCGTGAGTGATTGATTGTGTGGCGAGTCCACTCGATTTCCTACTGGTGAACCCACTGAGTTTGGAAGGAGAAACTTCTCTTCTCCTACTTGACTTGTGAGTAATTGCATCTTCTTGTGTCCCTCGAAGCAATTAAGTTCTCCTTACTACACGCAAAAAGACAAGTGTATGCCCAACAAAAACTTCAGCCAGCTAGTTCAGCAGATTGATGGCGTATGAAATTATCTTAAAACCACCGTCACCAACTAAACTTTTCGTATATTCTGTACTTAGTCTTAAAATTAATTGAAAGTAATTTATATTTAAGAATTAAACAATCACTATGAACAAATGAAATGTGAGATAACACTGTCAACATTTTCCTGATTCTGTGAACATTCTGTAACTCGTCTGAATTTCTTTAGTGCTTTTTTTATTTCATTACCATAATATGCAATTATTTGCTGGATTGCTAATTCTTTCAGCCTTTTTAAATTCAAATGTACTTTAGTTGTCAGGTAATCATTTAAGTTGTAATTTAAGCGTTAGAAATTGTCATTTTCATCTACTACATCCTTTGATCGCCATTGTAGTTTTCGAATGTCGTTTATGTTCCATGTTAATTTTCAAAAAAAGCAAAATGTAAAAATTACGGTTGGCTAATCACAAATGATTGTATTTGTTAATAGTACAACTTCAATTTTTATTACCTATTGATCCATGAGATATAGTTTGGGATGCATAGGATTTGCGTTTTATGTGATTTATTGAACCTATTTATAAATATTACATTGGTTTCTGTTAACATGAAATAAATATTAACATATTACGTTTCTTATACCTTCAATAACGCCAAATATATTGCTAGGTGTTAAACTAGAATTCACTAAGTCTCTTTCAATGTTGATAGTTAATGTGCTGCTAGGAGTCTATTTTATTGATTGAAAAATTTTATTCAATTTACTACATAAGTCATTTTTGACAACATTTTTATAAAGAGAAGTCTCTTTTTCTACGAACTTTTTTTGATATTTTGAACCAACTAAAGCGGGAGATGTATTGCTTCGAAATGGCATTCCTACAAATAGCATTTAATGTTCATTTTGATTCAATGTTATCAAACTAACTGAATTATTTCAGTAAATGAATGTAAATTTGCATTTAGAATGGTAAATAAAATCGATATACCGAATATTAATTATGATCGGCATACCATTTGGTGTAGATGTAGGTGTGTTACCTAACTGTATAAACTCTCATATATATCAATGCTCTGTATATATATTCATGTTACTTGTTTAAAACTGAATTAAATAATTAAATAGAACTGTTAAACAATATTATGTAGTAGTTTGGGGCTCTGGAGCTACAATTTTAACCAAAATGTAAGTTGTGTGTGTAACATAAATATTCTCCAAGAGATTTCAACGTGAAATCAAAGACGTTGTACCCACTCGATCATTTTTTGCAACCAATTCAACCGATACCTACTATTTATATCCTCCCCTTTCCTCGCTAACCACTCATTCCCTTCCACAATGAACACGCACACACAGTTTTTAATTGTTTTTGATGAAAATAAGTAAATAGATAGTAAAAAGAGCGTAAATAAGAATGATGAAATGAATAATACTTCCGATGGAATACGAACTGGTACGAAAAGCCATCCACAGCTCGTCATCGTGGTACACTCATCTCTGCTCTATGCGGTTCTCGCACTCACATGATTTGGCTCCTAATTCTCATTCATTTCTGAAAACATTGCAGCCACGAACAACACGGCAATTTTTTCAGTTGCGGTAGATTTAAAATGGAATTAATTGTAGCGGCTTAGGTGGCTCATAATATTTTTAATTGATATATCTGCAGTGCCTCTGGCCGAGAGGTTGTAGGTATCGAGTCCTGACGGTGTCAGGTTTGTCAACACGACCTTGCTAGATAGCTTGATTGGATTCACCCGCTGTCTGGAAAATTCTAGCGGCTGCCTGCTCTGATTGAATTGAATTGAATTGAATTTATGCCTTATTTTACGCGGCGAGACTCGGGCCATGAGGCCTGCTCTTCCGTCTGACCACGCAAATTTCGCAACGCTCCTTTCACAACTAGCAGAGAAAGGAGGTATTTCTTGGGCCAGAATCAGGCGATTTAGCTCAGAGGCGTCATTTAGGCTTGAGGATCTTTTGCATGCAAGTAAATCTACTAACATGGGACAGCCGGCTTTACTTCCCCGCCGAAGGAAGGCGTACGAAGGATATTTTCACCCTTAAAAATCCACGGTTTCGATCGGGTTGGTACCCGCCAACTTGGGTACAACAGTCCGATACGCTAACCGTAACACCATCGCCGCGCTGATTCTGTGGTTTTTCTCATTAACATCAAGCGAATTACGGAGCAGGAGCAGTACCCTAACAATTGGGCCACGGATCGTGCGCGATCTTCCCTTGCTCATCCTTGTCCTATATTCATTCTTTTCGTACACACTGCACTGCATTACCACACATGCCGGAAGACCCTTGGGGAGCAATTAGCTTGTCCCCGCAGAGGCGGAGTCCCACTGGTGGGGGATACTTGGCTGAGGATACCGCAAGTAGGCCGACGCCAGAGTGTGCCATCCAATGGAGGATGTTCACCTATATCTCCCGCAACAAATCAAGCCCTTCACGTACATAACCGATAACCATAGCAGTTGATTCGCCTGAAAAACTAAACAATCAAACAGTTCATCTAATTCCATGGCATTCTATTGGCTTGCATATCACGATTGACACTGATTTACTCAGGAGTAAAAAAAGAACCCTACTGCATAAGGTCACATAGCTCTCCTCATTCAGGAAAGCGTTTAGAAAGAATGGGCGTTTACGCCCCAACATCCTTCGGGAATGCGGAACAGAGAATACGTTGGGCGTGGCACAGCGGGCGCCTACGCGCGTCGCTATGATTGTGTAATTATATGACGAAATTCCAGCTTACACGAGGACAGCTAGCTTGACGACAGTCAGCCAGACAGTCGATGTCTTCTTTATTGAATTCAAGGGTCTGGACTAGTGGAAACGCGTGAGAACATGCAAATTTCCCTCTACGACAGTGCGCTGCTCTGTCTGCATCCGCAACGGCAAAGGTCGACAGACTGTGTACGATGGCGAAAGTTTGTGTAATTATGATATATTAAATACAAACATACATTTAATGATCATTTGAAGGGAAAACAATAATTAATTACACGGATTTACTTGTTTACCATTGAGAGAAAGTGTAATGCATGTTGACCTAGTCTCATTTTGTTCATTCATTTAATAAATAACAATCCACATCAGGGATATTTAAAATGCACACGTTGTGTATTATTAAACTTTCTCTATGAACTGCAGTTTTTTAGTTTGGAGAAGCTGTAGCCTCTCTAAAAAACATTACTTTTATTCATATCAATGCAGGAGTCGAAAAGTATCTCTTTACTATTTTTTTTCTACAAAAATATTCTCCTTAAGTATTTCCAGAGCGAATGAAAATATAATTTTAATTAAACTAATACTCTGAAACTATATGAAATGAAATTAAATCGTAGAATATCTTATTACAAGAACACGACCGAACACGACGACATAGTGCAGTGCACTGCGCCGCCTTTCTCGGCATCTACTTTCTAAAGTCCTCTCTGAAAACTTGAAGCGCATCCGACAAGTGAGACAACACGTTATGCTTTCGTATGAAATGTCTTCGGCGTTGTTTCGAAATGTCTGTCCGTGTACGGCTAATTGTTCTCGGGTAATGGACGATAAAGGTATCAACACTTCCGAATTATGTGTTTCTTCTTCGATATTTCTCTCTTCACATCATCAACTTGGAATCATGTCACACATTCGTAAAACAGAAGGACTGTATTGAAATCGCGTTGATGATTATTTAGTATAGCACTGATAACTATTTAGTAATCTATTTAGTAATTATTATCTATTTAGTAATGCATTTTATAGTGTTATTTATTCATCGCTCAAGCCCTTCCTATCCACCCAATATTAGCGTAATGCTAAGAGACGAGGTGTATCACTGAACATTCCGACGATTTTGATTTGAAGGTTACCAAATACCACTGCGTCACATGGATGCCAAATCGCCTCTCAAGGAATGCGTAACGACGATCGGCTCTTGCACGTATATACGCCGTGCCAGCGATGCGGGTGCGGCAGACGAGTGGGGGAGGGGGTGAACACACGTGGCTGAGTAATTGGACGGCAATGACACTTTATACACATAGACAGTTTGCCTCTTTTTTATGTTTCATACTTCACGTCACCAATTTTGAATCGTCTCTCAAAATAGGACATTGAGAGCACTGTACTTCAAATTGGGATGGTAGCTAACTAGTTATAGTACATTCTTTATGGCACTTATCTCTTGCGTCGTTTCTGTGCACGTAACTAGTGAACTGCTAAGAGACGAGGGATATCACTGAGTGTATCGTCAGTTTTGATCTGAAGATAAGCAAATCATGAGTGCTGCGTTGTATGAATGTCACATCGCCTCCTAGACGAACTTACTGTCTTCAAGGGAAGCGCAGCATCGATCGGCGCACGCAAGACAAGTTGCCGCGTAGCCTTGAGCGTGACCCACTGGACAACGTTTGCGAAAAGCACCAAAACGACAAACATTGACTAAATTCAAATAATGACAATTCATGCTCAAAATAAATGAAGAGGCATGTCAAAAATGAAGGTGAATAAACAATGAGCGCGGCGTCTCACGGAGGTCGCAAGGGAAGCGTGGCGAGGCTCGGCGCACGCGGGCGCGGCAGCCGAGTGTAAGTTGGGCGTGGGCGGGCGAGCGGGCGGGCGGGCGCCAACGGGCGCTGCGGGGGCTGTGTAATTGGGTGACAAAGGCGGCGGCCGCCGCCCTGTCCCTCGCAGGCGCCGCTGCGGCTGAAGACCCAACAATGGGCGTGGCCACAACGGGTGCAGGCGGCGGCGGAGGTGGAGGCGGCGGCGGAGGCGGCGGCAGCGGCGGAGGCGGATGCGGCGGCGGAGGTGGATGCGGCGGAGGCGGAGGCGGTGGCGGAGGCGGAGGCGGAGGCGAGGCGGAGGCGGAGGCGGAGGCGGCGGCGGAGGCGGAGGCGGCGGCGGAGGCGGATGCGGCGGAGGCGGATGCGGCGGAGGCGGATGCGGCGGCGGAGGCGGATGCGGGGGAGGCGGAGGCGAAGGCGGAGGCGGCGGCGGCGGAGGCGGAGGCGGAGGTGGAGTCGGAGGCGGAGGCGGCGGCGGCGGCGGCGGCGGAGGCGGAGGCGGAGGCGGAGGCGGAGGCGGAGGCGGAGGCGGCGGCGGCGGCGGAGGCGGAGGCGGAGGCGGAGGCGGAGGTGGATGCGGCGGAGGCGGAGGCGGCGGCGGAGGCGGATGCGGCGGAGGCGGCGGCGGAGACGGATGCGGCGGAGGCGGCGGCGGCGGCGGAGGCGGAGGCGGAGGCGGCGGAGGCGGAGGCGGCGGCGGAGGCGGATGCGGCGTAGGCGGATGCGGCGGAGGCGGATGCGGCGGAGGCGGATGCGGCGGAGGCGGCGGAGGCGGATGCGGCGGCGGCGGAGGCGGATGCGGCGGAGGCGGAGGCGGAGGCGGAGGCGGAGGCGGAGGCGGAGGCGGAGGCGGAGGCGGAGGCGGAGGCGGAGGCGGAGGCGGAGGCGGAGGCGGAGGCGGTGGCGGTGGCGGTGGCGGTGGCGGTGGCGGCGGCCCCGCTGCCTCCGGCCTATAGGCTCAGCGCTGCCAGAACCTCCGTTCCGGGAGAGACGCAGAACGCACACTGTTCAGGATTGGCCATTAACAGACGCTTACGCTGCTCAGTGATGTTAATAAAGACGGGGACTGTCCCGAAATGAAAGTAGAAGTTGGTGTGAGAGTATAAACTCGTAAGAGATAAGGACAATTGGGGGGTATTGCGGGTTGCTATGGAGGCGAGTCTTGTTTTGGAGACGCTGACTGGAGTTCGTAAGCAATGGACGCTTCAAGATTAAGTCGTAATATTTCAAGTGAAAGATACTTGTTTAATGACCTATATAGTAGTATCGTAAGGTGATTAGATAATTGGTAAAACCTGGGGAAGGTATTAGATATAATTAATCGATGGTTGTAGAATACAGAAAAAAATATTTCCGGAAGCGGAGCAGATAGGAGTTTGTCGATTGATTAGCCACCCTAAGAGCAATGTATTTTCATTCTGTTGGAACCTTGTGTTTCATTTGACATTATCTCAAGAGTGAGGTGAATGGACAGCGAAGTTCGGTAAGTGCAAAAACCGGGGCAAGCGAAAATTTTCGGTAAATCCTACGTTCGCGGGCGCCCACGGGAGCATACCCTGTAGCGGGACGGACATTCATTAGATATGAAAAAGAGACATGAACATGGATCCAATACCTTCGTTTTTTCCATTTCTTGTCATCAATGAACACATACAATGTTTTCAGGAGCATAAGGATACCGAAGTATTTTTATGCGACTGTTAAGTTAAAGAGGTGGGATGTGATCCTCTCGGCTGGAATTCATTTGTTTCGGCCAAATTTCATTTGAGGGCGCGATTATCGCAATGTGTCTTAAGATGTGTCCATTCAGAGTTGTGTCACTTTAATCTCGTTAATGATGTGAGGTCTTATCGTTACGTCATTCTTGATCCTGATATCATCATTCCGCCCGGTCTTGTTACTTGTGCAATGATTGCATGAAATGAAAAGAGATCTACTTAAGTTTGGAAGGCCGGGATCATGACTGCGTTGAGATTCTGTACATGAATAAATTATAGGAGTTGTCATTGCCAATATTATTTATTTCGGTAGCATCTTTCGATGGTTTAGCCATCATTTTTCTAGTGTGTGGCAGCCATAAAACGACTACATTAATTAGTAATTTCATATCTCTTTTACACTTAATACATGTCAAGTCTAGATGCCATTAAAATTAACTTCAATATTGTATTTATCATACATGTGAAGAAACATTGGTAATAGCTATCATTCTCAAATAGAAACGGTTCCCATTTAGCAATTGAATGTAAAATAACTACGACCACAGGTAATAAATGTTTCCAATAATTGTTTCAATCCCATTTGTAGTAATATTTATTAATTCTTATGTTGCGCGTTATACGTCTGGCAAATTCCTCAGGGCAACAATGAGATTATTACAGTTATTTTAATAATAAGTAAGCTACTACAGTTAGTTTACGTATACTCTAAAGCAATGTATCTTTTTAATCACTATCCAGGAATCATTTTGAATCGCAGTTATATTTGATACTTGGTCGCTGAGAAGTTGTCATTGCGGAAGGAATCACACCATTGGTTCTACTCTTTTCTATAACGCATATCTTTGTCATCAACTTCACTTGTATGCATACAGAAGATTTACAAAATAAGTACCAATATCATATTAATACGTAATATATCACTTATTGCTTGTTCCTTTTTGTTATACGCGTTTCCAAGTCCAAACGAGAGCTTCACGTTCTTGTCTCTTTAAAATTAATTCATCCCTTCAAAAAAATTGAACATGCTTTGTAATGTTTCGTTACTAAATGAGAATGTAACGATTAGGAGTTTCGATAACTGAAATTATTTAATTTGATAATTTATATTTACTACCTGTTTATTAATGTTATTTTATTGCATTCCTTTTCATTACTTTTTGATGTCAAGGAAATGGTTTCCATTCTCGAATAGTATGAAAAAAAAGTTTCAATATTTATCATCAATTTTCATATTTAATCATGTTGAATAAAAATAGTGACTAAAAACTTAACTGCGACAGTTTTGTTAGTTTTGTTTGTTAGTTTTGTTAGTGTTCTTTTAACCGAAATATGCATCCGAGCGGTGAAATACGATATATGAGATATTTGAACACAGTGCGAAAGGTTCTGTTAATATCGTGTGCTCTTCTTCTTGGGCCCCGCAAGTTGTAATTTTGTTGCTCGCTATTATTAAAGGGAAAGGACTGCGCATACGTTTTGGCAGATTTACGCTTCGCAAACAAACAATGCGCCAGCGTTGTCTTCCGGTAGTTTCGCAGCTGTGATTTGTATTACGAGCGCCTTGGTGGTGAAAGGTTTACGGCTGCTTCTGCTCGCTAGAGTTTGCACTTTAAGAAATGCCGCCACCGCTATTAAGGAAAGAGTTCCAAGATATTTCTTGGGAAGCGAATGTACTATTTTGAATTATGTTTTGTAATCACTTGGAAATAGCATTTAAGTGACTTATTTATAGAAACAAGTGTTTGAGCAGGTGTATTCACGAAAGAATTGCATATTTTTAATGTATTTGCATCGGTGTTTGAACACAAAATGTTACTTAAACGTGGACTTCAACTAACATAGAAGTGAAACAGACTACATTGCATGAATCTATAGAAGAAACTCTAGTTTTATAGAAATAATGGCATAGTATTTTTAAACGAAGTATTAATAGTGCATTTCGGATGATTCTTGTAAGTTTGAATGGGATGGTTCTTGAAAATTTAGTACATGTAGTAGGACATGCTAAGAATTATTCATTTATTTATTTACAGTACATACTTATTCTCATTTAGTTGTACATTGTCACTTAACTTCTAAGAATCATGTTTTACAATGTTTTGTAAACAAGGAACTAATATTTGTATGTCTGAAAGTACAACCGATAGGATTATACTTTTGGAATGTTGTACTACATGAAATAAATCTCCCTGGCGCTAGTCCGACTTTAACTTTGTGTTAGAATGTGTTATTGCAACAAAACAACAAATTTTGTTTCATAACATACAAAAATTATAGCATTTCAAAACAAATACGTTTTCTCTATTTACATATTAATTATTAATGTACTGTAAATCCCAATATAAACTTTAACCACCTCTCTTGATGTAATGTATCTGATAGACGAAAGGTTCCGAGACCGTTCTTAGACAATTGTTTACCAGAATCACCCACCCTCGAGGTAATCATTACCCTAGATCAGGTCACCCAATCTAACTTAGACGAACGTAAAACCGGGGCCACTTGCAAGAAAGGTGGTCCCACCGCAACGTATCTCGGAAGACGACCTCCACACCCGCCTTCGCCCACCACGTCTTTTTACTCCCGACGGCATCTGGCGCCCCTGGACCCGCCTATTCGCGTGCGCGTCAGCCGCGTGCACCCGGGCCTCCGCCCGCCGCCTAATTCGCGAGTGCGCTCCTCCGAGAGGAAGACGTAAAGTGTTGTGGAAGCAGAAAGAAGGCGAGGACGAAACGAGCGCAGTGGAGACGAGACACTGAGACAGCTCTCGCTGCGGAACTAGTTCCGCAAACGAGAGCGTTGCCAGCGGGTGTGTACATCAGCATGCAAACTCCCTTCCTTTCTTTTACTGCCCTTGCCTGCCCTTTAATCGTGCAAGAGGGCGCGGAAGGGCAGCGGGGAGCGACGGGGAGGCTTTTTCTTGACGGTGGAATTTCTTGATTAAGGAAAAGAATAATCTGTACGTATTCCAATTGCCCAATTCTGTGCTTATCACTTGATGCGAATGTTGCCTCTTTAACTGTGTTGGAGGAACGATATTAAATTGTTTCACGGTATCATCTGATCAAAATATGATAAAAATTGATACACTATATTATTGTGCGCTTTTTTAAATTTATTTTGAAAATTTTTACTTCTTCTTTCTTTAATATTATGTAGGAAAGTAAAGAATTTGGAGTTGCCTCAACAATACGGTCTTGAATGTTCAGACAATAACCCGTATCTAATGTTTTATTTAGCTGTAACTTCGGGCACACATAGAGATTAATATCAGTTAATGCTGTTTTAAAGTATGGTTAAGGTATGGTTAAGATTGGTGCAAAGGAACTCGTAAGGATAACGTTTTGAAACAACAGAATCGGTACGCCTCTCAGTCTGTATCGGAGAATCATTTAAGCTATAACTTGATAAATATGTCA
This sequence comes from Gryllus longicercus, assembly GCA_038098605.1. Classification (NCBI taxonomy): domain Eukaryota; kingdom Metazoa; phylum Arthropoda; class Insecta; order Orthoptera; family Gryllidae; genus Gryllus; species Gryllus longicercus. Next base: position 4,315,138 of record JAZDUA010000081.1, on the reverse strand, counting down.
AGAGTAAGATCTTGTTCTGCCTTTCCGGAGATCAATAAGATACTCGAAGTGGATGGGGGGCGTTTTATAAATGAAGCCCTTGTGGCATTTTCAATTTTTCTAGAAAAGAGCCGTAAATTCTTTAACATTTATGCTGCAACCTAAGAAATTTCGTTTATAAAAGTTGTTTAGTTAAGATTTTTATTAAAACCATTGAAAGTTTGAAAATTGTCTCGTTCAAATTCAGCACAAATACATTCAAATACTGCATAGATATAGTTTGATTTTTTAAACACCGCTAATGGAATTTGAAAAACTTACAAAATGCAATTATTTTATAACTCATTCATTCGATAAGTGGGCGAAGCTGTGTCGCCGCTACTCGAAATTTCATGTTCGTCGCAACCTCTTCCAGAATTCTTTGAATTGCCCACGGCTCAATGTCCACCGCTTTTCGAAAAACAATGCGCCATGTAGATGTTTTAACATTCCCCTTACATTACGTACTGAAATTTCTAAATTTTAAATACTACCTAACTATGTGACTTATTCAGTTACGGCATTATAGTAATATTATACGGCGTTATATCGGCGTTACACGTCAGTTAAATCGTAATTAAGGCATTGTCCAAGATTCCCTTTATTTGCATTGTGTAAGGCTGATAGGCTGAATGACTCTCTCCCGCGAACCGTGTCACCTCCCCACCACACATTCAGACGAAAGAACCAGCCAGGCTGAAATATTCTTAATTTAACTTCTCTAACTCAAATCCTACTTATCAATGTCTAATAACAACTAATGTGTAAAGTGAATGTGCAGAGCAATTGTTGCATGCAATATGGAATGCGTTTGACGCAAATCTAACAATCCATCGCAAGTATTTTGTCGAAATCGGTCTCGCACGTTGCACTATGAACTGTGATTCCATTCGTTTGTGCCTTGAACAGTGAAAGTTTGAGCGAAGAATCATTTAACAATGTGTGCACGTGACGATCGCAAGTTCGAAGCACGTTCATATTACGATACTCACTGATCTCTTCTACCAAATGAGGTAATGACCAGACTCGACGTAGTAATCATATTCATCACGTGACAGTATCAACAGCTCATTATAAAAAATTCACATATAACACATGTACATTATTATACAACACCTTGCCAGATGATATTAAAACGATTAAGTTCAATACAAAAATTTAAGTCCCAAGTAAAATCTTTTCTGCTGCACAACTGTTTCTATACAATTAGGGGCTATTCTGAGCATCCAAAAGGAAAGTAATAGTAATTTTCAAAATGACATTTAATGTATTATATATCATTTGGATTGTATAATTGTAAAGAACCTGTAAAAAGTATTGTACTTCAGCTTCTGTGTCAATGACCCCCATCTCGATCAGGTTTTTGTCCAGTTTCCCTGATCCTTGAGCAAATGCTGAGATGGTCCCTTGTTTTGCTTCTGGACATAAATGTAACTTCAAATTAACTTCTCCCCATAGCACGTCATATACAGTTTTTAACTGTTTTTGACGTAAATAAGTAAAAATAAATAAAAACTTAATTATGTCATTTAGTATGGTGATTGTTAACAATTTGAATCATTGTTGTCCACCTTCTGACGCGTTTATACCCTCGCATTCCTTACGCGAGCTCTGCTGACTCAGGATGAAATGCGTGGTCCTCCATGGGGCGCCTACAGCCGATCCCATCGCACACGCAATTCTAGCTGCGTTAGCGCGTGTATCATTACGCTGTGGCTCCCGTCGCATTCCCAAGTGCATTCCCAAGTGCCCCTATGCCTCTTCTTACAGCATTATGCGTGATACTAGTGTAATTTCTATGTTTTAATGTGTCATGGTTTTGCCTCCTCGTACTTATGCCAATCATACAGACATGTTTCCAGAGTATGTTTCTATCGTGTTTAGTCATGACATACTATTACTTACTTAAGCTCCGCCACCTCAGCAATGTGAGATTCTTTTAATTTTTATATACTACACCTTTACAAGGTATTACAACCTCAACAAATGAATTTACTGCAACAATTATATAGCTCAATTACATGTGTTAATTTAAGTCAAACATCCTGAATTTCCCGCGTGATAACAATATTCCTGGAATCATATCTTTATTCCAGAAATTTAACAGTGTGTGTATTCAGTTACAATAAATACATTGGTTCTTCGAAGCTATTGTAGGTAAGTGGTCGAGTTGGTAATAGTTGTAGAGCATCTGCCTGAACAAGTCCATTGCTAACAATACCAACTTCATCATTCACCATCGCAAAGAAAAAAGCGAACTTCGCCTTCATTATTTAGTGAATTTTATTTTATGATTGGCATTGACAGTTTCATTGACATTTGACAGTTCATATCTGCTCAGTACCGTTTACCACTTCAAAATCCTGTGTCGAACACAAAACACTTGCATGTGTCTTATCATTTCCGTTTCAACGACATTTCTCTGCCCGTTTCAACATAGAGAATATCAGGGAGGAGAAAACCTATTTCTAATGAATGGTGAAGGTCTCCACGTCAAATCTCAACAAAACAATAGGATTACAGGCTTAAGAAGAATCATTAATATCGTTAAATGAGAGAAAGAATAATTGAAACCTTTACCAACAGTTGAAAATACAGAGCAAATGTAAACAGTCTATTTTTTTTTTAATTTTGAGTTGCTGACAACCCATTGCATATTATGCCAAAGAGATTACAAAAGAAGAGTGCGACGTATTATTGTTACATCGTAAGGGATAAATATAATAATAGATGTGCACTCTTAGGCAGACACACTTGGAACATTCTGCAAACTATAATAATTAAATATATGTTATATTTTTTATTCTTCAAAAATTATATTGTTTAACTATTCCTTCGAATACTGATGGTCATTTGATTCATTGATTATTTCGACCACTGGCGCGTCAACCGTTGTTTCATCAGGTGGGGTCAATGGGTAATTGGTGTAGTACCTGTTTTTATCATGGGAAATGTCTGTGTTCCCGCTGAATGGCAAGATATGACGCAGACCTTCACGTCGGATTGCGAGATATTCCTCCTGAACGTATCCCTCCCTGCGAGGCAGCGCCCCAGCCGGGGCGAGCTCAAAGCTCTCGTCTGGTCTCCCCATGTGTAGGTGTGTGTAAGTAAGGGGCGATGATAGAACGAGGGAGAGGAAGGAAAATATCGCACCCGCTCCGTCGCCCGTTTGTTAGAACACTGCTCTGGCATTCGCCTGATGTTGATCGGAGAAACCTCGACAAACAACCAATCAGAGCTGCCGACTGCTAGAATTCTCCTTCACGTAGCGGCTGAATTTGACCTAGCTAGCTAGTGCGAATATCCTACCACGGTCACCCCTAGTTAGAGTGCTGCAGTGACATCAGCTGATGCAATGAGTCATCTCAACCGGTCTGATCGTGTTAAATAATATACATTTACTTGTTTAGATTGAACTGCAGGAATGGCAGCTGCGAAGAGATAGATAGATTTATTATTTCTGCAGGTAGGTATACAACCCGGTAGCAGAACACTAGAATTTACATATTACAACTAAGAATAGTAATACACTGTAATTTTAAAGTATTTTAAGGCAATAATAACAATAATATAACAATAATAACAATAACAGGATTACCTATACACTTTATGACTGTCCTGCACGAATTTTTAACTAATAAATACACTGCACTTCACTTGCACTTCACTTGCACTTCACTTGCACTTCACTTACACTTCGCTTGCACTTCACTTCACTTGCACTTGCACTTGCACTTGCACTTGCACTTGCACTTGCTCCTGCACTTGCACTTGCACTTTCATATGCACTTGCACTTGCACTTGCACTTGCACTTCGCTACACTACACTTGCACCACACTTCTCTCTCTACTTCTCTATGATGGGAAGGAAATGAATCTAATTAAGCGCCGAACTAACCCGTTCCCTCTGATGTAGCGCGGGACCTGCTTCTGTCGCCTGTTTCAGCGCGCGCACCTCACGCGCACGGCCGTGCGCGCCCTGCGCAGCTGGCACATCTCATTATTCCCCTCGGTTTTCGACATTACGCGCATCGCCGGGTCGGGAAAATGAAACCGCGCGTTCTGAAGAGCTTGCGGGGAGAGGCAGTCGGAAACGGACGTCAGTGCGAAGCGACCTCGTGGATCCGGGCTACTAGAAGGTCTCGTTGCTCAGTGTGGATGCCAATGCGCCAACAACATAGGATGACTTTTTGTAAACAAACCAAAGAGTTCAATTTATTGCCTTTCTTATATCATTTGTGTATCAGTATTGCTTTAGCCACTATTTTCAGACAGGCTCTAATCACACAATCACATAATTTAGAGAAACATTCATTCTTAAAACGTTGTTCAATCACATTACTTAGCCTGTTACATTCATAAAAAGCAATTTTATTATGAATTACATATAACAAGCAAAACATTACCTATTATGAGCGTAATCTGCAAAACAGGGTGTATCTGATGAAGAACATTTTATGTGCAAATTTTTATGGATATTTTATTTTTTTATCTGAATTCTCTTATTTCTGGGGTTGATGTCTCTCTTTAAAACAATGGCAAAAGAAAAATTATAGAATATAAAGAAAAAAATAGATTTACGAATCTTAATACTCAATTACTTTCAGAAATCGGGTGACAAGTAGCGTAGTGAGAAGCGCTAGCTTTTCATTTCTCTGCGCCGAGGTTCAAATTGGGGCATTGTTTATTGAATTTGTGGTCGAAAAGTAACAAGAGAGACAAATAGTCTTTAAAAATGTTTTCCGTTTATCTGCCGTATTTTAAAGAATTACATTAAAAATGGCAATAAGATGTTAAAAGTTGAAAATAATATAACTTAAATATTTCATAACTTACATATTTTAGTTTATCTCAAATGTTTAATTACTATACAAAATCTTTCTTGACCGCGAAAAAAACTCATTTGAGCAAATTGTGAATTTCTGTTATATCTTGGGACTGATAAGGTAAGATAGAATTCATTACCAAATAAATTGAATCTTACAAACAATGTGAACTTGCAATATTCTCTTTTTTACTTTTCATTAACAAAAATTCACAAGTTCTACTTTAAACTGATGTTTTTCATCCTCAAAAGTTTCGCTCTTGTATGTCAGTAAAATAAAATAATACGTATGTAAATTAATATTCATTTCCGTGATAAAAATATAAATACCTTTTTAAAATGTATTAATTGTTGTTAAAGTATTGAAATGAGCAAATACTCTATTAATGCGTAAAGAAGTCATATAGGAAAAAATATTTCATTGTAAATAAATCATTTTACCATCAGATAATAAATTGAGTTTGTGGTTCAATTTTACTCAACTACACCAACACGAAATACACACGAATATGAACACCCTCTTCAGGAATAAAATAAACATATCAGGTCGACAGGAAGTTACGTGCTGACATCGTGTTCCAGGAATGTCTCCATTTCGCTGCGCTGTGCCCACCGCTCGTCAGTTCGTTGATTTTTGGAGCGTTTGCCGACATTAGCATTCATGTAAATTTTTGCGTTCGGCGTCATGCTTGCCGTTGTGTGGGACACACGCGTATTTACACAGCCCGATCTTGTTTATGAATATTTCACGAAGCACTGCAGTTGGGCCGTCAACGTGCTGACACAATGTTTTTCATACGTGGAATCATCCGACTGGCCCTCGTATAATTCATAAGCATATATCTCAGTGTATCTCTCAAATATATATATATATATATATATATATATATATATATATATATATATATATATATGGGAGATGCGAGCAGTAATAGAACCGGCAAGATGAGTGAACATCATGGAGAAATATGAAATGTATTTTCGTAATTTTCATCATGCATGTGTGTAAAATTATACTGTGAATAAAATTAAATTAAAAATTGTAAAATTGTACTGTGAGTAAAATTATACTGTGAATATTCAAACATTAACTAATCAGCACGTTTGCGTATAGCAGTTTCCTGTAAAGTTGTACAAATTTAAAAACAAAATATGAGTAATGCTTTATATTTTTTTTGCAGAAAGTCAGTTTAACAGACACAACACACTTTTTCAAACAAAATGTACGTCTCGGTGGAGGTAAAATGGAAGGTCAAAGAAATTAAGTCATTATATATACCATATCAATACATGACAACTGTTGCTGAAAATTGAATGAAGATGGAATCGAAGTTCTTCACTGCACACAGTAAATCTACAGAGAAAAATTGTGTCGGGCAGAAAAAGTCCGACATTCTTTAAAATCTAAAGAAATATAATAATAACACTAATAGGCCGATCAGATGGCCGAGATCGCTAAGGCAGTAGTGCCGGAGTGGTTTCGGACCAGAAGATCGCGGGTTCGAGTCCCGCCTCGGGTATGGGTATATTTGTGTGTTTGTGTATGTCTGTATGTGCTGTCCTTTCACCTCCATTATCATCATATCATCATTTCATCCTCCATACCCCCAGGGCTAACAAATATGGGGGATAAAAACCGGATCCAGCTAAAAATGCTGGTCCCCCCCAAAAATTGTCGCAAGCACCTGCCACCGTGAGAATAAATAAAAACTGAGCCACGGTAAAGGCAGGATGCTTGCAAGCGTGGTCCTAGTCGGCCGATTAACGAAAAAAAAACAAAAAAACAATAATAATAATAATAATAATAATAATAGTAATAATAATAATAGTAATAATAATAATAATACTAAAAACAATAATAACAATAATAAAAATATATTTTTCTAAAAATATGATCTGCAATTACCTTTGAATTTTGAATTTTCATGCAGAATTTGGCTTTTATTTGGTGATGAGATTTGTTATCACGTATCTCATTTAATTACAAGGCTGATGTTTCCTCTTAAGATTCTCATACTTCCATTACAGAACTTAACGTTTACTCTACAATGGCTGTGATTCAAATTCGTTATTTCTGCACCTGTGTACAATATTTATTAAAACTGGATGTTTTCCTAGAAAAATATTGTGAATTGACCTGAGGCATGGGCTATCTCGTATGTCTTCATTGTTTTGGCAAGATTCCGTAAATACGCAAAAATGATATCGCATAGGTTCATCATAAAATTTACTTAATTTTACTATTTTTCTGTTGATAACTAAAACAGAAATCTAAGACATTTAGCTATATAATTACGGCCTTAAACACAGTTTTCTGTAAAGGAATGCTGTATAATAATCATTTAGATTCTGAAAAGAGATGTGTTAGTACAATTTTAGTTTTCTTTACTGAATTTTCTTAATGGCATGATAATAATTATTCACGTGTGTACTGATTATTTAAAATTTTACGTTCTTCCTATTGGAATTTTCTCTTTTAAAATAAACTTTCGAGCCAGTTTAGGATTCGGGCAGTTGCTCTATCCTGAAATTTATAACTTCTTTAGTCGTTTCGCATCTGAACATTAAATTAACAAAAGGACATTGACGGAAAACTAGAACCAAATATATAAATTTATATTTTAAGGGAATTCTGTTTTTTTGAACTCTAGAGACAAATAATAAAACTTTTCTAGTTAATTTCAAGGTTCCACTACATCAACATCTTCGTTTTTTTTCTAATTTTAGAAAATATTATTTCCGTAACCTTGTATGATATTTTTGGTGGTTTGAAATATAACAGTAGAACAACTGTAAAACCTCGGAATATATTTTAGGCTGATAATATATTGATATTCTCACTTTACATAACAAAATATTAATAATAAAAATAAATTTTATTCGTTTTCGCGTAAGTTAACAACTGCAATAGACAAAAGAAAGTGAACATTGATTCTAGGAAAAGAATTGAGGATTATTTACTTAACTGTTTCGTAATTAGTTTCTGAGAGAATTTAAAAGCATACTTTGGATTTTTTTACGGTGAATGAACAAAAATAGCAACCAAACATGATGAACATCCTCATGTGTTCTTTGGACGTGGGATTTAATGAAAGGAATATTTTTAACCTTTTGGTGGTTTTCACCCTTACGGTGAATGTATTTTTAACCTTTTTAATATATCATTTCTGTATGATAATTTGTTGTAAGTGGTAGAGGCCTCTCACAATAATTTCATCTTGACTGAATATTTTAGTGAAAGAAGTCCAATCTGTGTAAATTGTTAGTTCATTTTTCTGTCAACATGTTCACATACTTTTTTTCACGTAGAACTAAAACTCACGAAATTTAAACGTACGTATAAGAAAAAGTAATATGTCATCGAGGTTTGTAATATGTTATTTTTAGACACTATTATCGTCCAAAACCTAAAAAAATATTTAATATACTGTTTTGTTTAAACACGTTAGCGAAACCAACTCTTAACCAGAATATTTCAATTTAACGCTTGGGACTTAAAGTAGGAACACTGCCCAAACTCTCGCTGAAGTCTCCCTTCCCATCTGAAAACGGGAGCGCCCTCGTTGGCCTGCTCGCTCCGTTGTGGGCGGTGCGCGGGTCAGCCAAAGCGCTTAATGGTCTCCGCAGCCCTCTCCTCAAGGTGGCGTTGGAGCGACGCGGCTTCGCTCGGGGATTTCGGTGAGATTTCGGCAGACCTCCTTCACCAGCCCTTTTGCATCTTCTGTACGTCTCACCCAAGACATTCTAAGTTTGATTACATTACAATTTTGATTTACCTTTCCGCCTTACTGTTTCAGGAGGAAAAGTATTATAACCTTGATCACAAAATAGATTTTTAGCAAAAACTCTCTAATAGTCGCGTCGGGAAATTGTGAATAAATATTGTTTGCTGCTTATAGATAATTACTTTACCTAACACATCACGTAGTCATAATCCAAAACAAATACTGTTCCAAAACAGAAGAGTTTTCGTGTAATTTCGGCTTGAATTTAGTGCAATTTATCCAAACATTTAAAAACAGCTTCAAATATTTTCTTAATTTTTTGTTTTCAAGGATAGAGCAAAGGAAACGTAAGAATGGGCTTATTTGCGTAGAACTCTATGCACTATGCTTTTTAAATTTGCAATATTTATAAATAATGTGAAAAAGTACGCGCTGTTTAGTACCACTAGTTTTGTAGCACAAAAACCAACTCTAACATATTCCATCTCTCATTGCGTATCCTCATTATTATTATTATTATTATTATTATTATTATTATTATTATTATTATTATTATTATTATTATTATTATTATTATTCTATAACCAAAGAGTCCTTTATTATGAGTGTTGTAAATACCTTGGGAAAAGTGATCTTGCCACGGAGTAGTAAATTGAACTGTAAATCATTGGATTATCAAATGTGAAAATTTTATTAATGTTAATGTGCCGATTTCGTATTACTATTACATATATTATTAGACAAATTATCTTTTCAGCATACATGCGTGAAAACTAGTACTTGCCTTCACTGTTTATTAGATGCAAAGAGTTACTTTGTCGCAAAGAAGTCATGCCCATATAAAACAACAGTGTACTGCCAAGGAAACTAAGCATTGCGACGATATGTATTTAACATAGCGGCCGTTTTGCATTTTTCGAATGAAAAAAAAAAAGTATTCGCAACTTGTACGAAAGTGTCTTATCACTCTCATTTCAAAATCCAGACTCGGCTCCTATCATCGCCTCCATTAATTACATTCGTTCACTAAATATTCACTGTTTCTATTAGTTACGTATATACCTAATTTTACTTTTTATATCAAAATGAAAACAATAAAGTTTTGTGTAAATGTTCGTGTTCATATACACCACTCTGCCAAATAGAATATTTTATTCTCACTCGAACGTTGAATGGCGTAACAGTAGCTTAATTGTTACTGAAGCGCTTTGGCCACCTGAGAACAAGAGCGCCCTGCGGACACTGACGGAGTTTCTGTGGCGCTCGCTCCATTACGGGCGGCGCGCGGGCCTCTGGAAAAGCGCATTACGGTCCCGAGAGTCAACTCCGTGGGCGGCGTGAAGCGACGCGGATCCGCTCCGGCACCACCTCACGAACGCCCACGACCGCCCGCGACCGCCCGCGACCGCCCGCGACCGCCCGCGACCGCCCGCGACCGCCCGCGACCGCCCACGACCACCCCACACCCCTGTCCCCCATGCCCGCCCCGGCCAATTCCACGCCCCTCCCCGCCCCGCCCCGCCCCGCCCATCCCCGCCCCGCCCCGCCACACCCTCAGTCCCCGTCCACCACCCATCCCCGTCCCCCGCCCCGCCTTTTCCTTCCTCCCGTCACAACCCGACACACCGCCACCTCACCACTTCCCGTCCCTCCGCCAAGCACCTCCTCTCCGCCACTCGTTTCCCACCGCCACGCCCCTCCTCTCCGCCACTCGTTTCCCACCGCCACGCCCCTCCCCACCGACCCGTCCCGTCACGCCCCTCCGTCATGCCCCGCGTCAGCTTCTCCGCCCCGCCCCTCCGTCATGCCCCGCCACTTCAGCACTCCCAGTTCCACCGCCTCACTTCCATGCCCTCCCCCCTGCGCCGCTGCACCCCACCCACTCCACCCACGCGCGTCCCACCTCCCCCATCTCCGCCCATCCCATCCTCGGCACCCTATCCCACTCGACCCCACCCTGTCCCCACCTCCCCCGCGGCCGCGCGCTCCACGCACTGCCATCCGCGGCCGACTTCCTCGCGGCGCCGCGGTCGCTTTTGGTTTTAGCAGAATAGTTAATTTGGCTCCGCGGCCGCGGGATGCCAAACTTTCGCCCCTCCAGGGACAATTAGGGGCCGCTTGTTAATTGGCTGGTCGTGAGACTGCGACTGCGCGGCCGCACTGGCGAGGCGGACTCTGCTGGTGGAGTGGGAGAGGAGGATGATACTCTTTGCGGCGAAAAGGAATTACGACTGATCGTTCTTGCTGGAATTAAATTTTCTAAACTGCGTTAACCCTCGTACCATATCTGCAATTTACTATCAAGTACTGGGATTTTTGGACTCCAAGCTTTACTGACAAATGGAATTGGTAAACACGAGTGTGTTTACCAATATTACTGAGTGTAAATAATTTTTATAGGTATATATTTTAAAGTGAATTTCAATAGTATAATAATAAATATAATTTATTCGACTTAAATATTTAATGTAAAGATTAACCTATACCGTACAAAACCTCCATTGTTGATACACAACGCTTCAGAAATATTCATGATAGTTTGTGAAAGTTATTTCGAGATAAATCAAATACTAACTGTATCAGATATAGTTTTTGACATTCATAACAAGATCTTTCACGTGAGAATGGGAAAATAACAAGCTACACCTTAGGTTAAACCAGTCTCGCGTAATGAAAAAAAATAATAACTCTTTAATAAATTTGGAAAATATTAGGAAATGGTTGGATACCTGCTTAATAAGTTAAGAAGGCATATCTAGACGACCGAAATTATCATGCAACTTTTTAGGGGTTCGACAAACACCTCAGATATGGTCCGAGAGTTAAAGCGTTTTGAGTACGTCATTTGTGGAGAGTTGGTACACTGAAACGAATTAGTAGTTCCCAAACAGTTGTGAAAATTGAGTCCATCGAAAATCTATCTTAAGAAAATATCTGAAAAAATTCATTGTTTAAGTAAACCAGTGTTAATGGGCATTGTTGTGAAGAGAAAAATGTTACTTATTGCGACCATAAAAATACATACACATACTTTGAAATTCAACTCTTTACATGACACACAATACACACACAACACAACATACACTATTTACATCATGTACATGATTTAAAAATGAATTTCATGTTTTCCCTGATTTTAATGTGTGTTAACCATTAATACTAATGCATTAATACAAATACAAAAAAATATACAAAAGCGTTTTGACCATTTTTAAATTTTCCTCTATTCACAAAATATTTTTAAAAATAATTTGACGTAGGCACAAATGACATTAGAAATAACCGCACTCTCAAATACGAGTACAATCATTCAGAGATTTTTCAATCTCATATACTAAATGTTACCCTTGTCATTAAAAAGGAGACTTGTATATGAAACTTGTTTATTTGTTTAAAAAATGTGAAATGTAACTTCGCACTTAAACAATATCAAAAAAATTAAAATAATATGTTTGACGTTGGTAACAAATTTTCAATAAACGTTTATTCAGAAGGATAAAGATAGTTCTTCGAAGAATTCACACATCAAAAAAATCATTTGAACTTCCTTGACAGTTAGCTTTTTGTTTTCCTTGATAGTCACAAAAATATTAGAAACTATTTTTACTCTTGAGAAAGACATGTTAAATTTTCCACGCAAAAATACAGGATTAGGCAAATACCACCCTTCTCTTTACAATATTATTTAACATTTTTTTGATTTGTTATGAGGAATAAATGAGTTTTGGAGGAGCAGGGCGCCAAATTGCTGGGGTGGGAATATTGAAAAATTATTTGTATACTAAAAAATTTTGGATTTTTTGCATTCTTACGTACCTCAAGAAAAGCAATTTTGATTCAAAAAATAACCACACTAATATTTTTACCTTTGAGTAGTAAATACCGTTTGTTACCATTAGAAACAATCCTGTACGCTTAGATTTCACTTCGAGACATGGAAATGTTGCTCAAACGTTGCTTTCGTATTGAATATCTTTGCGAACCAATACCTTAAGTTTAATATTAAACGCCATATTATTTACAATGCGAATGAGCTGGGAATTGATGTACAGACTTCCAGATACCGCCAACTTTTAAATCGTGCGTCTGGATTGTGATCGTTGGCAGTTATCGAATGACTTGCGCTATTTTTTTTTTTATAATTTTAAAGTAGGTTGCTTTTTTAAATTAATGCACGTAGTATTGTAAGCTAGTGTGTTTTGTCTCTTGTGGTTCATTTATTTCAAGCTATTTTACTTAATTGATTTTAAAAGTTTGTTCTTTGTGTAGTGCAATAGCACATGTTTTCTTCTACGACCTTCGCTACCCGTGCGAGAATTCTCACCCCACACTATTCTCTATTCTTCTATTTCCGTTCCAAGAAGGAAAATTGTTACCGAAACGTATTTATTTGTTTAAAAATATATAAAGGTAGCTTTCCTTGCACTTGCACAATGACAAATAAAAATAAAAAAACATGCAATTGATCTGAAAAAGAAATATTCACTAAAGATATATTCAGTATTATCGAGATATTTCTTGGAAGCCACAGGAAGTAACCATCGAATCCGTTTAAGAACGTACGACGAACTGAAAGACTCCAAAATATTATGACAGTACCTCCGACAATTGCGTCTGTTTTTTGTTTTACAAATGTGCTCCAAAACGTTCGCATATTTGCGAATTTCAAAATTACAACGTAAACGTTTTTCTCTCATCTGCTAATAACTTATTATAAATAATTCAATTCGAAACTCCCAAATCATATTAACCTTCTTTTTTGCAAAACACACATTAGTGTCATAAGCACTTGGCTCAGGCTCAAATAAATATAATTAACGCTGTTTTCTATACACAAAGGAATTATATTGAATAGTATACGCAGCTAGCCAAAAACCAATTACAGTATTAATTTCTGTTCACAATGAGAAGTCTATATGCGGTTCTCATGTAATGTATCTCCAACAGTATGTTCGCAGTGATGACGTGTAATCACATTTTCGTTTTTGTTCACGCAAATGCGCAGACTGTCTAGGGAGAGGGAATGAACCGTCAGACTTCATAACTTCTTTCACAATTCCTTGAAAGCAGCTTTCATCACCGGACAGACTCTCCAATTATCACTAGAACGGCTGTTAACATCCCGTTTCTCTTGGAGAATGTAGCCAAGAGTTGTAACCTAGTTACCTCATTACATCCCGCTAATCCAATTGGACGTAGCGGGCGACCACGGAACGGCAGTGGATGGCAGTGAGGGGCAGGGGCTCGCGGCGAACGAAAAGGAGTGCCAAGTGGTTACGGAGTGCGCATGACCGCAGGGGACATTTGCGCAGCTGCGACCATGCAAATTATCGCAGGATGCGTATGACGCGAAACCGATGTAGTATGACAACTGGAGTTTTGTTTCGTTGGTAATTTGATTCATGATCGTTTTGGTAATAAGTTATTAGTTAGAAAAATAGGAAGTATTTTTGACAAAATAATATCTAACATATTAAATTGAATATAAAACTATGAAAGGGGCGTAGTTAATAATAATAATAATAATAATAATAATAATAATAATAATAATTGTCCCCTATCTAATGGTACTTGAACTTAACTTCCTTTCTGATGCGACACAAAGCATCATAATTTATAAAACTTTTTTTAAAATGCAATCATTACATAGAAAAAATTAAAATTGCAATAATAGACGGATTTACAATTAAGTACAATGATTCAGAACAGTTTTTCTAGGGTTTCACTAGGTTAGCGTATCACTAGAATATGCGAATATCAATTTGAGATTAGTTCACATCAGTACATGATTACAATATATCAATATTTTTTTAAATATTATTTAAAATATTATTGACGGAAATGATTTTCATTGAATAAATTCATAAATTCATCAATTCAGGTTATGGATGGTTTGTATTACAAAACTGGAATAGTATTCAAAAAATTGAAATATGATAAGAAATGATAAACGTTTTATCAATGTGACCAATACTCATTTCTTGATGAGAGATGATGTATGTTCAAAATTAATTGTATGTTTGAAATCAAAATCCAAATACTTCCTAAACAAGAATACTTAAAGAGAAAAATTAAGTTAAAAAAATACCTTAATCGACAAAGCGGAAATTTGAAACTCATGAAACGCAACCTAGGTATTGCGGAAGGGAAACAACCTTTCTGCCCGGAAGCGGAGCGAAAGAAAACATAAAGGTAATGATGTACCAAAAATAGACAGCGGCAGAAAAGTCGGACAGGCGTGACTAATTGGGTGTGGAAGGCATCTCGTTTCAGGGGAAAAGAGACCATTTGCCGTAACCCGGCGGAGAGCGGCAGTGACCCCAGAAATTAGAAACATGTTGTGCGCTTCAGCTGTCAGAGCGCGGCGCCCGCCCGCGCCTCCGACAGCCCGTGACAAGGCGTCTAATTAGCTGACACTCCATCTTCGGCCAGATCGGCCGCGCCGCGAGGACATCCGACCCGCAGCTCCCTCTGCTGGCGACGGCGCGGAGGGACGCACTGCAAGTTCCGCTACAAATTCTCGTTTTAAGGAGTGACTCCGCTATGAAATGATTTAAATTATACGTTTCTTTAAATAATAGTTTAAATCTTACTTATTACAAATACGTATGTTTTCGGTTTTAAGAGGGTACTTCGCCATGAAATTAGTTAAATTATAAGTTGTTTTTTTAAATAATAATTTAAATCTTACTTATTACAAATACTATGTTTTCGGTTTTAAGAGGAGACTCCGTCATGAAATGATTTAAATTGTTTGGGGTAAATAAATTGTTCAGATCGTACCTATTACAAGTACGTACTTTTTCTCGGTTTTAAGGAGCGACTGTGTCATGCATGAAATACCCACGAAATTATTTTTTGTCTTTGTTTTGTGTCTAAATGAATGTTTAAACAAATAAACTATTACATTTTTTCTGAGGTTCTTGTAAACTTCTTTTTTTTCACGCTTAATTGCCGAAGTGTGCTAAAGCCATGCACCTATTTTTCACCGTGTAAAAGGCGTCTTATTCGTCGTAATATTGCGTGATATGGTTTATTTTAGATTAGTGAAACGTATTGTTCAAACCTATGGCAGGAGTGCATTGCTTTCACATTCCATTAATCTGGTGTTACTCTCATGAGAAAATATTTTTTCAGCAATATTATATTTCAGCAGTACAACTATATATACTCTATCTATAGGCATTTTGCGAATTTGTAATTATTTTTCAATTAAAGTACCTTCCCTCAGAAACTATTTTTCAAAATTAAATAACACTCACAGAATACGTGTCTTCTTTTTACCAAGGGCAATAATTAAATACTTTAAAGACATATTCTTTAATAAATATTTAAATAAAAATGGAGTAAAATGCTAAAAAAGTTGTTCAAAATAATATTCGAAAAAATATATTTTCAGATAACAAAAATCTTTATATATTTTGCTCATCTAAAGATATAATTTTCTAAAAAAAATGTAATAAATACGACAAATTAGAAATTATGAGTATACATGGTACACCCTTCCAAAGTATACTCTAGCAAATTCATACTAAAAAGCAGACAGCAGAATTGCATATTACAGAATTTAATGCTACTTACTATTCTTTATTTCAAAACAATTAGATATTTACATCGAGCAAATTTTTTCATGCTCATAATTATGTTTCATTTCTCCATTCACTCCCCCTTAATCAAATTGTAGCGAATATTTTAATGAGACCTACGGTGTATTATTTGGTAATAGACAAGAAAAGAACTCTTAAAATCAGATGTCAGATTACAAAGAAAACGGGGAATACATCTCGCACAATGTATCTACAGTCGAGCAGAGCAGCTTCTCCTTATTCCAAATCGGTGGATAAATCGCGACAGCTCGATGCCTCGTTTGCCGATCAAAGTGTTTCCTGAGCTCGCTGTATCGACACGGCACAAAACGAGTGCCTTGCCCCGCCGGGGACGACGACGACGGTGGCAGCGCCCCCTGGTAACAGCCGCGCTAATTGCGGCGCCATCAGCTAAGTGCCGCCCTCCCTTCTCCCCAGAGCGCGCGCGAAGCGGCGGCTTTGGGGACGCGGGCGCGGCGGGGGAGTGCGCGGAGGGATGGGAAGGGCAGGGCGGGGGAGGCAGAGGGCGAGGGTCAGGCCGCGAGCGTCGTCAACGCGGCGCCCTTCTCGTAAAACACGTTAATTCCACCGCTTTAACGGAATTAAAACTCGGCCGCCGCTTTGTCACCTCGACGCCCCCGCGTCAGCGTGCTTTTCCGCGCGGAGATGCGTCGGTGGAGCTGCTTCTCGATTCGAATTTTTGTCACTGGCCTAGAAGTTATTCTGCTGTAAATTTATATATATTGAAGTGGCTTTGGGTGGAAAGTCTGGTGGCTGTATATGAAAATGTGCCCATATATGGTTGTGAGTAGGTAGGTGGGAGTGGGTGGGGGTGTGTGCTTGTGAGGGTGTCAGTACACCAATGCATGTAACTGAAATTTGTACACATATTTAAATATTATATATACGTTATTATTGCTGAGCATGTCTACTACATCCGGAATCTCTTTTGAACCTTTTGACCGAAATCATACATGTATTACTACCATTTAATTTATTCCTTATCTTATTGATGGTTTTGGTGGAAGTCTTAATTAGTGCTTCACGCAAGTTATACTCAGAATCATTTCGTATTCACGAATAAATATTTTCCATCACACGTTTTCTCCTTCTAATAAAGTAAGTTTTTCGTATTTTAGCACACTGCATCAGCACGTCAATTGAATTGCTGTTAGAATAGCACACCAATCCCCTTCCAAATCTACAAAAGCACTTGGAATACTGCGAATGTGCAGAAACGTCCGGTGAACTTAAGGCAAAGATGAATTAAAAAATTACGAAAAAAAGTTTCTACGGTATATTTATTGTACTAATATATGATACTCTTGGAATGTGGACAACTTTTCGGGCCCCGATTAAACGATCAACTTCACCCAGTGCGGGCAACTGAGGTATTGAAGTCAGCGAAACCTTCATTCAATTCCAGTGTTTGCCCCTAAGAAAGTTGCTGAAAATAGAGACCTATCAAATAGGGACATTTTATTCATATGTGAAGTAGTTGGAAGTCAAGAGTATAGTTTGTTTTTTGTCAACAAATTATACAACAGACTACGTCAACTACGTGGAACTCTATAAATTTTACCGATGTTATGTTATCAAAGAAAATTATCCTTCACCTCAAATAAAACTAAAAGTTTTACTGGAATGTGTATTAATAATTATAATATTCTCAGAAGTTTGTGAGTGAACTTCTTGACACTCTTGCATAAATTTTGTTGGATTTTCCATTTTCCTTTTCCCAGGTTTCATCTTTCCACTTTTACCTTTCATTTATTTAGTTTGCGGTCACTCAAAGCGCGAACTTGGGGTAGAAGCATTTTCAACATTTGCCTTTCACCCTTTTGTATTTTTGAGAACTGCGCCTACATTTCAAATTAAACAATGAATGTGGATGAAATGAGAAGGAAAGCCACCCTTAAGATCACACGATTTCATAATCCTTCTTTTGCTCACCCTTCAGAAAGCAACGCATAAAAGACTTCGCCGCTTGCAACAAAGCTTAGCTCTAAGCCACCGCCAACTTCAAAAGTTTCTATATTCCCCCACCGGTTTGCTACTCGTCGCTTGGTTTCCTGTCTCTCTCTCTCTCTCTCTCTCTCTCTCTCTCTCTCTCTCTCTCTGTGAACTTTTTCGAGAGTTAAAGAGGATGGTAATATTTGTGCACCCTGAATGATCGTGGTGAGTCTGTTAGCCATATACATAATTTGCACTCATAACAATCTGAACTATTTTCAAGTGACACTATCTTGAAACACATTCTGTGTCCTGAAAAAATATTCACTTTCGAAAGTATTTATATAAGTTAAACTTATAAAAAATATAAATTTTAAAACGACTTTTTAATTTTTGTTACTGCGTAATTTCAGGTGAGTAAAACAAATTTTCTGGTGAGCTTTTTCATTCTTCAGCACATGAGAGTTATGGATTACAGAATTATGATTGCACATTTAATAATGTTGCAATGTAATAAATAGACTTGTTTTTAGGAATTATTGATAACAAGTTTCATTTAAAACTAATCTATTGGTGTCATCGTTGTTTGTTTGAAAAATTGTTGGTTTCCAGGCATTCATTTTAAATATGGATTTCAATTTTTGTATTGGTACTTAGATAATCTCTGCAGAATTTATCAAATCAAGTTATGCGATAATATTGAGTAAATATTGTGATTACGGTAAAAAATTAAACATTTCAGGAAATTAAATTAGACTTGAGAGATAAAGTAACCATTTGTTTGAGTATCATATTTTCTCTTGAGACATATAATCAAGAGCTATTGTGCATTGTAAAAAGAGAGTAACAATTATATTAGATATTTGCATCAAACGAAGTACTTTAGTATCTGCTCATTTTCAGTAGCAGTTGCGGATCCAAGGGGCGGGGGAGGGAAATGGGGGCCGTGGTCCCCCAAAAAGACTAGATTTTTCATTTGCTACCTTCCTTTATTTGGAAAAACTGATTTAAATGTTTATTTATGTTAGAATTATATAATTGTTTAAAAATAATAATATTGACTAGTATTGTGTATACACCACAAAAACAATATGTAATGTAATGACAAATGTTTTTATTCCACCAAAATCTATAATCCTCCACCCAAATGATCAGATGGATCCACCCGTGCTCAACGTAAACAAAATATGTAATACAATAACAGTATTATTTCATGAATTGAAAATCGTGTAAATTTTTTCATGTAGGTAAAAGTGAAAAATAATTCTGTGAAACAAAAGATTAATTTTTAATTTCTTTAAAGAGGGCATCATTTGGGAGTTTTCTATTTTTTATAGATATTTTTCGTTGTGCTCAGTTTCGTATTGCATGGAATGGGGATCTCACATAGTGTTTTGAAAGTTTCATTCCAGAAAAGAGGTTTGCCATAAATTAACTGGAAGGAACTTCGTATCCCTTCCACTGGCTATCAAATGATCAGGGGCGGATCCAAATAGCTTTAATAGTTTTTTGTATGGAAAAATGAAATATTTGAATACAAACTACAATAAAATAATTTATCCCAATTTATCCCCAAATAATCAGTTTTTTGCTGTTTCTGAAAAATCTGACTTGATGGACATGTTATTTGCAAGAACGCTCCTCATATAAAAAAGAGTTTTTCAGGTAAACCTAAAATAATATTGTGCTCACCAACATATCGACCGTATCGACCTCAGACGATTTATAGAGATAATTCTGTATTTCAAAGAATTCATTTCAATGTTGTTTGGATTCTCTCTGATGTATGTAAAAATATAACTCATA
The DNA here is from genome assembly GCA_038098605.1 of Gryllus longicercus. Taxonomy (NCBI): domain Eukaryota; kingdom Metazoa; phylum Arthropoda; class Insecta; order Orthoptera; family Gryllidae; genus Gryllus; species Gryllus longicercus. The sequence continues at coordinate 4,295,225 of JAZDUA010000081.1, read as the reverse complement.
TTTAACTCACAATTGTTGCTTTAGACTTTATAAAACACATTTTCATTGCGCTCTAAAGGAGAGTACCTTTATTTGTTTTTGTTAATACCAATTTTTAATGGGATACATATAAATCAAATATTGTAGTTCTGTAAAATATTTTAAATGGCCCACACTGGCTGTTACGATTCAATGACAACATCCGATGCCATTGCAGCGCCTCTGGCGGAGAGTTTCTAAGATTCGTGTCCCGATAATTGGGATTTACTGCATTAGCTTGATACGGACCGTAAACAGGTGAATTCAGAAACATCATGGAGGAGAATTCTAGTGACCAGCTACTGTGATCGCTAGTTTTCCATTATTCCCGTCTGTCAGACGAATGTCTGGGCGGTACATTGACGAATGGACCACGCACCACAATCGAACTCCCTTCCTCACACCTCACCTCTCACCCCTGCCCCTCTTCTTCTTGTGCATACACACTCTCTTTTCTCTCTTTCTCTCTCTCTTTCTCTCTCTTTCACACACACACACACACACTTATATTCAATGCATTACAACATATATGGGAAGAGCAGACAGCAGCTTAAAACGTGTCCAGACTGGGCAAGTTTCTATCTGCCGTAGAAAACCCGGTATACCTATATACATGTCGGCGCCGATATTCAGTCTCTAGAGGGGGGAATTTCATGCACTCTCCGGACTCATGACCAAACAGTTGACGCAAACATGGCAAACACTATTTACTCGTACTCACTGACCCATTCATGTCAATGGTTCACGGAAAGGGTAGGCACCATTAACTCTTTTTATTGAAACGTGCGATTTATTGTTAATGTTAAATTTATTATAATGAAATGAAATCTAACATACATATATTTCTCTATAATATTTCAACTTCAACAATTGAATTTTAAAATCATTTTGATGTTTTAAATTCTGATAGCCTAAATATTTGTGGGCCAAAGGAATACCTTTTGTGGATGAAGTTATAAACCATTCATTTTTGCTGTACCGGATAAAACGAGTTAATTTCGATGATATGGCCATTTTTAATTTTACAATGTTGAATACCTGGAACAAACGTAAACACTTGAATACGGCGAACAAGTGGGGGTTTGCTTGCGCGCAGATTCAAGTGCAGTGGGGTGGAGGTTGGAATGGGATGGTGAGCAGAATATCAGTGGCGATCCTGCGGTCGCATTCCTGGAATATCGAGACACCCAGCGGCTAACCACTGCTTCTCCTAGACCGACAGTTGCTCCTCAGTTTCAGGCTACACATCAAGATGGCAATGGGGCGTTAATAGGAAGGGTGACAGAACCGCTCTCTCTTTAATAGTTTTTTCTACATTCCCTTATACCCTTGTCATACTGTTTAAATAAAAAAGAAATTGGTGTTTTATTTATGACGTTAAATGAGTTTTCGCATTATAACGTACACCTATTTGACCAGCTTTTTTTCTCAGTATATGATCATTTTCAGTGCAAGCATCGATGTTTACGGAGGGAAGGCCGTGGAAGGAAAGTATGACGTGGAAGTTCATTTCTTAGAATAGTTACGATGCGACCGAGAAAGATTCGTTTCAACAAGTGCATAACTCAGTTGATTGATTGTTTTTCTCCGGGCACGTAAACTGAGACGGTGTTTTTATTGCTTTTGAGTTGACATATGAAACTATTTGTATCTTCAGACTATTTGTATCTTCAGAAGTCATTTGTACAAATGGTGGAGAAACGACCAGACATAACCATGATGGTAAAAACAGAATATCTTTTTTAATAACGATAATAATCTTATAAAGATATGCTTAAACGGCATATCCGTAAAGAAATTACGTGGGTTGCGATTTCGTTGAACACATTGGATTTTCGAAAACTACCAATGTTTTGGGCGTCGTCCTGTAACTCAAGTATTAAAATTAGAATTGTTCTCTTAATAAAATCTGTTAATTAAAAATATGTCTTTAAATTAAGTCTGCCCAATTTTTCAAAAACGCGATTAGTTTTCCGTAATTTTGACAAAACAATTGTAAAACCATTTTAATACATTTTTTTTCAAAAACTGCTTCAATTTTTTTTATTTACATCTTTCCTTGTATGTATCAAAGAACCGTAAATTAATTATTTCTGGTTTTAATATTCCGCGAACTCTCTGTATTTTCAAAAATTGCAAACAACAACAAATTAACAAAGCAAATAAACAATATTGATTACAGTTTTTTGTTAAATGAAATCTGTTCTAAAAGTCAGTTCCTTAAAAAAAGATCATTATGTTTTAAGGTCAAAACTTCTTCTTCTTCTTCTTCTTTTTCTCCTTCTTTTTCTTCTTCTTTTTCTTCTTCCTTTTCTTCTTCCTTATCTTCTTCTTTTTCTTCTTCTTCTATCTTCTTCTTTGGAGTTTTTCTGGTGCTGTTGGAGTTGTTGGAGCTGTTGGAGCTGTTGTTCAAGTCGAAACCGCTCAAGCCGATCTTACCACTCAAGTCGGCAACCTGAGTTGAACGTATCTGTATCGCTAAGCACATCTCTTGGTGTTCCTGAAATTGAGCTGCGAGATTCCGGAAATTATAATAATCAACAATTGCGTCCTTGAGATAGTCTTGATATTCACGTCCATGATAATATGTAACAATGATTGTTCCATGGTATATCCAAATTATACAATATTATTTGCTTGAGAATATAATATAATATGATTATTAGTAGAATGACCTGCTAACAACGGCTATAATAATAACTATAATAATATTAATAATGATAATAATAGCAATGACAATAATAGCAATGATAATAATAACAATAATAACAATAATAATAATAATAATAATAATAATAATAATAATAATAATAATGACACCTCCAATTGTTTTTTCGCGTTTTTAAGATTTCTCGTAACCTAAAACTTTCTCCAAATGCAATATGCCCCACTCTCCACATTCATCTCCTTTATTTCCTTTGCGTGACGTGCAACTGCCATCGTGCTGTCCCCGCCCCCGCCGCGAGCTCTGTTTGCCGGGTGAAGGCCCTGTTTGCAGGCGGGACAGCGCGCCGCGAGTGGCGATCGCTGTCCGCTGCGCCGCCCTGTGACGTCACGCTGAGCCCTGGCCGCCAACACACGCGACTCCCACGCCGCGCCAGCCCCTGCGCCCGCAAAGGGGGAGACGTCTGCACGCGGAGGTGATGTACGCGGGGAGGTGCGGCGGCGGAAAGCCGAGCGGAGCAGAACTGGGCGATGATGAGAGGAGACATAGAGTGAGAAAAGCAGGGAGAAACGGAACGGAGAGAAGCGAGACGCGGCGAAACGAGGCAGGGCGAACAAGGCGAGGCGACGCGAGGCGGGGCTACGCGAGGCGGGGCGACGCGAGGCGGGGCGACGCGAGGCGGGGCGACGCGAGGCGGGGCGACGCGAGGCGGGGCGACGCGAGGCGGGGCGACGCGAGGCGGGGCGACGCGAGGCGGGGCGACGCGAGGCGGGGCGACGCGAGGCGGGGCGACGCGAGGCGGGGCGACGCGAGGCGGGGCGACGCGAGGCGGGGCGACGCGAGGCGGGGCGACGCGAGGCGGGGCGACGCGAGGCGGGGCGACGCGAGGCGGGGCGACGCGAGGCGGGGCGACGCGAGGCGGGGCGACGCGAGGCGGGGCGACGCGAGGCGGGGAAACGCGAGGCGGCGCGCAACGAGGCGGGGCGCAACGAGGCGTGGCGCAACGAGGCGTGGCGCAACGAGGCGGGACGCAACGAGGCGGGACGCAACGAGGCGGGGCGCAACGAGGCGGGGCGCAACGAGGCGGGAGGAGCGGGTCAGCGAGAAGCGTTGTGGAGTGACGGGGTGTAGATGCAAAGCAGGAAGAGGCGGGGAAATGCGCAAGTGTGTGGGAAGAAACGAGGCGGGGTAAAGCGGGGAGGGGAAGGGAAGAGTCGGGGACGAGCGGGGTGGGAGAAAGCGGAGGCTGGGGGAGACGTGAGCCGGGCAGAAGCGGGCGTGGTGACGCGCGTGGCGCGGGATGCGAGGCTGAGGCTTAAGAGGGGGGGGGGGGGCGCGGGGCGACGCAAGGCGACATGTGCCGTTGTGGTGCAGTCCCCTCTCCCTCCCTCTGCGCCTCGTAACCTCTCCCAGCTCGCTCCTCGCCCTCCTCCACATCATCTCCGACCAGACAGCCGGGGGTTGCGGACGCTCTGTGCCTGAGCTGGGCCTGAGACGACAGGGTGAAGGGTGAGTGCTGTCAGATTAGGGTCACGTGCAGCGATGCTCACTGGCAAGAAAGGCGCACGGTTGGATATTAAGGTTTTCCATTTTTCAAATACACATTGACAATGAATTGTTGCAAGATGAAAGTCCGGAGTTTCTTTTTCTGAAAGAAGTAAGTGTTCGATGTGTGAGGAAGTATAAGTTTGCAGGGAAAACTCCAATGGAAATATCTTACATGGCTTTAAAACTTTTTAGCTCCTATGCCATCATTGAAACCTAAAGGTAAACGCAGGGACGAAATTTACCAAAATTAAACGTTACGGACGTTTTAAATTCGCTCAGAATGGAACTTAATATTCTGATCGAATGTGTGTGTCAAGGACGTCTAAAAATAACTCCTCTAAAAAGTGCATTCCGTAGACAGATTGCATTTCACGTCATACAAATTTTAACTGTTTTCGACGTTTAATGCATACAACTCAAATGCGTTTTTAATTGTACTCATTTTATTGAAAATAATAATCTTATATAGATTTCATCACATCCAAAGTAATATTGCCGTTATGAATATACACGTAAATTCTTTTATTTCACGAAAAGAGTTATTTAAAAAATATTGTTAAAATATTTGAGAGATGAAATTAGCGCTTCTTTGAAGAACATTTTGAGACCACTGTGTATTAGTGTCACTGTTCATTGTTCACAGAAAAAATAGTTCATCAAATTTTTTGGATAAATCATCTGACATCCAAAATTCATTTCTGTACTCGCTTCATACAAACCTGACCTACTGGCGACCAAAGCAACTGCATATGTAAGGAAACTGAAACTGCGCAATGAGACATGAAACATAAACTATGTAATTACTGCGCTCGTACTCGGCGCGCCAACTGATTTCTGGCAACATGAACGTCTGTTTTTATTTGTGCTTCATGAATAAAAGGGTAGAAATGGTCACACCACGGCATCGTGAACGTGCATGTCACTTCAGTACACCGTACGCTCAGAAAAAATCGCAATGAATGTCAATTATATTGACGAAGGCAATGTATGGTTCAAGTGAGGTCCAAGTATGGAAGTAACTGAGGTATTTTTGTGCAGAAGGTCAGCCGGTGGAAGACTGCAGAGCTGCCAAAGCCAGCGATGTCACATTGAGAACGATATCAAGAAACAGTGATGGTGAATGAAGAAAGTAGCTAGTGGTGGGAACGGAGGAAGGCGTGGCGGTGGTCAGGGAGTGAGAAAGAAGCGTCCAGCCTCTCAGTCTATCAGTGGTGTCTAATATTACGTAGCGAGGCACAGGTCATAAGGCCTGCTTTTCCTCCTGACCACGCAAATTTCGCTACGCTCCTCTCACGATTTAGTAAGAATGAAAGCGTGACTCATACTACGAAGCAGGCGATTTGAATTTAACTCAGGCTTATTTTGGGCTTGATTATGTTATACATGCAGTAAATATTCAACGTGGGGTAGCTGGCTTTACTTCCCCTCCGAAGGAATCCATACCGACGAATTTTTCGGCCTTAAAATCCACGCTTTAAATCGAACTTGAACCCACGAACTTGGGTATGACAATACGCCCAATGAAAATGGCGAGGCCTTTTGTGTCATGATAAGATGAAATAATTTTATGTAACTGAATTATGTTATTTAGATTTGTTTTCCTCATTTTACTGACAATTTTGTTTGTTCCATGATGATTTTGTAACATTCAATATACTGCACCTTTTATTAATGGAAAGTGAAATTCATCATGCAACATTTATTATTCTTATTAGAAGATCCCCAAGGAAATTTGTGCGCAGAGGAGGGCGCATCCCCCATAAAAATTTTAAAAGAGGTCACGGATCGCAGTAACATAGGCCTATAGTAAGATAATTCACGCAGTAACATTTTCCCCTAAAATATGCTCAATTCCTTATTTTTTCCTTTATTTTTTAATTAACTAATAAAATGTATGAGATGTCCGTAAGTAAGAAAGTTTTGTTGAAAGAGATCTGATATAATGATGTTAGCCCCTTTATTAAAATAAGTTGTGCACGACTCTGATTCCAAAAGAAACAACTGATTTTTTTCTCCGAAGAAGTACAACTTTTAAAGCCATTTTAAGAACTATTTACACCAAACGCCCGGAATTACACTTTTCCTTTTATACGTATATAGAATGAGAAACTAATTGATAAAAGTGGATATCGAAATTCTTTTAGAAAATCACTCACTCAGGGGTCACTAATACAGACATATTGATTTTCCCAGAAACGTGTCGGCTCCTCTACTTGTTCCTGTGGTTTTCTCCCTGCCTCTTAGTATTGAATAGCAAGAACTGAAACGTGCCCCACCCCCCGCCCAGTGGAGCGCCGCTGAGAGCACCGCAGCGGCGCAATGATCGTGGCTGGGCGCGGGGCGGTGCCCTGTGCCGACGCGGAGAGTGACAGCGGGGCAGCCCATTAGACGCCGTCGCGGCTGATGGCGCGGGCGAGGTCGGCGGCGCGGGCGGGGGCGCGGAGACGCCAAGACGCTCCCGTCGTTCCGCACGCTTCACTTGGCTCGCCCAGAGCCCCTCCCCTCCCCTCCCCTCCCCTCCCCCCTCTCCGACACGCACAGTGGGCCTAAACGGGCTATACTAACAAACATTTCATATACAAGCGAAAAATTCAAATAAAGCAAAAAATAGGCATAGAACTAGCATTTGAAGACACTATACCGGCTGAAATGGCTCAGGGCGTCAACTGCTGTAATTGCAGTGCCCCTGACTGGGAGATCTAGGTTTCTAGTCCAAACGGTGGCAACAATTTCGCCACTAGCTAAGTTGAAGTCACTCGTCCCGTGGAGGAGATTTCTAACAGCAGGCTCTTCTTATCTGTAGTTTTTCGTAGTTTCTTCGATCAGGTGTTTGCTGGAGTAGTACTCTAATAAACGGGCCGCGGACTGTCCACGATCATGCCTTCCTCTTACTTATTCTATTCTTACCTCGTATTTACGCATACTTATTCTTATATGCATTACATTTCCAATATGTTGGAAGCTTAGAACTTGGTGCAGTGCTCCGCTGGCTGGAGATACGTGGACGGGAAAAACCGCTAGCCAACGTGTAGGTCGCATGGGCTACCCAGATGCGCTACACATATATAGAACAGAGAGACTAATTCAAAAAAAAGTCGTTGTGGAGACTTCTTTAGAAAATCACTCATTCGGTGGTCACTAATACAGACATTGACGTTCCCAGAAACGTGTCCGCTCTCTGCTTCTTCCTGCTTCCTCCTCCTCACCAAAGAACACCGCCACCTCTCATGATAAAGTCATGCATTACATTTACGTAACTAATGTCCACTCAGAAACAATACGCTCGGAGAAAATTGATAAACCACTCGACTAACAAAGTATCTAACAATTAAAGTACCTAACAGTTAAAGAATCTAACAATTAAAGCATCTAACAATTAAAGCATCTAACAATTAAAGCAAATAACAATTAAAGCATCTAACAATTAAAACATCTAACAATTAAAGCATCTAACAATTAAAGCATCTAACAATTAAATCATCTAACAATTAAAGCATCTAACAATTAAAGCATCTAACAATTAAAGCATCTAACAATTAAAGCATCTAACATTTGCAATAACTAATAGTGAAATTAACAAATAAAAGTTAAAATAACAATTAAAACCCTAAAAGTAAAATTTTAAAATCCCCCCCCCGGTTATCTACTAATTTCGGACCTGGAACTTCTTTCCTTTTTAAAGCTTGTTAATAGGAAAACGATTAAATATCTAGTTGATACGAAATAGATATTGATAGGAAAACGATTAAACGTCTAGTTGATAGCCAGGAATAATAGGTGGCTAATACGCAGACACTTCTCTCTTAATCCTATCTTCCCTGGGTCACGTTGTAACTATTTGGCAAGGCATGAAGCTAAAGTCCTGACACATTTCCCATCCCAAATACTCAATGAAATCATACAACCATTTGTGAAATGTTCCGTAGACGGCTCCACTCAGACTACGACTGAAATCAGTAGATACATGAGCAGATCTGGAACACTAGAAACCAGAGGCAAACCTAATGGTGTCCTCGATTGCATTGCCATTTTTATTGAGTGTCTGCGGGTGTCCTCATTCAAGGTCTTGACTTCCGGGGACCCGGTTTCACACACCGGTCGCACCATCCTAGCTACGTGCCTGCTAAGAATACTGAATAGTATTAAAATGGGTCTCGAACTCTAAACTAGGTTTTCCTCCCTACTCAAGCTGAAGACTCCATGAAATTTGCGAGCATTAGTAAGAATTTGGTAGTTTAAATTTTAGAGGAAAATGTTTTCGTTTCCGTTTATAGAAAGGAAATTAGGACCGACAATGCACACGCGCACGCAATGACTAAAGCCAGAAGCGGAATCCGAACCCACAACCTTTTCAACTTGAACGTTTACGCCACTTGTGCTTTACATTCGTCTATTTACCGAGTCCTCTTTCTTTTTGAAACTTTTCCGTAGAACATACAGAATATTCATCGACATTTGAGCCGTTCCAGGAGAGAGTGCGTCTGCCTCCCTTATCCTCACCACCCACTCCCTCCACCCTGCTCCACTGGTGTGTCCTTCCTCCGTCTCCACTCTCCACGTCAGCAGCTCGACGACGACCCAGCCACGCAGCCGGCAAGCAACGGAGTAACCATCCTCATCCAGATATGAGATCTAGGGGGATTAGAGAATATTAGGAATGCTTTTCTCCAAGTTGGGGCTCCAAACTCGTCAGACGGAGCTGCATGTTCTAATCTACCTACCACTGAGGCTAAAATTCATGAACCGTTTGCTTTAGAATGTCAATATAAAACCTTTTTTTTCTTCTGAGCGCTCATGTGTCTGCTTGATGATGTGGACAACAATCTTTCAAACTGTTGCGCATGAATATAATGATTAAAATTCATGAACTTTGAACGAATGAGCAACGTATTTGTCAGTTGAAATTTTCTAAGAAAATGCGACCGTTTCCGTTTATGAAAAGAAAATTTAAGGCCAAGAATCCATACAAACACACTCGCACACTTTGGGTAACGAGAAAAGGGGAACCTGAACCCACAACATTTTGAACTTCATCATTCACAACTCTCCTGCTTTCGCCACGTCGAATTCCCTTCTTTCGTTTTGAAACTTTTCGTCGGAACTCGCGGAAAATCCATCGTCTTTTGACCCATTCCAGAACAGAGTGCGCTTGCCTTCACTACCATTCCCAACCCACCCCCTCCCACCCCCGCTCCGCCCTTTCCCCCTCGCCGCTGCGCGCGTCAGCTGGTCGCCGACGGCCCAGCAATTGCTCCGCCTGCATTCGGCCTCCTCTAACAGCAGGCAGATTAAGCGAAATTAAGATGGCGGCGTTTCTTCGACGTCTTGGATAGCACGTCATTAGAGTGGCCCGGAGGAGCTGCGTGATTTTCGCGAAATTTCAAGAGCCGTCCCCGCGCTATTATTGAAGGACGCCCCTTAATCAACGAGTAGCTCGCGTGAAGCTTTTCATTGTACTTTTGGTCGCTAAAATGTTCGGAATGTGAAGTACGCCACCAACTTCAGATGGAAGAATAAATGACTCACAAATTCTTTGTAGCAATCTTTTCTTAAAAGTAGAATATTTTCTGAAAATAATTAAAGTATTAACGCTTAAGAATATTTTGTTTTAAAATCACGGAATTACTAAAATATATTCTCAAACTGAAGCAGAATATTCTAGAAACAAAAGTGTTTGGCAAGTTAAATTAAGTTTATATATGGTGATAATAATTCGTTAAGAGGTTCATTTCGACTTGTGCCTTGAGTTTCATTACTTCTTTCATTTTTGATGGCGTCTTGATGTTTACTTTTTTATTTCCGTACTTGAACAATATTGATATTTAATTATCACTTGGTCGAGAAGACTAATTCTTTAAACAAAAATTATTACTATTCATTTTATCATTTTATAGTATGTACATGATTCTATTGTATGTATTATTACGTAATAATGACAATAACTTTGTTTACATTTTCTTTCTAAATTTCAATTATTTGTTGAAGTTCAGTGGACAGAGTAATCGCTTTTCGAAAAATAAGGTAGAATTTTAAATGTAATTCTGGTTTTATCTAACTTTGAAAATTACATTAGGAGAAAATAAAATGATTTTATTGGATATTTTTCTATTTCCCTAAAATAATATCAATTTTTTAGAATATATGAAAGACGTAAGACTAATTGAAACAAAAGTACCTTCTACATTAAATTCGGATACAAAAAATTGTGTGAAAAAATTATAAGGCCTGAAATGCAATGATTACATTTTTTACATTGTTTGCTCCTACATTCTATACAAAATTCGTCTAATCATAAAAAATCAATTTAATGGAATACGCGTGATAAACATTAGTAATATAGACATGATATCGATAACCATGATCATGATATGTTTTCCAAACATTTTCTGAAGAATATGTGTATTATTCATTATATTTTGTTTTTAACTACTTGATAACTCTCAGATCACAATAAAAAACATTTCTTTACAATCAAAATGTATTTTTTAATTTTTTTATTGTCTGGGAAGCAATCTCAAGGATTGTGTCTGTATGTTCATAAAACATCCTCTCGATTGAATTCGTCTCGTCTCGTTTCTTCGTTTAATTGCTGAAATACGCTGTGATAAAATGATGGATATCATAATTTAAATCTGTTTGTGGTTCAGATCATTCTCCTAATCTTCTGAAAAGTAAATTAATGAACTTATTATGGTTCGGGTGGTTCATTTTTTAAGATTGTGAATTCCACTACGAAAACACGTGACCGTGTGATTGTATTTCTCTGTGCTCCTTCACCTCAATTTATTTCAAAGAAATTAGAAAAAATGACTACAATTTTCCAAATTCGCGTCACAAAGGCGAAACATCCATCTTCTTTTTTTCCTATCTTGTCGAGATTTCCCGCGCTTTATCAAAGGGAATAGAAGGGATCGGCGTCCAATATCGTGTTATGAATTTTCTAATCAAACACCGTTTACTCAAGCGCAAAATAACTGGAACTTAATTTCACTTATTACTTATAGCTAATCTAATTGGAACAATACTAGACACATACTAATAATAATAATAATAATAATAATAATAATAATAATAATAATAATAATAATAATAATAATAATAATAATAATAATACATGTATTGCTAGCAGTGATTAATACATTTCAATGTTAGGTCTTTTCAAACGTAAACTCGCTTGTGGGTATTTGCATTCATCTACTATTTATAGTTAAAGGTTGCGAAAGAGACTGAGGAACTTAAGAAAACGTCTTGAGATGTTCTTTCCTCTCAGTTCGTTTCTCTTACTTCACCTTCAGCTTTTACTTTTCTTGGAGAAAATACGTCAAATCGCTTTTCTGCTGTTCAGCACGGCTCAGATGTAACTCGCAGGGGCGCTTAGACCCATAGGGAAGCGCGGTAGACGGGGCGCGGTGTCTCAGTCCACGCGCGTTCCTTGGCTGATGATGTTAACATTACTGTCTCATAGCTTTAACTCAGTGCTTCGCAAGGGGGTCTGTATCGATCCCCTGCGGGTCGAGGCAATTTTAGAACGGTTCAATGATAATCAAGGGGTCGATACGGCGACGAAAGTCGAATGTGCATCGGTGACTGATGGGTATAATCAAAATTCTATTGATTTAAAAAAAATATAAGTGAATTGTTTTCTTACTCAAAGCTTGAAAAAATCTAATAGTATTTGATTATATTTGCGAAAATTTTAAAGTAAAAGTGTACAAAAATAACATAAATCTAATACATACTTTTCAAAATTGTTACTGGTATTATTTTTCTAATTGTTATCAAGTCGATTACAACGTGCAGTTATTCCAGTTACGGTTACATTGTATGCTTTATATTATAGAAAACATCAAGGGAATCGATGAAGAAAAGCTTTCATTTAAGAGGAATCGATGTAAGAAAAGGTTGGGAATCCCTGCTTCAACTGAATTCCTAACATATGCTTATTTTTCAGTAATCGATATATTTTTTTCTAGTAGGTACATCAGGTAAATCTGGAGTAAAGCAGAATATTTTTAAAGCATGTTGTTCGATTCTCTTATTATTTCGCGTTTGTAAACAGAAACCGGAAGATTCATCATACATCCGGGGAAACATTTAGTAAAGTGATTACCTGCTTAGAATATAGGAATATTGAACAGTTTAATTAACTAAATCCAGCAATGCGTTTAAATCGTTCACATATATTAAAGAGTTTTAATTCTTTTCCAGTAATAAATCATTCTATTGACCCAATAAATCATTCGCTCAGAGCATTCATTTGAGGTTTTATCTTCTTCCATACCGTTACATTTGTAAAATGACTGCGCTAAATGCATATTGCTGAATAATTCTACAATCCCTTCCACAGATTAAGAAGCAATGGAACGTATGAATATGGTGCAATTGTAAATGAGTTTTAAAGATGAGTTAGTAGTGCGATGGGAGTTCAAAGAATAATTTCTAAAATAATATTTTGTTTAAAGAATATTTTAACTAATTATTCATTAATTAACTCTATTTCAAAAATGTAATCTTCCAATATTAATAAGAATTATGCAATATCTTCAGGGTATTGTAAAGGAAATAATCTCCACAAAAGTTTTCATAATTTTATTAACAATTTTCCATAGTTAACTTTCGGGAAACACTTTTCTTATCCTCAGTGGATCTCTAGCAAAATGGAGAAATGAAACAAACATATGTTGAACACAAAACGGGGTGGGGTGTACAGTGAATTTAGTGGAAAAACAAATAATATCATATAAATACAAAAAGAAAATAACTTACTGCTCAAGCAACGTGGATCTCCCATGAATGTTCACAAATGGTCAAAAATATAAAACATGGTGGTTACAGCTAGAGGGCAGCCATCTTTTCGAATGGGAAAAGAGGAAGCCTAACAATGAAGGGAAAGGGAGTGGGGGAAGAAGAGAAGAAAGGGTAGTCATAAAAAGACTACTCAAAAGAATGATTAGGGGATAGTTAATAAAGTATTTAGAATGGGACTGCTTTTAATCAAGGAACGTTCATTCAAGACAGAAAAATTAGTGTTTTTGAAAAGTTTTAGAATTTCCAAGTTCTCCAAAATGTTCATTTTTGTGCCTTTGTTGACTAGGTGAAGAATTTTAAAATTATAAATGGGGTCAAAAGAATATTTAACCATTATTTTGACCCCGTTTATAATTTTAGAATTCAGTAAGTTATTTTCTTTTTGTATTTATATGATATTATTTGTTTTTCCACTAAATTCACTGTACACCCCCCTTTTGTGTTCAACTTATGTTTGTTTCATTTCTCCATTTTGCTAGAGATCCACTGAGGATGGGAAAAGTGTTTCCCGAAAGTTAACTATGGAAAATTGTTAATAAAATTATTAAAACTTTTGTGGAGATTATTTCCTTTACAATACCATGGATTACCACAAGATATCTGCTACCACCACGGAATTTATCTTTAGGGTGTTTTGTTTTATCCTATTCATTGAAAAGAAGATTTTTTAACAGTGTGTACCATTCGTTTTCTTTTGTATGAACGTTACAATAATTGTTTTAACATATTGAGCGAGTAATCCAATCTATAAACATTTGAAAAATGTAAAATCCTTTTAGAAAGTATGAAATTTTAACAGAATATTCTCTGCTATTGGATAATAAAATACAGATCTGGTATATAAACATCTGCAAAATATATTTTTTTGGTCAGTTTGAAATAAAAAAAATCTTTGCTATTGTGCAATAAAATGTTGGTGAATCCGGTTAGTCGAGATTGCCAAAGCAGCGTAGGCCAAAGCAAGTATCATGGCGATCTCGAATCGAAGGATTGCGGGTTCGAAATCCGCCTCGGGCATGGATGTATTTGTGATCGTCTTTTCACCCTTCATCATCATTCTATCACTTCATTAATGAAGTGTTAATAATTCCGTGCGCGAGCAGGAGGCCCTTGCCCTTAATGGGGTGTGCAGATGGCTAATAAAAAAAATTAGACTCCTCAGAAACTTCACTTAAAGGCGTTTCTTGTAGCTTTACCATTTTTATGATTACTAGTACCTAAAACTAAAAGTACTACTATATTCAACTTCTTTTTAAAATATCCTCCTCCCGTTCTTTCAATGCAATTTTACTTTTCTCTTCCAATTGTTTCCAGGTTTACAAGATGGTGTTCAAGCATGATTTCACCACATTGTTAGAGGTTTCTTTTGAATGTTGAGAATTCATCTGGTTTTTGTTAAATGTCATATGGGCTAGTAATTTTCTATAATTTTCTACTTTACATGTTTAATAGTTGAACTAATTTTTGCAAATTTCATTTTATTTGTTACATTAGCTGTAAAACTCTTTTCATAGTTATCAATTAAAGCATTTGATTAAGATAGATTGTGGTGTAAATTTTGAATTCTAAAACATTTTATTTGATCTCGGCCTTATTTTAAGTAAAACGAACACTGAAGATAGCGAAAATCTCTGAAATATGAGTGGCTAATATTGATAGAACGTATCATTTACTTCACGGAAGAAAATTATCCCTCTCTTGATGTCTTTACTACGAAATTCGAGAATATTTCCATTGAAGCCATCAACATTTTAGGCTCTTCCGCTTGCTATTCGGGAACCTCGGAATACATTTAAAATTTTAGTTTTGTAATCATCTTTCTATTTTTACATTACAGTCCACATTTTCTGCTCTGGATTCCGTTAGTTAGAACTTTTCGTCCCTTACAGCTAATACAAAATGTTCATAACTTGCGAGGAGCATTCATGAGTTGAATACCTCATCAAAATCTTGCGGCAAGTTGCATGGAATGTTGTGCAGAGTTTGAGTCCCATAATTTTATTTTCTTACCATCTTCTTAACTTCTCAATACTTTCTGAGCCCTCCTCCCTGTTCCTCATCACACATTCACTCTCTCAAATCCCTTCAGCAAATATTTCCTCTGCATATTGATAACACGCTCTTCCATCGACCGCTTGCAAGATTCTGCCGCGCAGGATGGCCAACTTTAGAGATGAGGGATGAGATTGTTGAAGGAGCACACATTCCATTGCTAGGATTTCTTTGTAACAGCAATGTTCCATTTTTTTCTAAAAAATGGCCTGAATTAAAGAACTGGGGAACGTTTCACTAGATGATTTTGTAATATCAATGCAACGTCCT
Organism: Gryllus longicercus; assembly: GCA_038098605.1. Classification (NCBI taxonomy): domain Eukaryota; kingdom Metazoa; phylum Arthropoda; class Insecta; order Orthoptera; family Gryllidae; genus Gryllus; species Gryllus longicercus. Next base: position 4,279,864 of record JAZDUA010000081.1, on the reverse strand, counting down.
CTTAGTATTTTAGCATACTGACGTTTTCAGTATAAAAATACAACAAATGTTTAAAAATACAACGTAAGTCATATCACAATATGATACAAATGATTTTGCGAATACTTTATTGATTATTTTTTTGCTTGGCCTCATTTTTGGGTTAAATATCAACATATATCTTAAACCTGGAAATAAAAATATATGGGCTAGGGAATGAGTTTAGTACACACAATGTTAATAAGTGGAATTGGAACAGGTGAATGCAGACAATGGATAAGTGCGTTCTTCTTTTTATATAGCATTTACAATTTTTAAAATTTAGCAAATGTGTTTTAATTGTCTCACACGATATCCAGTTGCCATATTATTTTTCTTATTGTTAACATTACTAATACTTAAAAAAAGACACAGCAAAATATATTTCCCAGAATTTTTTTTCACATTGGTTGATGGCTATCGGTTGTTAATTCAATTTCTTGTCCTCTCATTATTGCTAGACAGTAACATAGCAGTAACATACCATTGCCGCAACTTTCCTTAAGTGTTCTGGCTCTTGAGATTTTCGCTTACAACTTTATCGAAAGTTTCGTGAAAGGAGGAGGCGTTGAGCCCTCCACTTTGCACAGGTCTAAAAGCAGGTGTGCAAGAACTCGAAGCCCGTGGTGCAAATTGACAGGATGGGGATGGACAGCTATCGTCATTTTCTCGAGTGTTTGAATTTTCCTAATAGAATAATACTAATTTGTCCCCATGTTAGCTAAAATCAATACCTCATTAGTTGATTCATGTTATCTATACTTGCGGTTTGTCAGTAAAGAATCACAATAATGGGAATCGGACAAGAAATCCTTAGTATTCATTCGGTCTTTTTTGTGAGAGCAAAATAGTCGTTTCACTCATCAAGGCAGACTGGTCAATCACACATACACTTATCTGTGTCGTTGTGACAAAAGCTTGAATGTTTTTTTGTTTCGGGATCTTAAGATTTTGTAAATAATATTTAAATTTTCTGAATAGAATAATATATACATAATTGTGCCATACACTCGTTTCTATACACATATTTTCCTTCATCCATCTACATATGTCAAAATTACTCACATTTTGGTTATGAGTCTCCCTTTCACGTTGTATCTTTTGAACGAATTATTAATGTCGAAAGCTTTGCTTTTCAATAAATGCTAGAGAAAAGTTCATTTTTCAATGCTGCTTGCGTTGCAGAGCTTTATCTTCTACAACTATTTACGCGGTAAACTTGTTTTGAATACTTGTTACCATGTCAAGGTGGCTAGTTTTGTATATGAATTTATTTCGGCACTGATTTCTAAAACAAATGACATTTTTGAACATATTTGTCCCATTGCCTCTGAACTACTGAAGTTTTTTAAAAACTTTTTTGTATTAGGCAAATTAAATAACAATGCAAAATGAGCAATAACTTACGGACTTCAGGATTTCTGCACACAAGTACAGAGAAAATTATATAAAAATTTGACTTTTACTTCAGAAATGCTATACATTTTTTAAAAACTCTTTTCAAAATTTAATTTTTTATATATTTACTTGAAACACTTCGCCAAGCCGTTTCACAGAATTAGATTTAATAGTTTCTGAGTTAGAGGATAAAATATATAGCCAAATTAACATGGAACAGATGGGGTTTTATGTCCCCTCTTAAAATTGAGGGGCTCCATAGAACTAGGGTTTATCCCTTATTGATTTAGTTCTCATATTCTACGGGTTGTACCGTACGTTTCGTATTAAACCGTGTCCTTTTCTTAAAATTTTGAACACAATGCACGTACACACAAGTCTAAACTGGATTGAAATAACACATTACACTAAAATAATAATATTTGAAATTATATTTAATGCTAATAACTCAACTTTACAAAAAATGCGGGATCGCCCCTTGGTCTACTGAGCCCTTCAACTGTGAATTCACAGCTGGGTCAAGTACAGCTCGATCCGGACGGCTCGGACGTGTTGGGTGGGTTCTCACGTTGGCAGCCGTGCGGCCGCCCGCCCCGGCCCGCCCCAACCCGCCCCACCCCGCCCCACCCCGCTCCACCCCGCCCCACCCCGCTCCACCCCGCCCCACCCCGCCCCACTCCGCCCCGCTCCGCCCACCGGCCCGCTCAGACACGCGCCGCACAGTACCGCTCCGCCCCGCCTCGCCTCGCCTCGCCCCGCCTCCTCCACCCCGCCCCGCCCACCGCTCCGCCCCGCCTCGCCCCGCCTCTCCCCGCCTTGCCCCGCCCCGACCTGCCCCGCCCCTCCCCGCCCCGCCCCGCCCACCGGGCCGCTCAGACACGCGCCGCACCGCACCGCTCCGCCCCGCTCCGCCCCGCCTCGCCTCGCCTCGCCTCGCCCCGCCTATTCCACCCCGCCCCGCCCACCGCTCCGCCCCGCCTCGCTCCGCCTTGCCTCGCCTTGCCCCGCCCCTCCCCGCCCCGCCCACCGGGCCGCTCAGACACGCGCCGCACCGCACCGCTCCGTCCCGCCTCGCCTCGCCTCGCCCCGCCTCTTCCACCCCGCCCCGCCCACCGCTCCGCCCCGCCTCGCTCCGCCTTGCCTCGCCTTGCCCCGCCCCTCCCCGCCCCGCCCACCGGGCCGCTCAGACACGCGCCGCACCGCACCGCTCCGTCCCGCCTCGCCTCGCCTCGCCCCGCCTATTCCACCCCGCCCCGCCCACCGCTCCGCCCCGCCTCGCTCCGCCTTGCCTCGCCTTGCCCCGCCCCTCCCCGCCCCGCCCACCGGGCCGCTCAGACACGCGCCGCACCGCACCGCCCGCGCCGCGCGCGTCTCGCGCCCCATAGGCGCAGCGTCAACAGCGCGCTGTTTGAGGAACGCCTGTTCCCCGGCGCGCGCTAGCGGCTTTGCGGCCCCACTCGTGCCCTGCCCAACCCCTTGCCACCGCACCCGCACGTCTCCGCCCCCCCCGCCCCCCCCCGCCCCCGCCTGTGCCTCTGCTGCGGCGCACCGCCCTGGCGTGCGCCCCTCCGCCCTTCGCTCGCACGGTTCCACAGCCCCACTCACACGCGCTCGCTCGCGCTGCCATTGTCTCTTGCAGTACGCAAACGCACCTCATCTCTGGCTGGGGCATCTCAAGCACACCTTTTTTCACCCTTGCCTTCTCTCAAACTGGCCCCTTTTTAACCACGCCTCTGTTCAAAGTCGTCTCCGTTCAAACTCGACTCCGTTCAAACTCGACTCCGTTCAAACTCGACTCCGTTCAAACTCGACTCCGTTCAAACTCGACTCCGTTCAAACTCGACTCCGTTCAAACTCGACTCCGTTCAAACTCGACTCCGTTCAAACTCGACTCCGTTCAAACTCGACTCCGTTCAAACTCGACTCAGTTCAAACTCGACTCCGTTCAAACTCGACTCAGTTCAAACTCGACTCCGTTCAAACTCGACTCCGTTCAAACTCGACTCCGTTCAAACTCGACTCCGTTCAAACTCGACTCCGTTCAAACTCGACTCCGTTCAAACTCGACTCCGTTCAAACTCGACTCCGTTCAAACTCGACTCCGTTCAAACTCGACTCCGTTCAAACTCGACTCCGTTCAAACTCGACTCGGTTCAAGCTTAACGTTTTTAAATTGCCTCCTCGAAAACTTACAACCGCTCAAACTCACCCGGTCTTAATACTGCTCGCTCTGAAACCCACTCACTCCCTTAAAATCACACACACACACACACACACACACACACACACACACACACACTTCTCTCTTCCAAACTTCTTGTAATTTTCTTTTCTGCCTCCGACGATTTTGCCAGAATTTCCCTCTCTCCTGTCATTCTTTTAGTCTCTAATTTTAGATTTGCCTATTTTTAATTATCAGAGTTGCCTTCATCGCCAACTTTGTTATTTTTTCAGATTGCCCGCGCTTCTCATCGTCACCTTTTCATTTCTATCTTTAAACGAATTTCACACATAAGATCAAGTTTTTGCTCCCATTTGCTGGTTCGTGAATGGCACCGCCTTTCAAAATCGTTTCGTCTCTGCATTCATGCCATTACCTTTCGTAATGTCTTTATTCCATGCTTATCCACCTTTCCTTTCCTGCTTTGGACCTGTCTGTCTCTTTCCTTAACCTCCTTTCTGGGAACGGTGTTTGTAGCATGGGATTCTCTCATGTATGTGGCAATATTTCTCACCTTCGCCCCTATTTGTCATCTGCACACGCCCTCGGTCCTGCCGCTGCCCCTAATTTCTCCTATGATCTTGTCGCTGTTGCCAAAGCTTTGCTTTCGCTTCGGCTCCTGCGACGCCCTCGCTCTATTCGGGCCTGTCGTGAGCATAACTCATTCACACCTGGGTCCACTCTGTCTGTTTCCATGCCACGCATGATTGCATGACGTGCTATTTGTCATAGGCTGAGCCGCTGCACTGCACTCGTGGAGAGAACTATCTAAAAGCTATTATTCTGTGAAGCTCGTCAAGAATATTTTACATTTTACTCCAATTTATTACTTCATGTGCTGCAGTGTGTCCAAACTTCATTCGTGCAAGGAACTCAGATAATGAAAATATTGAGATAGAAAGTTGAAATTATGAAAAGGGAATAGGCGTGAAGAAAGAAGAGAAAAAACGTTGAGGAACTGATTTTAGTAATAAATTATTAAACATACTAGGGACATCCAGTGAAACTAATCCAGTGAAAGGAGAAGGAGATGCAAAAACTGCAACACAATGTTTTCAAACTCCTTAAAATTATGCGAATTCTCATTTTAAAATTACAAGTAGTTCCGATTGTATGTCATATGCCTTATGTTCAACTCCTAAATAGCGGAAGTACAATTTAAATTAAACAAGTTTATTATGCAAATAATCTGGCTGGCAAAAACACAAACCGTAATTCGTATGCCAGCCTTTTCAAAATGTTTTCTTTCTTTTTTTAATTTCTGCAAATCTTAATGCCTCACACAGATGCGCAAATGACTTGCACGGGAGCTGATGTTCGTTTTTTATCCACATAAGGTTCAAACGAGGGTGACGTAGCATGATGAAGAACGAGACCCGTAATTACCAGTCGCAAAGAATTCGCCCGGTGACGTCACGGATAAACAATGGTGAAATTGTCATCTGTGTTGAACTCAATAAATGAGTTCTAGTGCAATAAAATCCACTGTCATCTGTTTGTGATTATCTCCTGTCTGATTTTATTATTGGACTTTAAAAAAAAGTGTTAAGTATAAAATGTATAATATGTTTGTTCATTTCTTTCTTTGAATGTGTTAGTATGTTTCCGTTTCACCGAAGTGTTCGTTTTATCGTATCTTTGGTGAACCCAGTCTCCCTGTACTTCATGAATGATAATCAATGTACTTCGTGTGTGAAACAGACACTTTTTTGAAATTTAGTGTATATATAAAGCATGTCCTTTGTGCCTGTAATGGTGACTTATTAAAGGTATATCTTCTAAAGTAGTTAAAAGTTTCGTAAAAGAGTTGTAATACAATGCAGACCTCACTCATTGCGCATCAAATACTAATCTTGTGATAATTTCACAGCGCTTCACTGATGGGTAATTTGTGATGCATAATGGTGCATGTTTTGTAAGTTCACATACCCTTACATCCTGAACCAAGACTCATCTGTAGAAATTAAAGACGGGAGAGCCAAAAGTCCAGATCGTAATTCACTCTGAAACCACCTGGCAGAATTCTACAAGCGAAATTTTGTGTGGAGTCTTTCACTAATTAAAAGACGATAAATTGGGAATGAAACAGATGCAAGCCCTCTCTGATACGTCTTGCCACGAAGATCTATAAATTCTCAGTTGCGTAGATACACAGCGTTGAGATTTCGTCAGGCTTTTTTAAAGGACTTTCTTCATAAGAGCAAGGTTATCTAGTTTTCGAACTCTTTTCGGATAGTTGCTGTCTACAGAACCCGTTTCGTGCCTTTTAGCCCTTATTTTCCCATTGCAGACATCGCTGGAGGCTTTGCCAAAACACTCGTAGCCTTAAACTCTAATGCAAACATTTCCGCACACGCATTCCACGAGTTGTGATTTACTCAACAATGAATATGCGCTGTTTATATTGCATTCAACGTTAATAAATTCGTCTTCTTCTCTACTGATCACGAAACGCAATGGCATAGCAAAGCACTACGAATCGTGCAAAAGAGGTGCATGTACAGACGTGAGACAGAAATCGATTGTTGTATCAAAATCATGATTGCATTATTTTCTCTGATTGTTCTCCTGTTCATTAACAAACATGAATTATGCGTCAGTTTTACAAATATTTTCCGGTATGGGTTTTCTTTTGCCCATCCTCCAAAAGGTACAGATCATATTTTTACGGTTACTCTTAAATTTTCGAAAATTGTAAAAGGTAATCATTTTTTCACCTTCTTCATACAACTTCAATGTTGAAGGTAAAGATACTTGCTGCAAATTAAATTTGCGATCCTCAATTATTTCTTTAATTAATATCATGCACACCTTTTAAAGTATTGGTAGTTTTCACGCATTTTTTGAGTGAAATGGGGCCTAGATAGACCTATTAAAAAATCTCACCTGCCTAAAAAGAACAATTTCTCCAGTAATAAGTTAAGAACTCATCTTACTATAAGTTAGGCATGCCAACGTGTAGGTAATTTAACAATAGAATTAGAATTAGAATATTAAACTTAGTGTTGAAGACAAAGCCCCTCCTCTATCTGCTTAAACCGCAAGGCAGCAGCTTAATGTATCTAGTAATAGAAAATAAATTACCGTCTCCACAGGATTACTGTGTAACAAACACAGGGTTACTGTCATAACACAGGGTTACTGTCATAACACAGGGTTACTGTCATTGCACAGGGTTTCTGTCATTGCACAGGGTTTCTGTCATTGCACATGGTTACTGACATTACACAGGGTTACTGTCATTGCACAGGGTTACTATGATTACACAGGGTTACTGTCATTAACACGGTTACTGTCATTGCACAGGCCTACTGTCATTACACAGGGTTACTGTCATTACACAGGGTTACTGTCTGTTACACAGGGTCCACAGGTTTACTGTGTGACAAAGTAAAAAAAAAGATAAACCTATGTTATAATCGAGGAGCGCATAGGCTCTCATTATAGGGAAAGTATCCAGAGGAGTGGAATGTACTGCTCGGCTCCTTGGTAGGTGTTTAATACCCTTTGTATGGCAGCAAGTATGAAGAAGCAGCAGTAAGGAAATGCTATCCCAGTCACAAGAAAATAGGGTGCTAATGAGGAAACGAAATTCTGTGGCATTTTGCACCACCTCTAGCTTGCATTATTAACTGTGACTATGATAATTCAAAATGCCTTTTTTTCAATCGACTAAAGAAGAATGTGTAATTGTTTTCTCAAAGAAAATACTAAATGAATTTTTGCGATCTTGATAGTAACTGAAATTATTAAACCACGCAGAAAGCTTCCTTACAACGTTCTTTACCATCTTCAAATAATTGTCGATAATTTTAAGTTGTTGATTTTTTAAATAACTTGTATTGTGCTTCAGAATCTTAAAAAAATACCACTTCCTTCAAGTTTTCCTTTTTTTACTACTTAGCATTACACACATTGTTCACGCGACCCTTAAACCTGATAATACGCTTTCGGGATTTAAGCGTTTAATGTTAGTACTCTAACCCCATTAGATCAGTTTATTTATTTTTTTACATATTCAAGGTCTCTTTTCAACTTCTAAGGTCATATAGCGACCACTGTAATTAACACTGTGGGTAGATGAAGTCGTATACGGACATACGCAAACATCTATGCCCAGGGCGGAATGAAAACCTGAGACCCTTCAGGCACGAGGCAGATACGGTTCTTCAGCCTTAGCGACCTCTGCTATCCTGGGCGGCGCACTTGATCAGTTTGACTATTTTATGAGTTTTTTTACTTCTACGAGAATTACTGAGGCATTCATTAACTGCTTACCCGCAGTATATTTGGCGCAGAGTTTATTCTTGAAATATAAATCTTTTTTATTTATTTATTTTCTTTCAGGTGTACTAGCTCTTTCGCAAAGGGTTTGAATACATTGGATACCGATTTAATGAGTTCAGTTATATTTTGAATCCATTTCTCCTTTAGAATTATTTCGAGGAGTTATCTGTGTGATGGATTTAGGGGGGGGTTAGGGTATCGTTTAATGTTGGTGGTAATGGGGGGTATGCCCAGCTCGTGATGGAGATCATTAGTTATGAACCAAGGTGCTTTGGTTATGGTTCTTAGGAAGCGATTTGAAATATAAATCCTTTTTATTTATTTATTTGCTTTCAGGTGAACTAGCTCTTTTGGAAAGGGTTTGAATACATTGGGTACCGATTTAATGAGTTGAGTTATATTTTGAATCCATTACTGCTTTAGAATTATTTCGAGGAGTTATCTGTGCGAAGGGTTTAGGGTATCGTTTAATGTTGGTGGAAATGGGGGGTATGCCCAGCTCGTGATGAAGGAGATCATTAGTTATGAACCAAGGTGCTTTGGTTATGGTTCTTAGGGAGCGATTTGCAATATAAATCCGCTTACACTACATATCTCTCTCAAACAGTTCCCAGTGCGGAACATGAGCGACGTGCTCATCCTCAGCCCCCGCAGGTGCGGCGTCTCTGCTTGGGCTCTCGAAGCCGCCGAAGCGCGCGACCCGGGGACGACGCGAGTGTCACAGTGACACGCTCGCGGCTGCAACGTGCACGCGACGAACAACCTCCCGCGCCTTTGTTTAAACAGCGTCTGCCGACTGTTCATTTAATTACACCCTCCGCGTCACAAAGGGACGCGCGCTCCCCTCTCTGCGGCCGCTGGGAGAAGCGGACCCACCTGGACTCGGAGGCTGCGGCGGTGGGGAACTGCACGCGCGCCATCTGCGGAGTAAGTCCGCTGCCCTCGTGCATAATGGGGTTGGCGACCTTTTGTCGTCTGGAAGCACTTTGATCTGCGATTCGAATGCTCTTTGATTTTGCACTTTGCGGATTACTGCATACGCAGTGTGCTGTTCTGTGGTGAATGTAGGATTTATGTAACGTTAATCTGAGGAGTCTTGTTCACGAATTTACGTTGGTAGAATATTCCCTGAATTATTGAGAGAATATTGTTTTATAGTTCTATTATTATAGCCTTGCTATGTTATAGCACATGTCTCATTCTGATTATTCCTCGTATTAAACGCTTAATTTTTACATTATCCAGAATGGTTTGATGAAGTCTAAATAAGACACAGCTTTGAAGGCTACTTGCACTTTCGCCAGTTGATGTACACATGTGTCAACATGGGATGGCTAGATTAGATAAAGAACATTACCATAACATTGTGGTCCGATATACTACATCTGTAAATTTATTTTGTTTATTCGTCAGATATTTATTAGAGATTAATCGCTATTCGTAGGACAATCTATTATTTTATACGATTAATCGATAATACTGGGACACAATGTTCCCCGAAATGAACTACTATTTCCGCCCAGAGAGCTGTCAGACATAATCCTTAAAAAGAGATCCTAGCGAGAAGTGACAGAACTACGTGAGTTGTTCACTGCAGGAAGGTTTGTCCATGACGTTAGCGAAAACAGAGTGGCAAAAACTGACAAAATTCTTTATTTTTTTCAGTAACTTCCAGTGGTTAATTTTTTCCGCAATACACATTAATATTTACTTTTAATAAAAAAATCAGGTCAGATTTTGACCTGAACCTGCTAAAAGGTCACTTGTTAGGTAAGATTCCGGCTGGGGCGGTACCTCGCTGAAGGAAGTAGGGGTGTGGTGTAGTGTATAATGTACACTACACCTACGGGAGTAATGACGTCGGTAGTTGTCTCGCCCACAATCAAAACACACACACACACAGACCCTTGATTTTTCTTCGTGTATTTGAAGCGATAGATTGAACATGTTTTCCAAATATGTTTTGTCAATTAGAATTCGTAAATTTTTTACTATTTGGCTTTTCTCTTTATGGCTTGTTCTCTGGACAGGATGCCCAATGCTTGTCTATTTTTTAGAATAGTAAAATCAGCAGTGCGCAATAAATATTGAAAATATATGAAGGTTTTTAAACATCATTATAAACTAATTCCGACTTGTTAAGCTACTTTTGTATTACTTAGCATTCAGGGTAGTTTCATTTGTGCATTCCTCTTTTGATTTTCTCAGAAACATTAACAGCACTGCTCAATCCTTTCTGCGAACTAGCGACGAAGAGATGCAGGCAGATGTACACCATTATAATTTTACGAAAATATATGAATGTGAATATGAATTAATATAATTAATATATTTGAATAATATATGAAATAATATGAATTAATATAATTTGTATATCAATTTTTCCGTTTCATTGTGATGGAGGCCTCATGATTATTATTTAAATAACATAATTTCAAATATATTTGCAGAAAGAAGTCCCCTGAAAACTATTTCTACCATTCTGTTAAATGCGAGTCGATTTTTACAAAAATGGACCATGAATTCAGCAGTAAAGATAATAAACGGTCTGATGTGGTTGGATGGGGTGGGTCGAGCGAGTGGACTAGGCGTGAAATAATGAGGCTTCGACCCCTCCCAAACATTCCTACCATAGCCCAAATTAAATTAAGTTCGAAGGACCACCCAGACACCTGTAATGAGAGAACAACAGGTTATGACCATCATTGCAGGTCTGGGACTGCAAGGATGGAGTTGGATGGAGAATGCTTGTTACCATAAAAGTTGTAGATTAGATCATGTAAACATATATTCTATTCAAAACAAGGTACATCTTAAGCTATGAAGGGGAGAAAGGACAAAAAGGGGGGTTGCAGCACATAAAATCACAATATAAAGATACAATCATGCCCATGACATGGGATCGTATATGGTGCGGTAGCACAGAATTTGTTCCCTCTTGCACGTTGATGAGGCTGGTATGATTACGGGCGGGTAGCGAACCCACGCCCGCTAGGGCAGATGTAGTTCAGGAGATTGTGCGTGCCATAAATGGGCACCAACGAGAAGACGAAGCACCAGTTAGACACATGACGTAAGTGATGCAGTTTATAGAGTAATTGATTACACGTGCCACATAAAACGTGAACGTAAAATATAGTTGAACACGTGGCGTGAGTGATACAGTTTGTAGAATAATTGATTACACGTGCCACATAAAACGTGAACATAAAATATAGTTGAACACGTGGCGTGAGTGATACAGTTTGTAGAATAATTGATTACACGTGCCACATAAAACGTGAACATAAAATATAGTTGAACACGTGGCGTGAGTGATACAGTTTGTAGAATAATTGATTACACGTGCCAATGAAACGTGAACATAAAACAAGTTGAACACGTGGCGTGAGTGATACAGTTTGTAGAATAATTGATTACACGTGCCACATAAAACGTGAACATAAAACTAGTTGAACACGTGGCGTGAGTGATACAGTTTGTAGAATAATTGATTACACGTGCCACATAAAACGTGAACATAAAATATAGTTGAACACGTGGCGTGAGTAATGCAGGCGCAATAGTCACCAGTAGCAGCATTGAATGTATGTAGCAGGAACGGCCGCAGACTTGGACGGCGAGACAACATGGCCACTAGCCATGTTAAGAAGAAAAAGATGCTCAGCACAAAGAGCAAGTTACATGCAGAGCGGAATGGCATCCGCTCCACACGGAGTCCAGGCGGCGACAGAAGTAGAGGCGCTATATGGAGAACGGCGTGGCACGTCCGCCTAGCATGGCTCCACAAGTAGAACTGAAGTGGCACCACATGTAAGAGAGCAGAGCAGCGAGGCGACCGCTCAGCTTCGATTCACAGCCAAGACTGAAGTTTCCGTTGCGACGCCGTTGGCGAGCGAGCGCCACGGCTTTGTTGCGTCATGGAGACTTCTGGAAAGATACAGTAACACACACACACAGACGCGCACGCGTCGGCGGCGAGGCAAGAGACGGTTGCAGCTTGTTGCGTCAGCCGATTTCCAGCAAAGGGAAGCTACATGGTTGCGTCACAGAGATTCTGTAGAATTCTGTTGCGTCGACATGGCGAGGCAGTGGTGGCCGAACGACGCGCGGCGTTGCCGCGCGGCGTATGGCGCAGTTGCAAGCGGCGCGGCACAAGCCGTCGTACTTAAAAGCTTGCTTAGGAGTACAGTGCATAGAATTGTGCAAGAAGCCTCAATAAGATGTGCGTCTTTCTAAATAAATATATAATTAAAAACAGCTTGCTCTGACAGTGGTGAAAAATGTTTTTACAGGTTACTACACATTAATTCTCAATTGGTTAATGTGCTTTCATTTCTATTGCATTTCTTTGTGCTTTCCTCTTCCTTCATATAAACGTTCTCAGCGGAACCGAGAACTGACTGCAAAGTAGGCCGGCGCGTAGGCAGCCAGGTTAGCGGCAGCCAACGCTGAAGCTCTACAGCAGCGCAACTTCGTTGTACTATCGGTTACGACTCTCAAATGTGGAGGAGCGTCTGTGTGTTGCTCAACTTACAGTTCAATGTAAACTAAGCAATGTAGGACACAGTATGGTTTGTGTGCGTCGCAGTAGTGCTTGTGAAGGCTTCGATAATAGTATAGCTGTGTATGCTACAAAGAAATAATTGACCTGTATTTACGAAGCAAATATTTTTATCTAATTCATGTGATTTGCTTGGTTTATTTAGAATGGAAAATCTGGATTTTAGTTTTCGTAGGGGAAGTAATGTGAGAGAATAGAGAATGAGGAAGGTAAATAGGTTATGAAAGAAACTAGTGGTGTTACAATATTACATTCTTACTTGCATTCTTTGTACTTTTTGCAATTTTCCAATAATTGAAAAACTTGAAAGAAAATATGACCTTAATTTCTTAAGAGTGTTTACTTCTATCTAAGAAAAATTTTAAAGAAAAAAAGGTGGAGTCGTTTATGACAAAAAGATTTAATTGACTTTACTTAAATAAAAAGTTACTCGAAAACTACTCTAAAAATTGTACATAATGTTATTTAGAGATATAATATTCTAGAACGTAGTTCATTTAAAAAATATTATTATTAATATTGTAAATTTGCAATTTTAATTTTTTGAAATTTTCAAAAATATGGAGTTGCCGCAAATGAAACCTGCACAATTTGATCAGTGAATATTGCTCTATTTTACTATATAATCGTATAGGATCAAAATATGTCCCCGTTTTCGATGTCAGGGTCCCATAATCATAATTTGTCTGACGATAAATCGCCACTTGTCCCCGCAGTATTACAACACTTTATCTTTACCACGAAAGTATGAAGTAGGCTTTCTAATGAAAATGAGGCGAATATTATGTCATACTAACTATATTCTAATGTTGCAACTTCTATAAACTTCTCTTAAAGGCTCTGGAAGAAAGATTCACTATCAGTCAGGAGTTTGGAGCTTGTCCCGGCTGAGCCAATGCCATCTGGGAAATATAATTGGGAGGGAAAAACCCAAGCCACCGTGTAGTTCGGCGCTGGATCTCACCACCCAGCGGCAGAAGAACACCTAAAACATGTTCTACATTTCCGAGACTAATTTCCATCGCATTTGACCCGCCCGCAAACACGAAATAATCAGTATTTACTAGGCTGTCCGGGTGACGCGCAATACGCCCTGAGGAAGGTCGCAGAATGGCGACCGTAACGTCGGCACCTTCGCCATGGACGCGGCGTCACCCGGACAGCCTAGTAAATACTGACTCCGGCCGCGGAAGCCTACGCTCTCACGAAATAATCAGTCAATCAATTAAATGATTTTATTGAAAATATAAATTCTATATTATTCAATTTAATTAATTATTGTTTATTTATTCAATTTGAAATGTTAACCTTGAGTACTTGAGCAACCTCCCCTATTAGAGCATTAAACACGCTCGTATGTTTTCCGTATTCTATATTCTTCGGTTGCAAGTCAAGAAAATAGGTTTAATTGGTTTAATTGGTTAATTAGGTAATTGTTTGTATTCAATGCTTAATATTCAACAAAACTCTATAAAAAATTGTGAAAACTTCTCATTTTACGAAAACAATTGTACATAAAATTATTATATAGGAATATTCCGGTTATTGTTATATTTAAAAGTCTATTATAGAGTAATACTTGAATTAACTTGAATATTGAACCTGTATCAGATTTAAATGAAATATTAACTTAAAATCTTTGCAAGTTCTGTCGTTTTTTGTGAAAATTAGACCTTTGACAAGGGAACTTTTTTCTATTTAAGAAAGTTATGTAAAGAAAAATTAAATTGATTTTTGAGAGCCTTGTTTAGGTAATTTAAACTTATTGTGCCTATTTCTCTAAAAAATACACGAAATCGTTTTAAAAACTGATTGTGTTAAGAAATGACAGAAAAGAAAATCATATAAATCAAGAAACATGTTTTTAGTTCGTGCAAAATACTTTTCCTGTACGCAGCTCAGAGGTGGTTTGGAAGTGATGCTGAATGAGCCACCACCTCCCCGTCACCTTTCGAATGCGAAGCTGTGCTGTACAATTGCATGGAGGGCTACTATTCATGACATTTCAATTTAATTGGATACGAGTTGTTCCAGCAAATCGTATTGTTCTGGTGTTTTCAACTTTCGGTTGCAATTCCTCACCTTACACTGTGCTGTCATATTTCTGGCAAAATAATTATTCCTGGAGAGCTGAAATGTCAGGTTCGTTCTACAAAGTTATCACAAGAATTACAGAACAGTCGCCAACACAAGCAACTTCACTTCTGGGAGGCTAATCGCTATTTGCCTTCGTTTGAAGTCATGTACCAGTTATTTCCGTCGACACTTTCCTCGAGACGATTAGATCGGATGATATTTTATTTTGGACAACTTGAACGTAAACTTCATAGTTCTCTGAACGAACAAAAAAAAATATGAAACTCTATGGTATGTTAAATTTTGAAATGTACAAAAAGTGCAACCTGTAAAGAGTTTCAGAATATCCATTCTAGGTGATTTTGTGCTGCAGCCTCGGTAAGCAGATTATTCTTCCCGAAAGAAGCATTAAAGATCCAATTGGGCGATTAAATTTCTGAGCCCAAAAAATTATACAAACTCTATATATTAAACTTTAAAATGTACAAAAAGTGCAATCTTTAGAAAGTTTCTGAACATTCATTCTAGATGAACTGGTGCTGACGCTTGGTAAGCATATTGTTCTGAAAGCAGCATTCAAAAGTCGTGCTGGAAAGCAGGTTCAAAGCCTGATCAGACGTTCGAATTTCTCAGTCTACACAAAATTACAGAAACGCTATGATATATAAAAGTTTAAAATGTACGAAAAGTGCACCCTTTAAAGAGTTTCAGAACATCCATTCTAGCTGATTTGGTGGTGCAGCCTAGGTAAGCAGATTATTCTCCCCGAAAGCAGCATTAGAGGCCTGATCGGGCGATTAAATTTGCGGCCACAGCCTGCTGCCCGCTGCGGCGTGCGCGAAGCCCCTTCCGGGGGGAGTGCCCCAACCTCAGGCGCGCCGCTAATTACTCTCGCTGCGCCCGGGGCGAGGTGTGATCGGAGGCGGCTCGCCCGCGGGCCATGACGACGGCCACGGTGGTGGTGATGGCGGCGGCGGCGGAGCGGAGGCGGCGGTGGTGGCAGCGGTGGCGGCAGCGGTACGCGTGCGGCGGTGGCCGCGGCAGGGACGGCGGTGGCGGCGGCGGTGAGCGCGGCTACGGGGACGGCGGGGGCGGGGGCGGCGGCGGCGGGGGCGGGGGCGGCGGCGGCGGGGGCGGTTGCAGTGCCGGTGGCGGCGGCAGTAGCACGGCCACAATGTTGTGACGACGCCGCTCCCCGTCCCCGAGCACAACACGGCTGAGTTGGCTAAGGGGGCACGACTGTTGTCTCTGCAGCGACTCTCTTCTGGAGGTCCGAGGGTTCGAGTCCCGACGGTTGTGCTTTTTCGGCACTAGCGAAGTGGGTATCAAGAATTCTAGCCGCTGTCAGGAGGAGAACTCTAGCGTCCGGATTGGTATCGGTAATGGTAGTTTTCCTTGGTATCGCTGATTACTTCCAGGCGAATGTCGAAGCAATACCCTACCACACAGACCATGAACGGTGCGTGATCTTTCCTTGCTCTTCCTCGTCCTATCTTCATTCATTGTGATGGATTTCCCACAGATATCGAGGGGCCAGACAGGAGCCTAGAGCTTGTTTCGTCTGAGGTGGGGACCCGCTGGAAAAGATTATATTATGATTGTTACATGACCCCGAAAATGGTCGTAATGATATAATAAATTAAAGGAAAATAGAATAAAGAAAACTGATTAAAACTATCAGGTTATATTGATATTATTAACGATACAACAGACGGCAACATAAAATAGTAATCTACAAACCTACTAAAAAACCTCACAGTTCCTGTTCACAAATTAACAAAAACATCATAAAACCACTATTTTTATATTCATGCCGAGGATGTATCAGTACTACTAAATCGAATACCAACAAAATTCAAGTATTCCAAAGCCAGTGTCTCGATGCCAGCACAAATGGTCCATGGTTCGTCTCCAATGCACAACTTTACAACGAATTTCAGTTAGAACCTTTAACCAACCATTTAACTAACCATTTTTTTATCCGCCCGCTTCTTCCAAAACATTCCCAACATACCCAGTTCAATTTAATTTCCTCTAGACTTTGCCCTTTCCCAATCGACAAAACGCTTACTAGACGTAAATCCCATTCCCGCAGGCAAATTCTTAGATCTCGCCGCAAAATAGTTATCTAGCCTAAGATTTCTCTATCAATCTTGTAGTAAGATTATTTTAAGTAAGTATTAAGAGAATTTAAGTAATCTTCTCAACTATAGAATGTTATTGTACACTGTTCTTTGTATTGCAGAATCCCGTTTTTTAAATAAATAAAATGAGCACTAACAAAATTGCTGAACTCTAAGGAAACATACGGCTGTCACTCAAAGTGGGTTTGGATAACCAAACGGTGAATTAGTCTCATATTTTGTGAAAAAACAAATTGCAATCACGTTCAACTTCCAGCAATTATTTATTCTGTCTTAGTGTTTTCAGTATTTTGTTTGTTTTGATTCTTCAATATACATCGTGAGCACCCAGGGTTTAGTCATTTTAAAACTATTTCAGCAAAGATTTGATTATTTTATTCCGTATTTCTTATTATTTTGTTCATCCTACTAAGGGCATTTCATAATTGTAGTTACTTTTTTGTCGTAGTAGCCCTGATGCCCAACATTTCGAGCATTGTGGAAAGTTTTGTCATATCTCCGCCGTTTATTTTTCACCAGAGTGGGAAGATTACACGTTTTTGAAGTTTTCTCAATAGTATTCCGCCGTAGCTTAATATTTCATTCTTCCTGTGCCATTTGCTTGTGCCGATGTTCGGCATCGTACATTGCGACGACTAGGCCTCTGATCCTGGAGCAGCGATATGGGGCCTCGGGCTGTGGAGGTTGGTTAGTTGGCCGCCGGAGGTATCTGCGCATGCGCAGAGCTCCACAGGGACCCTGGAGGCGGAAACACGAATTTGCCCTGTAATGCGCGTGTAGGCCTCGTCGTGTTTAGTGGCGAACTTGTCTAGGTCCTTGCTGCAGGATCCGAACTCACGGAGGTGGGGTAGCTTATCTGATAATACTTTAGAGGACATCGCGTTGAATAGAAGAAACGTTTCTATTTGCCGTTGTCAAATAGACAAGAAGGTGCACTTTTGGAAATGTACTAGATAAATTTTGCTGCCAATACATTGCGTAATTGAAAAGTTAAACAACATAAATGTGTACTGTTGGATTTTCTTTTTAAACTGTTACTACATTATTGAAATGTTTCACTGAATGACCTTAAAATAAATTATTAAATTTTAAGTGAAAGAAGACAAATGTGAGGAAGAATGAAATTCACGCTAGTTTTCAGACTTAATACGTTATTTATTCTTATACATGATCACTTTAATGGCTTAAGCTCTGTTTCAACTCATAGTGACGAGCCTAATTGTACATATGCAGCAAATCTCAGCTACATGAATGAGGAATTCTTAAACGAATCTTTAACCGCAATTAATTAATTAATTAATAATATTATTTGTTATTCTGGTATTTTTGAATATTGACTTGCTGAGGTGACGATTCAATTGGTGTAGAGATCTAGTGAGAAAATGGCATTGCATGTTTCCATCTATTTGAATATTTTAGGTGTTGCTAATAATCTAGCGATTTTTTAGATGTTTTTGCATGACGATTTTTTAGAAAATAGGGATTACTTATAATATTGGAATTTCATGTTCCAAAAGCAGAAGAATATTGAAGACAAAAAAATACTCCCAAACACTAAGAATTCAAATATGACTATATAAAGATGAACCATACGTAACGTGAGAATGTCAATAGGAAATCAAAGAACCACCAGAAGGAATTATTTTGTTAGGAGAATGTTAAATATTCTTTGATTAAAAGAGAAAATGTTAATATTTGACCAATACATTTAAACATGGTGGATAAAATCTAGCGAAATTTTGATACTATGCGAGATTTGTTTCTCGTACGCATCGGTGTCTGCTTTGATTATATTTATACACAAATGTCTCTTCCCTTTAAATTTGAATATAGACAATTAAAGCTGACCCCTACCACCCGACGTTACACCATAACGTCTTCATTCCAGTCTCGAAGTGGGCAATTAGCATGCTTCTTGCATCCGTCCTCAATGCCATTTGTTTACTTTGACTACTTCAGCTACTAGACCTCGCGAGAGAAATTTGTGCATTCGGCTAAAATGAATAGCGACTCAAAAGCATCGACTTACTATAGACAACCAAGGCATGAAAAAATTACATTAACATTTAATGTAAGAAAGCTCACATGAAAAATCAATGAATCAAATGACGCCACGCTTTCCGTACAAGTCCTAGGAGACCCAGTTGAGCGCTACTTAGGCTCTGCCATCATATTCGTACTTCCACCCAAGTGCCGGCTGGCGTGTTAGGGCTCACGTGCTGCTCTGTTCCTGATTGGTAAGGTAAATGTTGTTGAATAAATCAAATCGGTAGCAGTATTCGACTGGCTTAACAAATTTCTGGACGTTTACAATCCCTAACGCCATTCACTTTTAAGCTCCCTCTTATTGGTAGCAATGAAAGGCTGGCGACATCAAATGTCTTTCCGTACGCTCCAAGCGGATACTTATAACCTCGACCATCGTACTTCCACTAGCTAAGTGTTGGCTGACGTGTTGGGACTGCCGGGACACTGTATTTCTGATTTAGTAGGTCTATTTAGCGCTTCTTTCACAGCCCTGGCCGTTTTCTGCGTTTCCATGCTTCTTTATCCCACATAGTATATATCAAAAAGTAAGAACCCATGGGACACCACGGTGTCGGAGTGGGGCAACCATCGTAAGTGCCACAGTGCCGCGCCTGGTGACTAGCCACTTTCAACCAGCAGCGGAAGGAAGTGTATACAACCATCTAAGCAGTGGTCCCTGGAAAGGCTCGTAATAAGTTAAAAATATTTGCAGATTATGATTTTGTCCTATCACTAAAACGTCCGAAATTTTGAAAATTGCAAAAGTTCATATTTTTATCGACGTTTCCACGCGTCCCACTTCTTCATTCTTAAAACTAGAGATTTTGTGTACTGTAATAATTTTTTTTAATATTAGATTTTTAAAATATTTTATGTACATATTTAGAAAAGTTGGTAGTTTTGCAGTATTTTTGTAATTTCAATAATGAACTCTTTGATAGGTTTTAGAATGCTTTTTGAGTTAAATTTGAATCAATTGTTTCCATTAGCTGTGGGGGCCGGAGCTTTGCGTTACTATTCGGAAGGCCAGTGATCATTTCCCGCTGTTTCTAACTTTTTTCTTCAAATGAATCTCTCTATTAGGAAAAAGTGCGATTATAAATAAGGCACAAGTGCAAAAGGCGAAGAAGTTGTAAACTTTCTCTGTTATATAAAATAAGAAATAAAATGAAAGTGTAAACAACCTTGAACGAGACGATCGAAATGAGACAACTAAAATGGTATGGACATATAAGAAGGTTGAAATCGAATAGACTTCCTCAAAAAATTTGGGAGTGGATACCAAATTGAAGAAGATACAGGGGAAGACCGAGAAGAACATGGAACATGGCAATAACTGAAGCCATGGACAAAAGATAAATGGAAGAAAACGATGTATGGGATAAAGAGGCATGGAAATTGGGATGCGGAAAACGGCCAAGGCTGTAAAAAACCGCTAAATAGATAGAGATAGATAGAGATAGATAGAGATATTTTACAACTGAACATGTAATCATCTCATTTAACACCTTTAAATACAATTAATTGATTAATAAGAAGTTCCATGTTCAGTAGGATGTCTCTGATAATAGTTAACATGATTATTGTAACATCTTTTGAAATGATGAGGATGATGATTAATTTCTGCCTCGCCGAAGCCAAGCGAATGTGGAACCTCGCTTCCGAGAATCAAATGCATCGTCGGGGCATATTGTGGTATAATGGTTGATCTACTGCGTGAATATTGGGAGCACACTCGCGTTCCATCTCCGAATGTGGGGATAAAATCCCAGCCATTCTATACATTGGTGAGCAAGGATTATTCCACATTTTCTCTAGATATTCATATTTGACAAGACTTTCATTCCACTGTAGATTTTACTTACCATCTCCTTCGTTTATTGTTTTCTTTAATAAATGAATATCTCTTATATTTCTGTTAACGTCAGATAAACATGAGGCAATACTTTGTCATTTAATATCACCCCATTTTAATCAATGCAATCTAAAACATATATCAATGCCTAAATTGTGATTAATAATTTTAAATACATAAAAAAAGTATAAAAATTCATGTTTGCACAATGTCTTTCACATTCCATTACGTATTCTCTTCCTCACCTGTCTACTCTTGCCTCTCTCTGCCTCCTCTCTCTCACTCTCCCTCCCTCCCTCTCTCTCACTCTCTCTGCCTCCCTCTCTCTCACCCTCCCTGCCTCTCTCTCACCCTCTCTCCCTCTCTTTTTGTCACTCTCTCTCTCTCTCTCTCTCTCTCACACACACACACACACACACACAACCATACGCTCGATGAAGGCAAAAAATCAACAAATTGGTGTTGAAACTAATAAATACTTCATTCTTCACTTTATTCCTCCGACATACTCCTTTCTTGTATGAATAAACTATCTCACACAAAACGCTTAATAAGTGCACCCAACTATTACACTTCGTTTGTTTCGACAAGTTTCAGGAACCACGATCGTGCCCGGGAAAATATTGATTTCACATGCCTGCACTTGTATGCACAAGGGTTCCACTGTAGCAAAAGAGGCAAACATACCCCTACGACCATAGGCTTGCGTTCAAAAGTCCAGAATTGTATTCAAACGTATGTCAGCTACCCCTTCCGCGCCCAGCCACCCCACCCCCGCTTTATGTTCTCTCCACATCCGGTTGCCCTCTGAACCGAGCGTGTGGCGGCTGCGCATTGCATTCTTTACTGCCGAGACGACTTCCGATAATGACACCGATTGCATCGAGCGAATATCGCGCGACCGATCACTATCGATTCGTCATCGAAACTTTACGAGTTCAGTCGGTGGAGCGTTTTAAATGGATCTCCCCTTCACTCGTGGAAATATCGCTGCGGGGAAAATAGAGGTAGCGCGGTGTGAATTGAGGAATGTACCAAACGTGACTCTCGTAAGTGCAGACCTCGATGGATGTGGAAGTGGTAATTATTACGTCTCTGTACCCGATATAATATTTAAATCGCAGTAAATGTGTGGTTATTTGTATTAAAATTTTAAATTAAACGGTTTCGTGAGTACCATGTACCTTACAAAATGAATAAATTAATCACAAGGACTATTAAATAAATACGCATTCAGTAATTAGTCCACGCATATATTTATTACTCTTTCAAGTAAGATCAGCAATGAAAACGTTCTTAAGTTAAACATAAATTTTCAGCCATTTGAAGAATTTTTTTAGGAATTAATATAGTTTATTAATTTTGTCATGCTCTTTCAGAAACGTTGTTCTGTGTCACAAACTCAAATGTTTCAACTAGTCTTGCATTTCTGTAACCCTGATTTACTGCAAGCGAGAGAGGTTTAAGTGCCACATTTCATCACATTACGCATTGAGGTGGGACTATACTGAGGTCGTTCCTCTATATAAAAATTAAATGTGGAAGCAAAGTGGAAGTTACTGCTCGAATTAACCTTCTTTGATTGCTACTATTTTTTTTGTAACAAATGCAACTTTTTATTTGGAGGATTTACATATTTTCGCAATATATGGTCTCTCAAACAAAAAAGCGAGACATTTTTGCCATTCTGTACTTCAGTTGTTTCATGTGTTCGGACACGTCAATTGCAATGACCATAAGGCTCCTTTAGTGTCGTGAATGTTTCGATTCCGGAAGATGGCGGTGTCCCCCTCTGGATGGTGCGTTCTGGCGCAAACCCACGCGTTGGCTTGTAGGGAAGTTCAGATACACCCCGCAGCACGTCACTGTTCCAGTACGAAGGTTGCCTTTTATGTTTCGGGATTTGGCAACCCTGATGTTGCAATATGGCAACTGACAGCTCTATCATAAATTTGGATGTTTTGAGGTTATACGTACTCAGAACGTTTTGACATACGAGCGCGATTTGCGTTGTTTGCAGTAACTTAAAAGATTTATCTTGGCCCAAAAATGGAATTAAATCGTGAACATTTTCGTGCGATTATTTTTTACAACTTTCGACGTGGATTAACTCAGCAACAGTGCATGGATGAACTTAATTCAATTTTTGGCTATGAAGCTCCATCAAGGACTAGTGTTTATCGATGGTATGGTGATTCAATCGTGGTCGTAGTTCACTCCAAGACGAATTTCGCGTAAGAACAATGGATCTTCTGACATTTGTGGTAGCGGAGTGCTTGTAAATGTGTGTATGTATGGGGAGAGGAGGTGTCAAGGACGAGAAAGGAAAGATTGCTCGCGGTCTGAGGCCGTTTCTTAGGTCACTGCTCAGGTTTTTACCTGGCATTGATGGGAGAAAACGCGGAAAACTAGCGATTAGAGCAGCGTCCGCTAGAATTTTTCTGCAGACTGGCTTAATTTTCTCTTCTCCACCACCGTCGATACTAAAACCCTTGGACTTCGTACAAACGGTATTGCTGGTTACGAGATAACGCAGTCGGTGTACGTAAGTCGAGTTTTTGTATAAATTTTTTACCGTAATTTCATGTGGATATATAGATTATTCCTTGGATAGATCTCTTGGACAAGAAAGCAAGACGCTTGTTTGCGTGAACTTTCAAATTGCCGTAATGTTGATTACCGGCAATGTACTATATTTGCTTATCATTATCGTTTGA
Source organism: Gryllus longicercus (assembly GCA_038098605.1). Taxonomy (NCBI): domain Eukaryota; kingdom Metazoa; phylum Arthropoda; class Insecta; order Orthoptera; family Gryllidae; genus Gryllus; species Gryllus longicercus. The sequence continues at coordinate 4,256,556 of JAZDUA010000081.1, read as the reverse complement.
CATGTTTTATTTGATCTTACACTGAATAGTATACAGTTAAAAAATATTCCAGTTATGCCCTACATGCGTATTTATGGCGCTGTAGATGTTTTCTTGCTCTAAACTGTATGATCTATATGTAGACGTCTCACAGATGTGAATCTAAATACTGACTTCTCACGGATGCTAAATTTCGGCTAAGGAGGTTTGATGTTACATACAAATATACTGTGTATCATATGAGTATTGAAGTTGATAAAACTTCGTACAAGTTGTAAAGGTAGTTTACGAAGTCCAATATTTTGAGAAAAATATAATACATTTGATGGGACAAATGTCTAAATGATATACACTTCTATTTCTAATGTATTTTAGAGTTTTGTACTTCTTATTGACAAGCCAATTATCCTACAAAACTGATACTGTTTCTCACAAAACAATACCCGTATCAGTATCCTCATTATTTAACTAATGACATCGATATTTTAAAGTGCTAAAGCTATACATATTCTTTAATAACAAATATGCCGTAAAGGCAATGAAAATAATGTTCTTGGAATATCTACTTAAATCTTTTATTTTTCTTAAGGAATTCTTATGGATTTTACTTCTATAGCTTTGCATATTTGAGGAAAAATCTTATTTAAGGTGCAGGAAAATACATTTTTTTGTTTCACGTGAATGAATGCTATATTATTTTTAAAAAAGTTGATGAGACGAAATTTTAAAAACTGAGAAATTTTATTTATCAGTATTTCTGAATTGCACGATTAATTACTTGAGTTATTAAAGTATTGATGGCAAGTATGTGATAGCGGAGGCAAGTACAGAGTTGGATATTAAGGTTGCCTTGGCAACGAAGAGGGAGATCGAAGGTCATAGCGTAGGCGAAGTGTGCGACAGCTGCAGTCGATCTCGTTGCGATATATCTCGAATCTGCATACCCACAGCCCTTGTTACCCTCTCTGATTTGCATGCAATAGACCTGCACTCTGACGTCGGGGTAACTGCTGGATGGGTATTATGCTTGGTTCACAACGTTGTGTTTCGACGGAAGATAATAAGTTTTGACGAAGTGATTGTTTCAAAGACATTTTGATTTTAACTTATTTGGTTATATATTAAGTGTTTAATATTATCAAAATATAATTTCAGAAAATTTCGTACAGTATTAGAGAAGGTTTCGTATAGTTCACCAAGTTTATTTTGATCTAATATTTCACTCCGAATATATTTCTATTACAATTTGTTTCCGTTATAGTTTTTAACTAGAAGACAAATGACATCTGCACTTCAGTGGATACTTTTTATTGCAATAGTCTGAACATTAACACAATTGCGAGCTGTTTGAAACTGGCATCAGCGGAACGACAGTCTGTCCGGAAGAGAACACTCACGAAAGGCAAGTGAGCAACACACGTATTCAGGGCGAATCAAATTCTCTTCATACTGAGGTGTTGAATTAATCTATTAGAGCTCAGCCATGAATGTAATGTCTTACAATTTTGTGAAAGAGAAAAAAACTCGTATACATTTTACCCACGTTTTTATTTCCAATTAAAAAATTATCCCGATTTAATAATTCATGTTTTCAATTAATTACATTCATATGAAAATCCCAAGCAATCGTTACTTTAACAGACGTTTCTAAAAATGAACGTACTAATGATCCCGTACAACGATAACACGAAACAATATTTTTATAAATGTCCCCGTTAATGAAGAACTGCAGCCAACTATCACCAAGCACTATCAAGGGTCTCATGCCTCAACGCACAAAACGGTGTCCAACGACCTCCCTTTCAGTGCTTAAAGTGGAAAGCAGTTTCAAAGCGTTGCCGTCGCACATGTGACACACAATGCAGCTGGCCGGTGCGGCGCCTGGTAATTAAAAAGCGCGCAAAGAACGTCGGTACGCCGGGCCGAATAAAAGGGAAAGGTAAACGAAAATGAAAACATAAATTTCAGGGCGGGCTCGCGGTCTGCGTAATGAAGCGAGTAATTTATTTCGCCGTTAAGCCACTGGCGCGCTGCCGGCGCAGGGTGGGCTCTTCGGCGTAGGCTCAGTGTATGGCCTGTGGGCGCGGGAGGGGAGGACAATGCGAGGATGGGTTTGAGAGGGGAGCGCGGATATGTGGGGAAATGGGGAAGTGGACGGTGGTTCTGCGCGTTGTGGTCGCGCGGGGACATGCAATTTTGTAGCTCTGCTAAAGATATGCTCGTCTGGGCCGAATGCGCTGGTTTAATGTGTTGGACGGTTGTATTTCAGTAGTTCACCTACCATTTTACAGAGACTTAAATTTTAAGAACATTTTCCCCCAGAATTATATTTTTTAAGCATCATAATTATTATTATTATTATTATTATTATTATTATTATTATTATTATTATTATTATTTACTCGCGAATTGCCTAGCTAGAACCACGCGGACATACACCTGCACTTACCGAGGCCCAGTTACATTTATCCTGTATGTGACTTTTTTGGAGGGGGGATCACCATTCTATTCACCGAATCCAATTTTGTCACCCCAGGGTTGCACAAACACAAACAGCAATACACAAACTGAGGTATAAATAAACAGCACAAACACAAACTGAGGTGAAACCATATCTGAGGCGAGACTAGAACCCGCGATTCTTCCGACCAAGATAGCCGCAGTACTACTGTCTTAGCGATCACGTGTATCCAGATCGGTTATTATTATGATTATTATCATTATTATTATTATTATTATTATTATTATTATTATTATTTCGTCGGGAACAGTTCGCTAGTACTGAGACAAAAGTCACACCGATGTCATCAATCAAGGCATGTCTATCAAGTTAATACATCTTATAAATTAATTCTATATGAATAAAAAATAGTACTACACATAGGGGCGACAAAAAATACATGTTTTTTGTACAATTCTGTAATGTATTTACATTGATTACTGTAGAACCTACAAACTTCCATTACTTCCCAGAAATTTCCTGACCAATGAGCACGTACTGAGAAAAAGATATTTCTGGATCCTTATGGCGGCATTCTTTTTAATTCCGAGTGTTTCTAGTGAGTACTTTAAGGTCTATAGAATGATGCCCGTTGCTGAAACAACGACAGGGACTGTATTTATTTCTAGGATATTCTACTGTTCGTTCACGATATGGAACAATTCTGCATATATCCGAATCTTCGCCTAATATGCTATCGTAAGATTGCTAGTATCGACAAGTCCCATACCCAGAGACACACTTTTTTCTTGTTTTAACCCCAAAGAGTTACTTCAGGTCCGTTGTGGTGCACTACTCAATCTGTCAGTCCACTGCGGGAGTAAATGCATTTTGTGAAACTAAGAGCAAAATGTTCTCATGAGCGTTCCAAAATGAAGTGTTTCTATTTCAATCACCCGATTTCATGATGTCTAAAAAGGAATTTTGTATCGTTAGATTTCTTCACATAGTTTTAGCATACTTAATGAGTTGCAATTAGCCATTTCAGTCGTTCTATTTGAATGTACTTCTTTAAACGTTACGCAATCCATGAATCCTTCAGATCGATTTTTTAAAATTTCATGATTGAGCATCGTTAGCACGGTGGAAGAGAGAGAACCCGGTGTAGTATGCCTTCACCCATTTTGTGAGAGGTAGGAGAGCACGTTTCTGTGTTACTCAAAGAGGGACCATCCCCTCTCCCATTTGTAAAGCTTTTGCCACCGGCGGCAATTTATAATTTAATCAACTTCCATCACATGCATGGCTTTTCCCCTCTCCAGGTTATCCTGCGTTTCAGAACTACCGTTCCTGTTCTTGACGAGGGCACGCTGATGTGTACCTCAAACGCCTGCAAGAAAAAGAGAAGAGAGGAAAGCGAAGTGGCTGTTGATTAAAAGGTCTTCATTGGAGAATTATAATCTTTTGAGGTTACCTTTAGACCGCTTGATGGAAAAGGTGGGAAAGAGAGAACTTTGGTATTGGGAAAACAAAACGTAATTTACGTGTGAATATACGTACTATAAGTGTGAAACGAAACGTACTTCATTTACGAGAATGAAAAGAAACCCGTAACAATTTTCTAAAGGTGGCTCTCTCATATTTCATTTTTGGTGTTTTTGCTATTTAACAAGGAAGTATTGCAAATTATTTAGTTTGTAAACTCATATACTGTGTCCAATTTTAATTATTAAAAGTGTGTTAAAATGTGATAATGTTACAAGGTTTTCAGTGTACAAACATAATTAAAGTAATTAAGAGGTGGTGGTTATGAATATTATAAATTTTGTCATTTTCTAAATGTTATGAAATTTATAAAGTTTTAACAATAGTAAGAAATCAAATATGTGAGGTTCACCACCTTTCATTTTAGGTAAAAGTCACGAAATTTGGTGGTGTTTAAATCACTAACGTCTTTTTCAACGGAAAATGATGTCACTTTACTTTAAAAGACTTCACTTCAACTTCAAATGTAGTAACGTCAGAGACTTTTCTAAGTAGTTTCCATTCATAGCTAGTCTTATGTCTCTTATCTACTTTGCCTACATCTACATTTACTTTTGGCTATTTTGGGATTCACAGTCCACCTCGTCTACTGACGTTTGAAAATTTATTGCAACTAGTTCCATAGGGTTAATGACACCACATTGCGTGGTGGAAGTTTCTTTCGCTCAATGAGAGTTTTCGTTCTTTTAGCTTAGCATATATTCTGTAAAAAAATACATAGAAACTTCGATGGCGGTTTCCCCCGGGTAGATACTCTTCACAATATGCATTTCGTGCAACCGTCATATCTGGAAGAATACGACGAGCGTACAGCGAACATGCGGCCAACTGAAATCGACGCGCAATTGCACATGTGATGTAAGGGCCGCAGAGACGAAGTTGCGACATATTGCCGATCCACTTCCTGTTCCGCGTCTTCCTTTTCTCTGCGCGCCACATCCCGCGAGTCGAGCTCGTAAAGCCACGCGCTGTAAAGTTATATGGCGCGGGATATTACGAAAGGAGCAGCAGCGGCAGCAGCTGCAGGACACAAACATCGCCGGACCCCGGGCTAGACGCGCCTCGGAATCGTGCTGTGGTGAGACGTTGGATCTGTGAAGTTTAGATTCATTAATTACTCTGCAATTAAGTTTAAGAACTTGGTGGCAGAATACACTGACTTACCATTACAGAACATTACAAATTTACTAACTTTACGAATTATCGTTAACATTTCACCGTGCAATCTTCCATAGCAATCCACTTCACTACTCTTCACTTCACCTCACTGCGGATCACTGAACTGTAATGTCTTTCTTAAATTCTCGTTTCGCTCACTTTTACAACGCCACTGCACTTCACGTTACTCCACTGCACATAATTAATAATAATAATAATAATAATAATAATAATACTTAATTACATAGAAGACATAGTTACTTACAATGAACAATATTAAATATATTTATAACACATATCAACACAATAATGTATCACACAACAATGTATTAGTCTCCAAGCTGTAGAATCAGTGTTATATTGAAATACATACTAACCGCCGTAGTAATTTCGAACCGTATGACATTACTGCTTCTGTATAATTGAGCTCAACTTTTTTTTAAAGTTTACTTAATTACTTATTTTACTTATGTGCCACAATTAAGTAGGTTACAGATTTTACTTGGCAATTTCCAAAAAGTGTTTTGTCTACTTTTGAAAGAATAGAATAAAAAAAAAGAATAGATTTGAAGATTTACAAAGGGAAAGCCTCACTCATTTTATTTCATATTCCGGGTACAATTTTATTACAACAAACAAGCAATATTTGAAATTTAGAACCGATAAAATGTGTATGAGTTTCTCGTTTACCGTCAATTTCCGATATTCTTACTTCTCTCTCGTCACACCGCATCAACATCGTGTGTGGCATAAAATATACTAACTTGACTCGCTTTGTCATTTCTGTTCCGAATCTCATGACTTTTCCTTTTCTCCGGTATCTGTATGCGCTCCGCTATGTTTTACGCATTTTTCTGAGATCAACTTTAAGTCTCGCGTCGTGTCGTCATTTGTTATTTTTAACAACCCCCTAAACTCCTTACCCCCGACTGAGAGAAGCTAAAAGGAGAATAATGGTAGTGGACTTGGTCGTTGTACCATTCTCCGCATTATTCCAATCTACAGCCTGAATGAGCTGCGCAAAACTCCCAGCCTGGAAGCTGCCAAAATACACAATATCTCAGAATAAATGTGTCAAACTTCTACAATACGTGGATCACTTTTTGTTAATCAACATTATGTCGTTCTCCAACACCAATCGATCGCGGCGGCGATGGTATAACGGTTAGCGTTTCGGACTGTTGTACCCAAGTTGGCGGGTTCAAACCCGATCGAAGCCGTGGATTTTTCAGGGCAAAAAAATCCTTCGTAAAATCCTTCGGAGGAGAAGTAAAGCCGTCTGTCCCATGTTAGTAGATTTACTTGCATGTAAAAGATCCTCAAGCCTAAATGACGCCTCTGAGCTAAATTCAAATCGCCTGTTTCTCTACTAGTCCTTTCTCTACTAGTTGATGAAAGGAGCGTACCGAAATTTACGTGGTCAGACGGAAGAGCAGGCCTAATGGCCTGAGTCTCGCCACGTAAAATAAGGCATTAATTCAATTCAATTCAATCGACAGGTTCTGATGTCACCGCAGTGCCGCTGACCTGGGGGTCTTAGAGTGCCAGTAGGGATAGCAGGATTTTCGACACTAGCAGATCGAATTCAGCCGTGATGGGAAGAAAATTCTAGCCACCGGCTGCTGTATTCGGTAGTTTGCGATCAACGTCAGACGAATGCAGAAGCAGTACCTTAACAAATGGAGCAAAGACCGCGAGCGTTCTTTTCTTCTTCTTAGTTCTATTCTACTCCCTTATTTACATACATACACAGGCACAACAATACATGACATCGAGCTTAGATCTTGTCCAGGATGGGGCGGTGCTCCGCTGGTGGGAGAGACCTGGTTGAGGAAAATCCCGCTAGACGACATGTAGGTCGGCGCCGAGTCTCGAAGTTTAGCAGTGGAAGATCACCGTCAGCTCCACTACACTTACACACACGCACTACACTTACGAAAATAATGACCTTAGCACTTGATGCGCCCGGAATCACTAATTAATCAAGCAAGCAATGCAACACCAATCGCCGCATCTCTCTTGACAGCTTCTATGATTGCAAGAGCCCAGATAAGCGTCACGTAGCGTCATATATATCACGTATATTTATTTTCCCCTCAGCGGCTGCTGAGTTCCACTCACCAATAGACGTGACACGTCACTGCTCCAATTCCTGAGAATTATCTCAATTAGTAATAGCAATTTAAATTTAAGGAATGGTATTTTTTCAGAATGAATCACAAGACATTAATTTGACAATCGACAATGTCCACCTTTGAATTGTTGGAATTTTAAGTTCTAACAACTTGATCTCTTGATATCGTCAACCCACTTAACAATATAGACTGCTTCAGCAGTAGTTTACTGAATAATTGTGCATTATTATTCAACAGACATATCATCTTGTATCGCCACAGTCCTCCAATCCCTGCGACCGGCTGCTCTGATTGGATTCTGCTCGGATTGGTTTCTCGCATCAAATTCTGGTGAATGCAGCAGCAGTACCCTCACAAACGGGCAACAGACTGTGCATGTTCTTTACTTTTTCTTCTTAGTTCTATCATCACTTGTACACACTCACTTGAATCTGCATATTCACTATGACACAGGTCGGAAGACCAGTCGGGAGCTTCGAAGCTTGTTCTGGCTGGGGCGGTTGCCCTGCATGTGAAAGGTACCTGGTTGAGGAAATCTTTGTAAGCCGACGCATCTGAACATATTGTGCGGGAAGATCGCCGCCTGCTCCCGTGTCAAAAAAACAAACTTTAGACTTACAGGACTAATGACTTTAGCACTTGACGCACCCTTAAATATGAAATAATCAATATATCAATCGTAAGGTTTTGTACATCATCTTAAACTGTTTGTCACACTTCTAAATCCTTATGTATTACTCGAATAAGCTCTCAATAACAATGCATCTTGAAGTTCTAGAAAGACAAAAGTGTCGTACGAGAAGCAATATTTTTTTATAAAATCTGTGAATTGCTATCTGGCATGTCACAATGAGATAATTGACTACAGAAACACTGCAAAGTTGTATAACACCATTGATGGATAACGCTCTAAGTTGTGGTAGATGGCGCTCAAATGACTCGTCATAACGAATGCACAATTTCCCTGAAGAATTTAATAACACCAGTTATTTATATATTTACTTCACAGATCACTGATATCCTTCGTGAATTAATTTCAAAATATTGGAGGCTGTTCTTCACGTATGCATTAGCAGTTATATTAGTAATAAAACAATGTTTCTCAACCAGTAATCCTAAAAAGCTTATTAATTTCATAATTGAAGTATTATAATTGAGGGTCGCAGAACAAACAATAATTTTTAATTCCCCATGTTTGCAATACGCTGAATTTGAAAATCCACTCAAATGCTATCATATTACGCGATAAGTTATCTTTAAACAGTACATAATTTACGTCGGTTTTTGTGTTTGTGTAAACCTTTCATTTGTATGTTTTATTTCTGGATTTATATCCCCAGAGTTTAATATTTCGAATGTTTCATTACAATATTTTCTAAATACCAGGGAAGTATATTGAAACAAATTAAATGTTTTCAAGTGGCCTTAAAATTGGGTCATTGTATTTCCACTAATTAAAACATTGAAGCAATATTTTTTAAATCGCGTATTAATTGATATCACAAACCAAATATTTATTGATGTTTAACTCTTGCCTTTAAGCACACTTGCTGTGTAGTCTAAATATTGTACACTTTCAAAACTATATTCATTATTGTGAACTGTCTATAGGTTGTATTTTCAAAAAACAAAATATCCATATTTTTAAATACAGATTATATTACTTTTTAAACACACAAAGGAAATCTTAAACACATATTTTCACATTTTAGTTTTGTCCTGCACGACGTTTCGACGAGACTTTTTCGTTATCTTCTGGTACAAAATTGTTTATATTTACATAATTACTTAACTGTATATAATTAGTTCTTCAATTTTATAATAATATAAGAAATAAATATACAGAAAAAAATAGTTTTCCGCGCCTGCTATCCTCGCTGCCTGTGGGTGTTCATACATACGAGACGGTGGTGTTATGGGGTTGCACAATCCCATAACGCCACAAAATATTATATATATATATATATATATATATATATATATATATATATATATATATATATATATATATATATATATATATATATATATATTTTGTGGCGTCACCAATTAATTAAGTATAATTTTATTGTGGCATCGCCAATAACCAAATAATTTCTACATCTAATGACAGCTCCCGCCGCGGCAGAAGTGAGTCGAGGGACATTGCCCGTGCCGCGGAGGCCCTTTCGCTGCGCTGCCGAGAGGAGACGCGCCGCATTCAGGCCCTTTTTTCAGAGGCGACTCGTTTATTGCACTCATAAAATGGAAGGCCGGAGCCCGGTCGGACAATGCACGCCCTCGCGCCCCCTCTTTTGGCACCACCCTGGGAAGGAAGGCGGAGCCCCCCGGAGGGGTTGGCCGGGCGTCAATTAAAACGACGACGCATTTACAACACGTCGTGAACGAAACCTTTCTCGGCCATCAACCGATCCCATTCCAAACAATGCCCGCCCCCACACCCGTCTTAGCACGCGCCTGGACTAGGCACCCGAATTCCCGCAGGGGCTGTTTACAAACTAAATACAGTAGGCTGTCGATTAGCCCATGCCGACCGTCGAGGATCCGTGAAATTGCGCTCCTGCTCGAACACGTGTCCAGACAGCTGCCAAAAGTTTCTGGAACCGTTGACAAAGGGAAGCGAGCGAGCGAGAGAAGCCGGTGTCAGACAGAGAACAATCTACGGAAAAATACGGGAAAATTGCCACATGCCACATGATTGGTTAATCAGAATTCTGCGACGCAGCCACCCTCAGCCAATGGGAAGCTTCGCCATGAGGGAAGGGAGAAATTCAGAGCTAGAAATATTTTGGGAAGGGGAAAGGGAGTTCTTTTAAAAACGTGATGCACAGTGGAAATCAAGACACTTCTAAGATTTTTTCGGCCAGACTTCTAAGATTTTTTCGGCGACACTTCTAAGATTTTTTTGAAACGCTCCTAAGAATTTTTTGAGAGCTAATTTTTTGTTACTTCGAGATACTTCTAAGATACTTCGAGAGAATTCCAAGATACTTCTTGGTTGCTAAATTTGCTTGATTACTCAGTTACTTACGATCGGGACGCGAGTTCGGGAAAGACTTTCCCAGAGTCGAATTAGTTAGGACGCGACTAGTGGACTTGTCGCGGAGGAAACTCGGGCGGGAGACTACTGGATCCTGCGCCGTTTCCGCATCGGCCCGCCAGCCTTTGCCGCCTCCCGCGTCGGTGCTGATTGACAGCCCACCGCGTTACGTCAACGCCCGTGGCCACTCGCCCCACTGAGCCTGCTCGAGCCGGCGACCTGGGATTGCCGCTGCCTGCCGAGAGGGGACGCGCCGCAGAAGGTCAGCGACCCGGGACTGCCGCCGCCCCTGCTTCGAGGCTGCCGCCTCGGCCCGCCCGCGGAGACAACGCAGCCACTGGTGAAAAAACTACGAGACGAAGCCGTCTCGCAGAACAATCGTAACGGCGAGAAATTGCAAGAGGCCGCGCTCAGGCCCTGCAGACCTTAAATGATGAATAGCACGCTTCATCAAAGATTAAGCCTAATATGTTAGCCTTAAGGGAATTAACAACTAGTAATTAAGATAACCAGCTCACAGAGTAGATTTAGAAAAAAAACTTGCGTCGCCCTTTGCGACATGTAACTTCCCTGGCAGCTCTTGGTGCCAGGAATAAATTGTTATTTGTTACAAATGACTCTGTGCTAATTCATGACCTCCCAATACTTCCATCCAGTCACATTTCAGGAGCTGAACCTGGCGCCCTCCCCCGCTCACGTTAGGTTGGTTTAAATTTGGCTGGTCCCAACGTGGGGCTAGTTTAGTGTATTAGACGGTTTGTTTACAATATATATATATATATATATATATATATATATATATATATATATATCAGAATTCTCAAAATTTCAGGTATTAAGGTCCTACAACTCTTCGTATGGCGTATGGTGTTTTTAAACTATAAAACCCGCCCAAGTGTTGCGAGTTGCATTGGACGCCAGTATTTAGATGCGTTTTTTCAAAACAAATCCTTCACCCATTTAAAGCTAAAGTGCTATTACTCACGTCTCGTGAAGTTCTCTTACCTTAGGTACCTCATTTACAAAGATTAGTTGCATGTGAGAGCCGCAAAAGATGTGTATGCTACAAACTACTAATAATATAGGAGACCATACGTGAGTAGTGTTATGAAAATAAAGTGAGTTAATTTAAGCCATATGTGTATTCAAGTAATATGTATTGAGTTTACATTCGTTAGGGTCATGGATGTTTAATGTCCAAAATCCCCAATTCTGGAACCTTGTCATGGAACTGTTCGAGCAAAATGTATCTGAATATGATTATCTTAGTACAAAATATCTGTAACGTTGACACGTGGCAAATATACAACGGATTCCAAATATTCCATTTGTCGAAATGCTTTATTTTTTTGTCAAACTAATACTTGTACAAGGCGCTATAGTGACGTGGTAACATAGAAAAATTGAAGAGGGAAGTGTAACCACGAATTAATACTGCAAGTTAGGCGACACCGCCAGAAGTACGACAAATATACCAAGTAGCGCGTCACTGGTCATAGACTTACATTTATTATTCTTTATGATCCTCCTGGATGGTTTGAAAAGATTATATAGTGTGTTTTGAGTACAGTTTGCGAATGTAGAAAGAACTGGACGGAAATGATGAAAAAGCTCAGGGAGTTCCAGCCTTTCTGGGTTAGAGTAAAAAACAAACAATTAACTATTGACCCTATAGCTCTTTAAAATATTACCTATATGTGTAACTTAAAACACTCTGGGTCCAAATGTGTCCAATGAACTATATTAATCGTATCTCCATTGCAGATTGAACCGTTTCATTTCGATTGTCATTTTCACGCATTCCATGATTCATTTCATGTGTTTTGTTTTTACAACTTATCTTCGCTGATGATAGCCTTTTGAGATTCTATTCAAAGAAATAACCATTAAATCATATCCACAAATTCGTAATTTGCAGCTGTAGATTCGCTACGAAGGCGCCTCACCACTACACATCGAACAAGAGACTTTATATATTGTAGAACTGCAGAATTCCAATCCGGGATCTTTCAAACCGAACCGTACGAGGTGTCACACTTAAACACCTTTAGCCAATAAGTTCAATGTGATAAATAATATTGTTTTATTCGCAAGCTCGAGCCATTGACATTGTTACTAAAATCATATTCAGTTGATGCCGGAGGTTTTGATTCAATTCTTTCACATCTGATCATGGAATGAGTAGATACGGCAACCGCGAGTCAAGGAAGTTATTTTGAAGCAGAGAGCAGAATAATATGTGGGACGTTACCAAGCATGCCTAAAATTCCAATTCTTAAATACCACATTTATCGAACATTTAATGGTGTCGAGTTTGTGTCTTAAACACAAGAAAATAAATATTGGCGTGGAAGAAAACAATATGTTTCTGAAAGGTACATTTCAGCGGGGGAAGAAGGAGATCACTTAGGCATTTTAGATCACTAAACACTCAATTATTTTCTGCACTCTATAATACTGCTTAACTTCCAAAAACAATTGTGATGAATATTATTAGAATCAGAAGACTTTTTAGAGAGTCGTTAATGAATATGTCAAGAAGCTATTCAGCACCGTCCTTTAAAAAATTGTCAAATACCCACACAATATATTTTACAATCAGTCTGATGACTCACCGACACAAAATTGACTGAATATTCTACCAAAGGCGAAGTGCAAAATAATCGTTCTTAGAATTTGCCTGCAATTATTAACATTGAGACTGTAATTAATACATTTCTGGTATACAACAACCAGTCCAAATATTTGCAATCTTCCTTCTGTTTACTGCGCATTGGAATGTGTAAACAATTAAGAGAATATATATTTACAAGTATCAGATGATTATTATTTGCAAACTGAATCCGTTGTAATCTGATACAATTAGAATAGTGAATGAGATGTCTAAAGCTGAAGGAATTTTCACTTGCTGTAAGTCTTCAAAATAACACCACCTTCAAGAAATGCATGAGTTTTCCCCTCTCCATGACCAATCTATTGAATATTCTATTGTTAAAAATACCCCACAAAGAATTTATACATTCTGCAGCGGTAGATGGATATTTCTAAAAGTATTAACATAGTACGGTCAAGTAATATGTTAACCCATAGTTATAGATTCGAGTAACAGAATACAATGTTGAATGATTCAATGATGCAATGAATATTTATATAAAGTAAACATTCATTTGCCTGAAATCATTCTAATGCCTGAAAACATGTATATACACCATGTTCTTGAGAGATAGGTTTCTTACATTCGAAACCAGCTTTTGTGCGTGTATTTTTATCCTCTAAACCATTTCAATCATTCAATTATGTCTACTTTGCTCGAACGTAGGTATTCACTTTTATCAAATTACATAGTGGAGATCATCAAGGCAGTCTTCATAGTTTAAAGCAAAATTACATACGGGGAGGGGGTAACGTACCTATGCAACTACATTCATTCTCGCCTTCAAATGTATTTCGTTACCCCAAATTAGCTCTACTTTTATATTTGAAAGTTCAAGGCAAATAGTAACACATTCTATAGACAAATTATAACGTTCAAGAAGGAATTTTGAATGAATCTTGAAGGAATATTTCGTGCTTGCCACTTTTCATTTCTGATAAAGGCAAAGCAAAATCAAAAGATGTGGGGGAAACATATTATCCCGAGTCCTTTCTGGAGTTAATGTCATCTCTTCGTTACCCGCAGTGACCCAGAGTTTTATCGCAAAGAATACGATCAGCCAATTGCTTTTAAACGTTTTAATTAAATTTGGCTCCTTTAATAATGCAATAAAAAACGACATTTGGAAGAATATAGGAACTTTATAAATTTCATGTCATAATAAGGAAAGTTTAATTTTGACAGATAGAAGTGTCCCTATTGACGTCAAATGACATACTATATTCCTAACATGCCTTCTCTTGTTTTCACAGTCCCTCCCGGAGGGAACGGATACGAAGTCAAAGACTTCTTGAACGGCAGCTGAAAGACCAATCGCAAACCGCTTCACTATTACGGAAGTTTACGAGTCCTTTTGTTGTAAATTTTTATCGCCAATGTGCTTTTACGTCTTTCAAATGTTACATGCAATTCCAAGAGAAACTGCCTGTGGCCTTTGGAGACGATAGTCATGTTCTACGACTGCAGACGAACAACGGTCGAGGAAAGGTGTTGACGACCCATTTCGCTGGAGTTTGGATGACCTTTTCTTTCTGCACTCGAGTTTCTTAGGATGCTCTACTTGCGATTTCTTTTCGGATAGACATGTTGCAAATTACGTTTACGAAGCATATTTTATGAATAATTCGAAAATTATTTCGAAAAGTAACTCATTTTCTTAGTACAATAGTGTTCATTTTGTTCCTGCAATATGCCTATTGCCTAACCATACGATGGTTTTGTTTAAGTAAATATCAGATACAAATTCCTATCATTTTCTTAATATATGTTAATAGAGTTAGGTGTGAATAATTCTTATTTCTTGACAGCATTACTTCTCTTCCAAAACTAATTTTGGAAAAGGGATGGAGTGAAACCTGAATAAAAAATAATAGTATATTTTGTGAACTATTTGTTTCAGGTGAGGAAATCCAGAAACATAGAAGACAAAACGTGAGTAACAGATGCTTTCCAGCCTTAGAATATTCTACGGCGATTTCTGCGCATGATGATGTATTCTGGTGTTGACCTTGCTACTGTAAGTTTGGGTGTTATATCTTCCAAGTTATTTTATTGATATTCCATTTTAGTTACTGTAACTCTTTCTGCCAAATTTAATAATGACAGAATGACAAGTATTTATTGATTTAAAAAATAAATGCAAATGTAAAGCATGGGCCTGGGCACTCAGCATTTTATTGAGCCATCGATTAGTTTCCAATGCTCATCCTGACAGTGCCATTGTCAGAGAGCAAGAAGCAATCGAGACTTCACATCTACCATCTAAGGGAGTGCAAAAGCGTCCTCAACTCTATCTCCTCTCTATAACACGTATTTCTTGTAGAGTGTTGCTGGCTTCTAAAGAAAAGATACTTAGCACACGACATTATAAGATATGAAACACGTTTTGTATACGCAAAAACTGCATGCAAAATTGCACACGTTAAGCAATCAAAAATTATCAAAATTCACACCCGAAAACTGGAGTTAAGGGTTCACATCTGTGCATCTTCATTACCTGTGACTGAATAAGACGTACATCGGTTTGAATCGTGCTGTATATGTATTAAAAACGGTTATTAAGTCTATAAATCATTTTATAGAATCGTCCATTCTGTGTTGGCGAAAGAAACCCACGTACACTTCTACAAACATCTGACGGAAGCCAAAACGGTACAGAGCGTGGTGGGGTTTCTGTGCTTTTGAATCAATTGTTTTTCATAGTCGTTGCGAGATCTATCAGATTTCTCAAAAGCCCTGCGAAGAATATACCAAATCACCTCCCATAACTCTAAACAGCGCTTGCGGCACTGTATAGGAGGGTGGAACCCAACGTAAAAATTCACCAACTCCTCAAGTTGTCAAATGAGCCTTCCACCATCTCTGTAAGTGGTCTGAAAGTTTACCATCGAATTCAGAAGTTATGTGCTTAGCTCTTAATATTTTGTGATTATTATTAGTATTTATGTCTTTCAGACGTTATTTCAGTAATACGCGAATAGTAGAAATTTTAGTGACAGGAACTATTTAGTCTAAATATGAAAGGTGTTGATAATTTCTAATTTAAACATGTTTTATTATTTCTCATTACTTTTGAGTTATATTTATTACATTTAATAATGTTTTAAAATGTCGACATACGACTTTTGAAATGTCTTAATTAATAGGGGAGCAAAAATGATATTTCAGAATGAAATGTGAATTCTAAAAGTATACGTTAAGCACGTGGGCTTAATAATTGCAAACAAGGTCAGTGAGGTGGAAGCTTGCGACGTTATTGAGTACATATAACGTATACCCGTAATTCCTGTTCACCCCTCTAGTGAGAAACCACGTGACCTTGATCCGGGTTTATGGTGGGTTCTGTTTCAAACCGTCAGACGTCCCTGTTGTAGACACCCTTCCCAGCCGCGCATGTTGCGGCGTACTACACAGGAAGCATGCGGGACAAGCCTTTTGTGCTCTCTGTTAGTAACATGCGAAGCAATGTAAGCAATGCGAAGCTGTGTACAATCTCTCATGTGGACATAGCGAAAATGGCAGTCAGGTGACAAACGACCTCTCTGCTTCGATATCGACATCAAAAGCCGTGTTGATGAGCTGGCGAGGCTCTTGAAAATCATCCCCAACATATCATCGTTCAATGTTAGCACCATTTCCTGCGTATTATCATTAATATAATAATAATAATAATAATAATAATAATAATAATAATAATAATAATAAAAATAATAATAATAATAATAATAATAATAATAATAATCTGTCCGGCATGAATCTTTGAGAAATTTAGCGGAGTGATGTCCCCTGGCCGCGTTGCAGGCGCTGCGCAGGGTAAGGATAGTAATGGGGCTGCCATCTTAAAGCTTCTATCCCAGCTTCTCTGCGTATAAACCCCTGCAGAGAGGGCTGCTACTTCCGCTCCTCAAGCCACTGTGATATTCGCCTGGATCCACATTGCCTCTTGGACCGTTGTAGTCTTTACACATACCCTGTGCTGGGTAGGGATACTACCCCTGGAGAATGAAGGAGAAGAAACAGATAAATTGTAGAGAAGAGGAGAAGAAAAAGAATTAAAAGTCAAGAACAGAGTAGATTAAGAAATGAATGACACCCTAGCCCTCGAAACCTAATAGCGTCGGGGTCGAAGATATAACAAGGGATCAAGAGAGACCAAATAGGAAATATTATAGAAATGTAGCATAAGTAAGTGGAAGGAGTGCTACAATAGTTTTGTGGACCTTTAGCATTACCCAGGAGTCACCACGAGGAGGCGGTCCACTAGCTGACCCCCTCAAATATCTGAAACACAACATGGTTTCAGAAAAGGTAGATCATGCTCAGACTATTTTTGTACTGACACAACTTACCGAAAAGCGAAGGGAATTTAAAATACCGACATACTATGTCTTCATTGACTACGTAAAAGCATTTGATAGCCTTAAAAGAAGATTATTATGGGAAACACTGAAAAATATTGGACTCCCTTCCCATCTTATTACAGCAATTCAATCCTTATACAGAAATAATAAAATCATGATCCGAATGCTAAGAAATGGAACAGAATCAGCATATATAAACCAGGGAGTAAGACAGGGATGCCCGCTCTCGCCAACGCTTTTTAATATATATATATGGACGTGATCATTAAAAAATGGTTGAAGACTTTAAATGATGTTTTTAAGATTAATAATGTCGAGATCCCAACATTACTTTTTGCCGACGACCAGCTTATCATAGGAAAATCTGAATATGAAATTCAAATAGCAGTCCACAAGTTAAGTCAGGTTGCTAATGAGTATGGTATGAAAATCTCACCCAGTAAAACAAAAGTGATGGCATTTAAAGGACTTGAACCTTTAAGAGCAAAGATAGTTATATATGACCAAATAATTGAACAAGTAAATGAATTTAAATATCTTGGGTATCATTTTAATTACATAAAATCAAGGGATAGGGAAATAAAGCTGAACAACTTCATATATTTCTGTGGAACGTTACAGCGAACTCTACATCATAATGCGCAAAAGGAAACTCTTCTCAGATTTTACAAAGTTATTGCTTTGCCATTACTACTTTATGGAAGTGAGAGCTGGACATTAACATCAGATCAGCTGCGCCGAATTGAATCTGCAGAAATGAGATTTCTTCGTTTTGTGGCAGGATATTCACTATTAGACCACAAAAAAAGTGTAGATATCAAAAAAGAACTAAATGTTGAACCGGTTATAGATACCATAAAGAAATATCGAGAAAACTAGAAAGGTCATGTCCTGAGAATGCCAGAACATAGAATAAGTAAAACTATTCTTCAATATGTACCTAAAGGAAAAAGAAGTGTAGGACGTCCCTTGAAGAGATGGCATGAACAATTCTGAGACGGAACAGACCAAGAGGTCTAATCCTTGCTGTCGATGATGATGATGATGATGATGATGATAATAATAATAATAATAATAATAATAATAATAATAATAATAATAATAAGGAAGTGGAATCTAAGGAAGAAATGGAGAAACTAGATAGTTTTGGGCTTTAATGTATCTGTAAAATGAAAGACGTACAGCACATGTCTTTGAAGTTAGCTGAGAAAAAAAACACATTTATTTCGTATGTGTGTACCAACATAACTGTAAAATATATTTTATCTTCATAAGACCCGTTGTTCGTGGAAATAATTTGATTATGCTCCACATTGCGATAGAATAGTTAGGAGTAATGTTGACGTTTCATCGCTGTACAACTTCTCTGACGTCATCACAATGTTACATTTACCCTTTGAAGCCAGTTCGCCACGCTTTGAGTGCATGCATTCTCAGTCATTTCGCTTTAATCTCACCGTAGTCACTACACTCAGCAAATGAACCTCGCACGTTGTTCGAAACGTTAGAGCACTAGGAAGGCCAGCTTACCCTTGCTCCTTATCACAGCCACTGGAGACTTTCGACCACAGCCTTAACGATAACCTTTAAAAGTAAATACAGGAAAAATGTCTACAACTCCGCAACACTCGTAAACACTAATTAATTTTTTTTTTGCTTTCGAGCGTGCCAACTGCTGTCGTTGTTAGCCCCGTAATTACAGTGTTTCTTATATCAGGGACGATGGACGATGACTCTCGATAGAATGCGGGATTTGGCACCGACCAAATTTCGGAAAATTCCGCTCCACGTATCTCCAAGCGGGAAGCTGCTCGAGCATGTATCAGCTCTAAGCTCCCATCTGGTCTCCTCATCTGCGTGTAAGTGTGTGTATGCTTGTGTGTGGAGAGAGAGAGAGAGAGAGAGAGGGAGAGAGAGAGGGAGAAAGAGAGACAGACAGAGAGACAAAGAGACAGAGACTAGGGATGAGCAAGAATTAGGAAGGAAAGATTGTGCGCAGTCCGTAGCTTGTATTCTAAGGTTCTGCTTCTGATTGATGGGAGAGACAATTGAAAACTTATCAGAGCAGCCGGTCACTGGAACCATCCTCCAAACTGCGGCTTAAATCGATGTAACTAATCGTTGGAGTCAAAAATTCACCACCGGCGGGACTCGAACCCTGGAAAGAAACGCTGCTGTGCAATAGTTAATGTCCGGAGCTACCTCAGTCGTTCAGCTACACAATTAAGAATAACTAGTGGCCTGAAGACGCACAAATGCTGACACACACAATTTATTTCCAATAGGTAGCACAAACACTAATCAAAAAGGAAAAAAAATGACTCATATAACACTGTAATAAATTAATGTTTTTATCGGTCACATACGTCTTTAACCCTTGTTAACATGAAACCCTATAAGTTTGTTAAGTGTACTTTTACTTACCTGTAGCTTAAAAAAGTAGAATCCTTAGCAACGGATTTTAACATCCTTAACATATTTTTTCATAATTTCATCGAAATACTCGAAAACAATCGTACTCTCATGAAAGTTTGGCTCCTTTTACTTCAGACAACATTACATTAAGATATACTTAATTGAACTGTTTTGGATTTTGTGTACCTAGCAAAATACTTGGAGAATAACATTTCAAGGAAAAACATCTGCAACGTTTGTGAAAAAATATCCAAAATGAAAACATTTTTAACAACTTGCAATTTTGTAGGCCCTTTTCTTGTATTTTGATAAGAATATGTCTCCGGTGACGGCTCTTAGAAATGACAATCACTTTGGAAATTCATTCACGCGCCCAAGTATTAAGAGCACGTAATTAATATTAGATGTCCCACAACAGAATCACGTTTCCATACAAAGCTTCCCTCCGGGGTCAGGGCCTTTCCAGAATCAACACAGAAATCCATTGTCTGCGTTGGCCGGGAGAGCCAGTAAGCGGTAGAGCTCAGAGGAGCCTGATCACTGTACGAGCTGTCCCTCGCGAACCAAGAGCGGAGATTAGTGCTTCAGTAATCTGATAATGTGATAATGCTCTAAACATGACAGAGCGATACAGTCAGTATTCTATTCAGGAAATGTGCTCGTGAGATCTTCATTGACGTTCTCTTCAGAGCAAAAGCTTAGTTTCCTGCAGATTCCAACTTAGGAGTTAATGTCAGGCGTTTCAGATAAAGAAGAAGTTCTTATTAAAGTGAACAATCCCTCTGATTCTACTTGCTTGCTTCTGCACTACTGAGGTACAAATTGAAGCGAAATTTGTGTAACTGATACTATTTCGCGGATAAGTTACAGTGGGTTGATACAGGAAACAACAGTGTGAATGATCCAATTTCCAGTGTTCTATGCAGATTGTCACTTCTTTCGCAGGTCATGAAATGTATTCTTCTCTAATTTTACGCTTTTTGGGGTAAAGAACGACTTAGGGGCCCAAGGCGTCAATTACTGCCACTTCAGGACCTCGAATTAGGAGGTTTTAGATTTCGGGTACGGAAGGTTACAGGAGTTTCTGCACTAGCTAGACTGCTAGGCCGCTCTGTGGAGAAGAAATCTATCGGCTGGCTGTTCTGATTGGTAGTTTTCCGAGGTTTCTCCGAACAGGCATATGTCGGTGCATTACCCTAACAAACGAACTACGGACTGCGTGTGTTATTTTGTTCCTCCTACTTGTCCTTTCTTCGCTCCTTAGTTACGCATGCTACACCACACTCTCGGGAGACCAGAACAGTTCCGCTTTGGACTATGTCTGCCGTGTGGAAGATACCTGCATGGGGAAAACCCGCAAGTCGATGAGCAAGCCAGTGACAGTTCTCGCCATCTAGTGCGGGAAAATGCTGTACCCTCACCTGAGATAAAAAACAAACATTAAACTTAAGAGGCCGATGGCCATAGCAGTTGACACGCCAGGAGACACGAGATAATGAATCAGTCAATCCGGGTATGCAGGAAGAAATAGAATAAATATTTCGTTTTATTTGTTATCGTTTTACATTAAGGCCCAATGTATTTGTATTTAGCCATTATGTGTCCCGTAAACGGCAAGTGGCCTCGGCGCTGTTGTATCCCGGGGTTCCTCGTCGGTCACCCAAACAGGAATCCGCGATTTCCAGAATTCGCTTAACTTTCGTAACTCGACGTTGTTAACAAATTTGGCTAGCGAAGTCCACTTTGCGGTCGGGGCCTTTCGGTCGAACCATCAGCCAACCTTTCAGCATTCGCCTGGATAACCGAGGGAAAAGCACGAAAACCCCGGTCAGAATATCAGGCACGGGGATTGAACCGACTGCGCTAGGCCCTGAGTCAGCGCGGTTCAATATAGTTACCGATTAGTAAACATCCTCGCTGGCGACGTCGGTGGCAAAGACGGTAGAAGACCAGGAGCCACGATTCCCTCCGGCGCGCCGCCGTATTTGTCATTGCGCGGCGATAAAGCGAAGGACAGAAAGAGACTAATTCCGCAGCTCACAGCTGCCTATAACTCAAAGGCGGCGAGTCGCTCTTTTTCCCCTCCGGGGCCCAGCGGCAGTTTACTGGCGCCGCCCCCCAACGCGGCTCCAGATGCGAACTCGCCGCTCCGGACGGATCACAGCTCGCGCGCGGTCGTCGAGCGGCCATCAATCGCCCTTCCTCGCCCAGCAGCGGAAGCTTCGCCTTCTCTGGATGTTGTGCGAAATGGTGGGATATTTGAAGACGCTGAATTGGGCCATCACTCTCAATGCGTGCGAGGAGGATGCGTGTAGATACATTTCTTTTCAAATAATTGATATATTTTGGAAAACAAATATATGAGAATTTTTACTTAAATGTAATGTCTTTGTATTAGATGTAGGTGGTGACGTAGGGACGATGCTTTCTGTGTCTCCTTGCCAATTTTGTTCTTTTGTTTTCCAGTACTTTGGCGACAAAGAAAGAACTTTGTTGATGCTTTTGCAACTGTACGAAAACGCCTTGTAGTGCCTGTCGTAATCCATATGGGATCGCAATAATGTATACCCACCACACTAAATGGGGAATTAGGCTGAACACGATGAAAGAAGTAAACTTCTCTTAAGTTGGGATTCTACTTTAGAATTTGCACGAAAACAACCTATGCACTTTCGTGGAACAGATCTAATTGCGGATCTACCTTTTATAATCTATAAATATTTTGAAATATTAGCACATGATTGCAATTTCTTCGCACTGTTCTATAACAAAATCAAACTGCAGTCAATCCAGGGGCCGAGATCGCTAAGGCAATAGTGCCGTAGCGATCTCGGACCCTTCGGGCAAAATGAAATAAAAATAAATAGTACTTATAGCTAATCGCGGAGATCATAGCAAACAGCATTGCAAGCCGTTGTGAAAAACGAACGCAAGTTCATACAAGTTGAGTTCTGACGTAGCAACACAAAGCCCGCAAATTCTTCTTCTTCTTCTTCTTCTTCTTCTTCTTCTTCTTCTTTTTCTTCTTCTTCTTTTTCTTCTTCTTCTTCTTCTTCTTGCGAGTGTTTTACAGCTCTTGTGGCCGTTTCTCGCATCCCAATCTCTATACCACTCTATCGTTCCAGTGATTCTCTTCTAGTCCTCTTCTTTGCATATCGTTAAAAATCTGTTTCTGCCATTCCTCTCTGGGTCTACCACGTTTTCTTCTGTCTAAAGGAAACCACTCGCATCCCTTTCTGTGCCATCTCCCACAATTAAGCCTTTTCACGTGACCGAACCATTTAGGCCTTCGTGTTTTCAATTCATCTATTATTGATTTTTGAACCTTCATTCACTTAAAAATTTCTTCGTTTCTAATATGTTCCATTTTAGATACTCCACAACTTCCTCTCAAAAAATCCATTTGTAGGCTCATTAATTTCTCTCTTTCTCTTTTCCTTAGTTCCCATGTTTCTGCACCATACAATGTTATACTTTATATGATAGAGTCGAAAAGTCTTTTCTAGGTAGACTTGGATATTTCTTTTCCCCAGAGCAGCGAGTTTAACTTTTTAATAGCTGCTTTTTGTCCCGTAACTACGTAACTACATACTATTTTAGTGGTATGCGATAAATTAAGCATCCCTATTTGCTACGTTCTCCTAAGTTCGTTGCCCTCAGTTTCCTGCATCTCGTATTCTGTCGTTACTCGCGACGTACGCCGGGAGTGGCCAACTGGGCTGAAGATCTTGTTCTGACGAATCAGGTCTAATCATTAAACTTTATTCATGTTTGGAGCGTTTCTTGAAAGTGCTTTTCTGATAAAAGCAGCATCTTTGCTCGATTTCGAGGTAGTGTAAGACAAATTTCATGATTGTATCCGGAATTTTATTAATGTATATTTTATTTTGACCCCAGTAATTTTAAACAAAAAGATTATTTATAATCCATATCTGTAGTTTAATCTGAAAACAAAGATTTTGAATAACATTATTGGTAAATCTGTGTTCTGCTACCAAATAACGTTCTCTTTTCGTGAAATCATTAACTTTCGACAGTGCTAAGTAAAAAATGAATTCATGTACGATATAAATTTGATAAAATAAATAAATAAGTACCTAATTAAATTAGTAATAACACAAATTATACATATTAATAATTAACATCATATAGTAAAATGAAATGCTAATAACGTAAAATTAAAATACCAGATTTCTATTAATCAGAACATAATATACCCTACTCCACTTCCACTGGTTCTAATGGGTTTCGTTTTTTGTCATCTATATCTAACTGAGGATAGGTTTTCACCATTATATATCATATAGCAAATTTGGAATCATATTTTCAATTATGCTGGGCTTCCTTTCACCCCAATTTAATAGAAAGAACCGACGCGATATTGAAAGACTAAATTTGAAGTCTGTAAACGTTGGAAACAAATGTTTGGCTGCTAATAAAAGGTCAGTTAGTGCTTTATACGGAAAATATTCTCGTCTTTATGACCATTCTGACAACAAAGACCATCCATTCAGACTTTCATCGAGCTGTATAACTCTTTTTAATGCCTCTGTGAAGATTCGAGATTTTTCCATCAAAAAGCAGGCAGGGGATTGGGGCTTGACAAAAATCACAATGACATTGTGATATTATTACTTACTAATTCCGAAAATGTATAAATTCTTAAATATTTTTGTGAAGTATTTCGAAGTAATGTGTAAAACTAGAAAGATCTTTCTGTCATTCAATAAATTTTGTTCATACTCTTATTTAAATTTGTATTAATGAAAACAATACATTCTGTTTCGGAGAATAATCAACAACAGTTGTTAATTTCTCAAACATGTATAACGAATTAATTATGTATTATTCTCAGAAAGTTTTCTTCTTTCCTCTTTCATACCTTTAGTGGAAATATATATTTAAGTAACATTTTCCTACTTTGTAAAAACTGCGAAAAAGAGTAGAAATAAGCACCGAACACTAATATTGGTTTAAAAGGTTGAATTTTATTATGTTATGGAGTTTGTGAAAAATGGTATTTTATCAGCGTGTATAAAACGCATTGGCGTATAACACACGACATAATTTTTGTGGAAATTGAGTAAATACTCGTGATTATTTGGACTGTGGTCTCGATTTCATTACAAATAACGTTAAGGGATTACAAATGCACAAAAATAATTGGTAAATTCTTTTAGTTGGGACGAAAGTAATGAAATGCCGCAACAGTGAGTAACATTTACTACCATCACAGTACAAGACGATAGTATTTAAATTTGAAATTAGTAAAAAAAAGCAGTTCATGAGAAAAACGCAAAAGTTTCGTTGCACACTTTATAAAAATAAATTATTGTTATACGCCATATGCATATATTCTTCAACAGTGTTGGAGCTCTTTCACTTTTGTGTTGATACACCGGGGAGCGTATGTGACTTTTGCCGAGTATTAAAAGAAAACGCACTGCGACGATGTTGTACGCTCATTTTTTAAAAGTACAAGTAATGGTAGAGGTGTAGCATATTACCCTGAAGTTGTTTACCTATACTAGTTGTAACAACTCTACAGCTAGGAATTCAGTACTTCAAACTGATAGCTTATTTTAAAGAAGGTGTTAAATAATAAGGAATCAGGTAGTAATTACCAAAGTTAGTCTGTTCTTTCTGAGCCTAACGTAACTCGAAGTGGCTTTTTTATATGCAAAGAAAGTGGCTTTGCGAAATTACAGCCGATTTGGTCTCACAGAACACCATTCATTTCAATAAGTGTCTCCTTTCTTTCGTGCTCACATTTGGGAAGACACGAAAATCTTATCTCTTCCTCCACCGCTCTTCCTCTCCCGGTCTTCACATCTCCCACACCCCTCCGCCCTGGCCCGTGCCCTGCTTTTGGACTCCGTTAAGCTCCACAGTTGCTCGCAGCCAAAGCACGGAAGCGGATGGCCAAAACGCGCGCAAAGACAGAAAATGTGTGTGTCAAAACTGTTACCTAGCGATGGGCAACACTTACGAAATATAATAATATAAATGCTGAGTCCTTTTAATTGGTAGTGAAATTCTCAAACTGCAGTAATGTACAACGATTTGTACGCATTGGATGATTGCATCAATATAATGATAAATGCATAAACAATAGTTTCTTCTATACCACGTAAAAGGATACTGCGGAGGAATATTAATTACTTAGTATGATGGATTAATTGCTTAGGATGATTGCTTAAAATGACAAGTATCGTTGTAACATTAATAACTAAATCTTGAAATCCCTGCAATAGTTGTTCTAATGAATAATTGTAGCATCATTATTTGTATTTTGTTCTATTTCTAAGTTTACAATAGTTCTATTAATACTGTCCATGAGTGTTCGTAGGTCTTAACACACTTTATCCTACAGCTCAACGAATTATTAATCCTTCAGTACACTGTACCTCATTACATCGCAGAGAATAGCATTACTTCAACATTTTCAATCACTTTACCGCACAGAATAAGTTAAATAGTTTAATAGATTATAATCTTAAACTAATTCACACTTATTTTGTACCTCGTATTATTGTATACACCACAAGTCTTCCTCGTTAAACGTTTCTGATAAAGAGATCTTTCCAACTGACAGAAACAGATTTCGTCACATCTTCTCATACAGCATCATTTCATTTCGTATATTAAAAACTCGTTCTCTTCAATGTTTAGATTTGACAAAGAAGTATTTCGTGGCGCGCGTTCAGTGTCTAGCGTCCCACTGTGCTGGGCCCCGCCCCCTCAAGCGACGACAGGGCCGCGTAGCCGCTGAGGAAAGCTACGACCCGAACTCCGCGAGGGCCCCAGTGTCTTATCTGCGCCAATAAGATGTGGCTGTCCGAGCCGGCCCACCTCGTTCGGTCCATTGCGCCAGCTAATATCCGACGCTGAGTGGGACGGGGGGGACGAGGGGCGGCGAGTGGGAGGGTGAGAAAGGTCGTTGTGGGGCGGAGGTGAGACTGCGGTGAATTGGGAGGAGGATGGTGGTGGCGAGGGCGAGTTCGGAAAGTGGGGTGGGGGTGGAGCGAGGGCATAGTGGGGGCGAAGCGGGGGTGGGCGGGTGGGGGAATGTTTGCGGAGGGTGGGGCGGGTTGGGACGGATGCAAGGCAGAGGTAGAACGGGCAGGGAGGGGTGGGGGCGGGACGGAGGTAGGACAGGGATGAAGCAGGTACGAGGAGGGGGCGGAGCGGGGGCGGGACGGGAGCGAAGCGGAGTTGAGACGGGGGCGAGACGGAGGTAAGACGGGCATGGAGCGGTGACGGGACGGGGCGGGGCGGGGCTGGACGGGACGGACGGGACAGGACGGGACGGGACGGGGCGGGACGGGGCGGGACGGGGCGGGGGGCGGAATGGGGCGGGGTGAGGCGGGATGAGGCGGGGAGGGGCTGGGTGAGGCGGGGCGGGGGAGGGGAGGGGAGGGGAGGGGCGGGGCAGGACGGGACGGGACGGGGCGGGACGGGGCGGGGCGGAACGGGGCGGGGTGAGGCGGGGTGAGGCGGGGAGGGGCTGGGTGAGGCAGGGCGGGGCGGGGGGAGGGGAGGGGCAGGACGGGGCGGGACGGGACGAGGCGGGGCGGGGCGGTGTGCGGCGGGGTGCGGCGGGGGTGGAGTGGGGCGTGGTGGGGGTGCGGGGCGGGGCGGGGCAGGAACGAGACGAAGGCGCAACGAAGCGGAAACGGAAAGGTGATGGGGCGGTGCAAGCGGCGAGGGGTCAAACTAAGAGCACGCACATCTGCTGGCGCGGGATGGAGTGGGGCGTGAGAGGGGCGGGGCGGAGGCAAAACTGGGGCCCGGCGAGACGGGTGCGAGGCGAAGACGGGAAAGTGATGGGACGATGAGTGGTTGGAGCATAGCAGGAGGGGGAGGGCGAGCAGAGAGTTGGAAGATCTGTGGGCGCTGAATGATGATTCTATGGCCCGCGTAGGAGAAGCACAAAAGGTGCTGGAGTATATGCAGAATAGGACGACGCACTATGTAGCGTCGTAGAGCAGAAGAGAGAACGGACGGCATAGAGGAGAGCCAATAAGAAATCGGTAGGAGGAACATTGGACGATGGATGGAGACCATATCACAGGAATATGTTAGAGAAAGTGTCAGAAGACATATTTGTCGTAATAGCGCCCTATGGCGAGAAAACGGCGTAGGATTTGGTGAGCGGAACGCCTTGGACCGCAGTGGATGCATGTATAGATGGTGAGACAGTAGTGTGTCTAGGAGATGAAAAGGCAGAGATAAGATCGAAGAGAAAAGAAAGAGAAGACAAGAAATAGTTGAAGTCGGTATGAGACGAGAAGATAGGAGAGGAAGATACGAGAAGAATTGAATTCAGCACTACAAAACTGGAGGTGTCCCAAGGAAGATAGAAGACGGCCGAGAGAACAACAAAGAGGACAGGAAAAGAGGACAATAAAAGGTTGTCACTGGCAAGAGAAGAAAAAAAAGAGAGTCCAGCAGTACAAAACTGGGCATGGCGAGGCAGATCAAAAAGGAGATGGTGCAATGCAGATGATGGGCAGGGCGAGGGCGTTCCAGAACCGAACGGCGAACGTGACACAGGGTGTGGACGCGCCACGGAAAGCAACCAACGCAAGCGGTGAGATCGCGGCAAGACGAAGCGCAGCGAGCGGCGACGGTCGTGGGCGGGGCTTCGGGGGCCGGGGGTTGGGGTTCGAGGCTGGCGCGTCGCCAAGTGCGTCCTCCAGATCCTCCGGGCCGCTCGCTCCTAGCGTCTCTGCGAGGTTGTCGCCTTTGCATAAGTCTCGCCAGCCGTCGTCCTGCGACCTCTGGCCCCGCCGCCACCCCCCACCCCTGCTAACGCCACCACCACCGCCCCCACCACAGCCTCCACCCCGCCTCTGCCCCGCCTCGCCCCGTCCACGCCCACGCCAACGCCATCACCACCGCCCCCGCCACAACCACCGCCCCGCCTCCTCCCCCGCCTCCGCCTCCGCCCCGCCTCCGTCCCGCCTCCGCCCCGCCTCCGTCCCGCCTCCGCCCCGCCCTCGCCCCCGTCCACGCCCCCGTCCATGTCAACGCCCACGCCCCCGTCTACGCCAACGCCCACGCCCACGCCCCTGTCCACGCCCCCGTCCACGCCCCCGTCCACGCCCCCGTCCACGCCCCCGTCCACGCCCCCGTCCACGCCCCCGCCCACGCCCCCGCCCACGCCCCCGCCGCCCCCGTCCACGCCCCCGTCCACGCCCCCGTCCACGCCCCCGTCCACGCCCCCGTCCACGCCCCCGTCCACGCCCCCGTCCACGCCCCCGTCCACGCCCCCGTCCACGCCCCCGTCCACGCCCCCGCCCACGCCCCCGTCCACGCCCCCGTCCACGCCCCCGTCCCCGCCGCCGCCACTCTCCCTGACCCACACGCCGCCACCGCCGCCGCCCTCTCTTACCCCGTACCTCCGCCCCCGCCTTTGCATTTCATTCCGACTTGGCTGCCGCCAGCGAAGGACCGCGGCGCGACGAGACGCGCTTCGGAACTTTGGCGGCGCCTCCGCGCTACGTAGGCACTTCAGAGTTGGCCGCGCGCTTTTTTCCATTGCAACACTTCGCTTCTCGATCGATTAAACCTCTCCGGGACGAAGAATTCATTGGCGCATTTGCAGTTCAGTAGAGCAAGGTCTAAGTCGCACAAATGCTGTCAGCAATCTACATTACTGAATTTGAATGCGCACTGAAATTGAAAGAAACTATGCTGCTTCTGGCCTTGTGAGAGATGTTATGATTTCATTGGATAGCCATGATCTCGAGGAAATTCCGAATACAATGGAACAGTTTAGATATTGGCTGAAAATGCAAATATTTTATTAAGTTACTCCGCCTATTCATACTGTGCTTAACACTGAATTCTCTTACTTAGTTACAGTTGACGTAAAGCGACAGCAAGACTTCACGAAAGAGGACGCATATTATTAAATATTTGTTATTCACATGATGCATTATGGAAATGCGACTTCTGTGACATTCGTAATCTGTACAAAAACTATTGTAGTGTGTATCCATATATAACATTCTTATTATAGCTGTTTGAGAAGTCTAAGTTTGTTAAAATATTTCATTTGATGGAATGTTGTTCAAGAGTATTGTATTTACTGTTCTTGAACATTGTGCGAGCTAGGTTTTGGAAAGCCATATCGTATAATTTTGTTCATCAGTATTTTGCGTCTGAATCTTCTACTTTCAAATTCAAAGGGATTGCAGTAGTTTTTAAAGTACGTCTTGAATTGTAATGTTTTACTTGACAGCAGGACGAAGAAGAATTATGTTTTGGAACGCAGTCCTTGTTAGGGATAGTCTTTCGACATTCAAATTTTGAGTTAACCAACATATTTTAATGAAGTAATTTCATTGTTATGTAAACACTTAAGAAATCAAGTTTATTCCATTCACGGATAAAACACACTCACTATTTCGTAATTCCGAATCATAATTTTCCTGTCGCAGTGACAAATAAGATTAGAGCTCTAATCGCAAGGTGTTGAGGTATATAGGTCCGAATCTCACATTAGTAGGTATTTTTACTTCTTTGCACACTTCTTACATCATGTAGAGAAAATTATGTATTGCCACAGAGGAAACCGCGTTTTTTCGACCTAAAAGTTATATTTGTAGCATATCAAAAAGTTCCCAATCCTGTATTCTTCCTGGATATAGTAAATGACTTCATCTAACATATCGCGTAGTCAATATTCAGGTTTATTGGATACTTGACCCCAAAAATTGGTTTTTGGCAATACATCTGACAGTCTGTCCGTTTGTGAACAACGCTAACGACTAAACTAAAGAAAGATTTGCAGCATAATTGCTGTTTACCTATCGCTTTGGGTGATATAGTGATACTCTAGAATGTGAAATGGATATTTTTATTTGGGGTTACTTTACATAAAGTTCCAACGAAATTTTCCCAACTTTCTTGGAAAAGACTCCATTTTTCTCAAATAATGCAAAGGAGGCTTATAAAGTGGCACCGGTACAATTTTCGTTGAATTCTCTGAGACTTAGAAAATGGCAAAAGTTAAAGTTGTTCAGCGTCGTTCTATAACTACATTAGTGAAGATACAGGTATTTCTTATTTGTTAAAAATATATCAAAATTAAATCTTAAAAACAAGTACATTTATTTCAAAATATGAGTAGTTTTAATTTAAGATGGAATAGAGGCTATTTAAAAACTGCTTCAAATCTTTTCATTGTATTTTAAAATAAATAGAGCTAAATGTACTGAATAACAAGACATAAGTGTAATTTTGATATAATCTTTTAATTTTTAGAAAACCACACAAATATACTTAAAGTAGCGCAATATTTAGAAGTAATGTCAAAAAGTACGTGCTGTTGTAGCAAAAATATTTATCTCATAATTGTGCCATGAAAAAAGTTAGAGACTGGGCCCTACGTTTGTAATACGTATGTATCATTCGTCGCGTAATTATTTCCAGTCATTGACACATTCATAGTTTTCATCGTCATACTAGCAAACAATCACCATGAATTGAGAGAGATTCTGAAATTTAGCTCAAGGGATATGATCAAATTAATGGTCATATTAATTCATCATCATTTAGACATTAAATAGGATGCAAGAAATAGGACGCATAAATTTGGTACATTTTAATGTGGGCAAAAAGTAACCAAGGATTATTATTATTATTATTATTATTATTATTATTATTATTATTATTATTATTATTATTATTATTATTATTATTATTATTAATAATAATAATAATAATAATAATAATAATAATAATAATAATAATAATAATAATAATAATAATAATAATAATAATAATAATAATAATAATAATAATAATAATAATGTCTTTATTAATGGCGAGGCTCAGGCCATAGGGCCTGCTCTTCCGCCTAACCACTGAATTTACATACATTTAGAGTAGTAACATTTTAAGAGGGGAGGACAAGCTGTACATTTACGTCTGGGAGAACAAATTTAGGACCATCCCGGCATACGCCTTAAGCGATTGAGTAAACCCAGAAAAATCTCAATCAGGATGGCGACTTAGGGCCGAACATTAATAGAACTGAGTATGTTATACTGAGTAGTGAAAGGGAAGTTTCGTGAAAGAGAAAAGAAAAGACGTACAGGAGAAGGGGTCAAAAAGTATAAATGATAAAATTTGTGAGGGAGAGGGAAGAGAAAAAAAGCGAAGAAAAGGACGAAGAAGAAGTAGGCGAAAAAAGTGAAGTTATTTGAGGAACGTTACAGAAAGCTACGTTTAGTTTACAGTAGCACTTTACATAAATATACAATAATTTTTACACCAGAGAAGCACAATACACTATAAGCTGATAACAACAGCAATTTTAAACACAATAATGACAGTATTAAGGAACAATACAAAGAGTGCGGGTATCTTAACATCAATTTTGTTTATGCCAAGTGTAGTTTATGTAGTGAATGTCCTGATGATGGTACAAAGATAGCTACAAGTATATTTTATCTGGGACGTCACTAATACTTTTGTATATTTTATTAACAATTTCATTAGGGCACACAGAAAAATAATAATGCTCATAATTTAGGTGTGAGAGGGAATGGAAGATGAGGATAGAACAATGAGGTATGGGGTAGAATATTGACAATAAAGAGGGGGAAATAGAGGGTGTTTAACGGGGGCGGTGACTGGGTGCTTGGAAGTGGGAGAAGTCTGGAGATTGAAGAAGACGTTAACGCCGTTCTATATGTCGTTATTCCTTACCCATGTGGTTAATTCAGCTTTGAATTTGCCGAAAGTATTTAAATGTTTTAGTCTTGCTGGTAATTTATTCCAGGCTCGGATAGCTGTAATGGTGAATGATTTACTGAATGAAGTCGTGTGGTGACGTGGTACACAAAGCAGGGCTAATTCACAAGCTCGATTTAGTTTCAGAGGATTATTCAGTGAATATTATTTAAATTTCGTAGTATTCACTAAGTTTTAAAGACCTTCAAATGATTTTGCTGTATTATTTATTCATATCAATAAATGTATTTACCAGTGTCTAAATTATGTTTTGTTTTTAAACTTTGCTTTATATTGATTTTCTTGTTCTTTCCCCTAAATTGTTTCTTCCTTTTGCCTATCAACCAAGTTATTTATCCTCTCTCCCCCCGTTTCCCCCCTCTTGTTTTATTTGAGTAGCGCATTCAGAAGTTCTGTTATCGTGAAAAAGGTGAGTCGCGGAGTGTCGTCATCCCGACGCGACCAGCCTTTGGTCACGTGAGGTCACAATGGACTCTTCTCACTAGGCTCTTTTACCTTTTACCTTTTACATCTTTCAATATTATTTTATATTGTGGTTTTTGTTTTGCACTTGGTTGAAGATTTTGTAGTCATTATTTTTAACTATTTAATATTTTTACTCTCCTTTGTTTTAGTTCCATTTGATTCATTTGACACATTTTAAAATAAATTTGTAAACATTTTGATAAACCACGTCCATGTTTTTTGTTACGTTGAGAAGAGATAGTAATTATTGTTATCGTATAATTAAGGTCTGTTTCAGGATTCATCCACACCTGCTATGTGAAACGTTGGAAAAGACTTTGCAATTACAACGATTTGAATAAATAATCTAGCAATCTCATTTTGATTTTTTAAAACCTTTGTTTAAACTTTAACTACTGAAATTTAAAAACAGTGGCCATGCCAAGCAGTCTGTAGATATTAATTTAACCCAAAACGTTTGTATTGACAGCAATCTAATATCTTCACGTGGTTGATGTGTACCATATTGTAGTAGTGCGTTCTCGGAATTCTCCCAAAGCAAACAACAATCAAACACTCGTGAGCTCTTGAATGCAGAAGACGATACTGCACAACAAATCGATAGCAGAACATCCGTTCGCCTTCTTTTTGCTCGACGCGGGAACAAGGAAGAAAAAAATCTCCAGCCGCTTTCTCTGCTTGAGTTGGTTCTTTACTCGGAAACTTGCGATCCGAAGGGTGTTTTACAACCATTTCCAGTCTGCAGAGCGGCAGCGAGTAGCTGGTTCGGCCGCAGGGGGTGCGCAGTGGGCCGAAACTCAAT
Source organism: Gryllus longicercus (assembly GCA_038098605.1). NCBI lineage: Eukaryota > Metazoa > Arthropoda > Insecta > Orthoptera > Gryllidae > Gryllus > Gryllus longicercus. The sequence goes on along the minus strand of JAZDUA010000081.1, from coordinate 4,222,795 downwards.
GAAAAAGGGGCTCGATTGCACCAAGTAACTAACGAAACGTCCAATAAGTATGTAGATAAAGAAGAAAGTAAGTAGACAAGTGACTACAAATCTATTTCTGTTACTTCTGATTATGTTAAGTCAAGATGTTGATAGAGAAACCGCGGAAAGAAATGAAATAAATTATCGTAAGGAAAGAAAGAAAGTAAGTAAATGAATATGCAAATAAATAAATAAATAAATAAATCTGCTTGCTTGGTTATTCTTAAACAGGCATTAGTTTCAAACGAGCTTCAATACGCTCACAACAATAAAAAAACGTATGTCATAAATCAGCAAGATTCTCAATAAATTACTAATTTTGAAATGATTATCTCTATTTAATGCGTTCAAATATTTGTCTTTCAACTACATTAAATTGGCAATTAAAAATTAAGGTGGCATTTTTATTGGTACTTTGGTGTGTCTGAAATAATAGAATGTCATAAGCGATATTTATAACTGACTTTTCAATTGGAAATATTCAAAGAAAGTGGTTAATTAGTTATAGATGAAATGATTTCTCTTGCATTTAGTTTCCCTCCCTATATTTCATCGAGTTGGTTAATCTAGCAGTTGGCTGAAAACTCAACCCACTACGTTCTAAATATTGTACACCGGGTAATTCCCGGAGGTCCTAGCGGCGAAATTGTGTTAACGACTGCTTCACTGCCGATCAAGGCCGAAGATCTCTCGATCCTAGCCTCCGTAAAGCTCTTCAGAACTAACACTCTTCTGTGACCGTTGTGGTTATTTCTCAGTCAAAAGTTATATTTTCAGAAGCACAAAAATATTATTTCTCATCAGTAGATTCCAGAATTCAAGTTAGCGAATGTGGGTCTCAAACCCGTTGAGAGTAGTAAATGTTTGGTGACTGCGTGTGAGAATGAGTGTGAATATGAGCTGTAGTGAGTTATCAGCCTAGCATCCCAGATATTAATGTAAAATCTGTCTCCATATGTGCTGAATTGTTCGCAGACGAGAAGTACGGGTATTGTGAATGATTCTGATATTTTTCGAAATGAATATTATTGACTTGTTGGACTGTTTTATCATCACGAGTAGTGACCCTCTTTATACCACACAGGTTACAAAAAGAGAATAAACGAGAATCAAAATTTAATCATTGTGAATGGTAATTTACTGAAATTCATCGCTATCATTAAAACAATAAATAACTTGTAATTTTCAATTAAATGAATTACTTCACTTATATTTCTCATTATTATGCGTTATGCAGGCAACTTAATGTAGTTAGTGTTATCATTGCTTTCTCCTGTGAAACGGAAAATATCTGTTATTATTTACCTTCGGGCGCCTCATTCGTAATTGTAATTCTGTATTTGCAAATTTATTAGGGGGTAGATGGAAGAGCAGACTTCATACCTTGAGTGTCGCCGCAAAACATATTCAAGACACAAGTAACTGACAAAACAAACAGATAATTAATGTTGGGCCCTGACGTGGTATAACGTACTCTAAAACACATCGTGCTGTAAATCGGTAATGTACCAAATACGAAATTCGCAACTACATAGCTTTTGTGGGCCAAAGTACATTTTTAGAGTTCATACACTTGATGGCAATACCGAAACCAGTGTCAACACGAAAACAATAACAAAAGTAGCAACTCGAAACCAAAAACATCAAAAAGCCAACCACAAACAGAAACGTCAAAATCAACAGCACGAACAAGAGCAGCGTAAAGAAGATCGGTATAAAAAAGGGCAGCAAAGAAACGAGCATGATAAAAACTTCATTATCAAATACAGCCACAACCAAAAACAGCAAAAAAATACCAACAACAGACACAACGACAAACAATATCAGAAAGTATATTATTTTCCTTGGCTTTCGGTGTTGTTTGGAGACACTGGGCGCCGCGGGCGAGCGGGTGAGTGGGCGGAGGGCGGGCGGCAGACCACAAATCACCGCTAATGGGGAAATCCGTTTTCTTTCCCGCGGCGCTACGTAATCTTTGCTTCGCCGGCCCCTCCCCGCCCCGCCCTCTCCCGCAGCCCCACCGCTTCCATCACCACGCGAGGGAGAGCGTGATATCCCTTCAGGTTTTCCTTCGCGCTTGTTCTCTCTCTCTCTCTCTCCCTCGCTCTCTCTCGCTCTCTTTCCCTCACTCCCTCGATCCTTCTCCCTCGCTCTCTCTCGCTCTCTTTCCCTCACTCCCTCGATCCTTCTCCCTCGCTCTCTCTCGCTCACTCCCTCTCCCTCGCTCCCTCTCCCTCGCTCGCTCCCTCTCTCGCTCGCTTCCTCTCTCGCTCGCTCTTCCTCTCTTTCGCTCTCGCTCTCTCTTGCTCTCTCTCCCTTGCTCTCTCTTTCCCTCACTCCCTCACTCCTCCCTCGCTCCCTCTCCCTCGCTCCCTCTCCCTCGCTCCCTCTCCCTCGCTTCCTCTCCCTCGCTCCCTCTCCCTCGCTCCCTCTCCCTCGCTCCCTCTCCCTCGCTCCCTCTCCCTCGCTCCCTCTCCCTCGCTCCCTCTCCCTCGCTCCCTCTCCCTCGCTCCCTCTCCCTCGCTCCCTCTCCCTCGCGCGCTCTCTCTCTCCGCTCGCTCGCTCTCTCTTATTTTTAGTCGCATTGACGACTAAGGTTATTAGCGACTACAATTTTTATAGTAGGTATTTACAGACGATTAAGGCCCATTTCACAATGCAAACGTAAACATAGGCATAACGCCTAGATATAAACATTAACATAAGTAATAGACTAAAGTATTCACAATTTCGGACACAAACGTAAGCAAAATAAAAGGTTCTATTGGCTGTAAGACATTTTCGTTTACTATTGGTTGGATTTGAGAATTGGTTTCGAGCTATCGAATGTGAGGCTATATTTATGTTGCTGTATGGCGTTATTTCGTCTATCGACTTCGCTCCTATTTTGATTCGCGATTTTGAGTTATAACGGACTGTAATTAGTTCATTTCGGATGTCTTACTTAAGCATAAGTATGGCTTTCAAGTTAACGTCTTACGTGTTATGCTTATGCGAACGCATTGTGAATGAGTCTGCTTATGGACCTAGTCCTAATTTTTATATTAACGCCATGCTTATGCTTTTGTTTGCATTGTGAATGAATGGGCATTTGTGGTTTTACGCGTCATTACATTAACATAAGTATCGTTATGCATAGGCCATAACATAATACAGCATCACGTATTCTTTATCTTACAAACCACCATCAAACAGTATCATCATGGCAGGGTCATAACATATCTTTTTTACATTTGGGTTTCTTTTGCGGGGTTACATTTGCGCTTCTTGTAGAGGTTGGAACTGTCTTTGAGATTTCGCCTTATGCAGCATATTCCTTTTTTATTCGTAATCTACCCGCCACAGGCAGTGGTGCAGGATATTGACGTGGCAGTCGTTAGGAATTTACGACGCGTAAAATTAGGTAATTTTCATATTCTGATACTGCCAAAGAGAAGTTATCACGTGTCGCATTAGTGATAGTCGCTGGCCTGAAGCCGAATACCGTTAATCCTCTTATCCAGTCGAGCATGCAAAGCTAGGAGGCAGAGGGTCCCTATCTTGAACTCAAATTTGTCTCAGGCTGTTCACGCCATTCAGAAAATTATATAGCATCCCGAAGAAAATTCTATACAGGGTGCAAAAAGGGACTTAAGTCAAAATATCTTACTTTACAGGAGAGAGAAAATATTTTTTTCGGAAAGTCTCAGCGTCTTTTCTACTATCCAGCATAGTTAACGATGCAGTAAGACGAAATTTAATATCTTAATATCATCCAAAAGAGAAAAAACTTAATCAATTTTGATTTAAGTAGATTAATATAGTAAAAACGACGAATTTTGACTTACGTTCTTTATCTCACTCTTGTGGTAGTTGTGTTAATGGAAAGGTTTAAAATGTGTATTAAACAAAACATTTACCGCAACAATAATACGTGTACTGTTATGATTTGTAAAACATCCCAATACTTTTGATGACTGTTATTATGACATATTTTCGATTTGCCTAGTAGTTACTGTTGTTCCACCACTTCGCTTTACGAGATCGTTGCATCCCCCCTCCTCTCGTGGTGCAACACAGTCCCAGAGGATGCGGCGCGAGGGGCAGAATCTGGGGGGGGAGGGGAGGGGGGAGTTCCACAGGGACAGCTCTGGCAAACGCCGGGGACTGCAGAGGTAAATACGGAAATCAAAATCCCCTTTGGGGAATCGGGCACTGTTCAATGTGCGGCGACTGGTGACGAATTTGCGTTTGACCAAAATTTGAAATGAACAACGGTAAAACGTATATTCCTTTTACTTAGTTTTTACACTAACTACGAAACTGGTTTAACAGAATATAAAATATCTATTTTTTACTGTCTATTGATATTCGTGTTACAGATCACTCGTTTTCCCAGTGTTTCCAAAGCTTTGTTCATAGGAAGATTAGCAAACGGCACTACAATCACTCTGAATTGGGTTTTGTTCCTTTTGGTTACACATAAATTCACTTAAGTTTATTAAAAATTCAATTAAGTTTATTAAAAATTGAACTGTATCACAAAACTATACTTTCCTAAATCTCTATTTCACAATATAATATAAGTTAATAATTGAAAATTTAAGAAAAAATGTTAATGTTTTAATATTATAAAATGTATTATCTGCTTTCACAAATATCATTTTTAGAATTTTGGATATGAAAGTTCTCCGTACATTCTCTCACAAAACTATTATTTTTTTAAATAAAGAAAGTGACAAAGAAAAATAGTGGAGGCAAAATTAAATGTTTGAGATATTTTTGAACAAACACTTCACGACAAATAGTAGAGGAATAAATTTCTTTAGAAATGATCATTATTTCAACATGTATAGTGAAATCGAAATATTGAAAATTTGTTAAGAGAAGTGTAACACCCGTTACTGTGTAAAGTAGGATATTGTATTAATCTACAAAGCCGGTCGTGTGATATGAAGGTGGAGCAGGGAGTTTAGTTATTTTTCCCCTAAGAATATTGGGCACCTCCATTGATTGTTTCCTGGCTTGACAATTGAAATGGTCATTAGTCTCATAACTGTAGTGCATGTTATGTCCATGCAGGTAGCGGTGTTTCTCCCCCACTAGGGCGTGAGGTCCGGCGCAGATCTAAAGGCCGACTTGTCGAGTTCACCCTCCACCTGGTCACTCCCCCCAACGATGCATCGCCTCAGCCACGACAAGCTAAAATATCCAGATTGCTCTTCTGGTGTGTGTGGTAGTATAGTTAATGTGTAAGAAGAAAAGATCGAGAGGGACGCGATTTGAAAAGCTATTACTCTGACATTCTGCTTGAAGTAATCGGAAACTACTGATCAGAGTAGCCGACCGTTAGACTTATTCCTCCAAAAAGTTCGACCTAGCTAAGTAGCTAGTCTCAAACATCCGCCTCCGATGGAACCAGTGGTGTTGCTCAAATGTTTCATTGAAGCGAGGAAATTCAAATAAAAATATTTACTTTTAAAGCATAGGTAAATTTATTACAATAATAACAAAAAATCGTATTCAAAACGAAGGAAGAAACTATACAATAAAGAAAATGTCCTATTCCACATCTCCTACCCTGTACGATTATGTATCTAAGTACTGATACTAATGTAATTTTAATAAATTAAATTCAACGACATTTAAAGTTAACATCTCAAACTTTACTTACTTATTTAAGATCATCACATCGTGTGTCTGTTAATTTTGAATATTTGTAGTGTTTCTTTTAATTTTTATATTTTTACTTTTTTTATCAACTACCACACAACGTAGAGCCTACATTAATTTGCAATAATAACGTATAATTATTCTTAAAATTATAATTATTAATATTATGGATCTAATAATTACTATCATTGAGTTTCTATCATCGATTAATCAGGTACGACCACTACAGAGCACCCCCTCCACCCTGCCATCAGTTAAACTCAGCCATTCTACACCCCGGGGGCGCCCACGTCAACTTGACCGGTAAAGCCCGTATGCCTGAGGTGACGCTTGGAACATTTTACCGCTAGGGGAGGTACGGTGGTGGACAGATGGAGCATTTCATAGACCTTTAACGTTCCTCAATTTATCTAAAGACTGTCATACTTTTCTTTTTAGTACAAGGACAAGGGGAAGGAAAAGGAAGAAATACTAGTTTTATTAGAAGAACCGTGATGATTTGGAAATATCCCAACCAAGTGACACTTCACATTCTTGCTCGAGTCGAATTCGAACACACATCCATCGACTCGATAGTGCTAAGGCGCGCTCGACTTGCTGGTATCGACTATTCAGGTTCGCAACTTGATTAAATTCTATTAGCCATTTTTTCAAAGTCAGTAAACGAGTTACTAAAGTCAGTTACATATGTTTTCTCTAACAACTTTTAGTTGCACAAATATTTCGACATTTAGGTTAATTATGATACTTTCAAAAAATCTGTGTTTTCTGTACGTCACTAATAGCTGTAGACCTCTTTAATATTCACCTACCACTACTGATACAAGTTCATTCATGTTACATGCATTCCTCTGACTTCTATCTGAACTACTAGTTCCGTCACCCATGTTACAGTGGTGTCATATACATTTGAATGGTATCCTTCTCAACTGATAATTATTTCTCGCCACAGAGTACAAACTTCATAATACACAGAGCATAAACTTCACAATTTATTAGATTTGAAGCACGCGACTGTACAAGAACTCTGACTAAATTGATCTGATTATTCATTGTATTCTATCCCATCAACTAACATTGTAGCAATAAAATCTTCACCTTACCCTCTATTGTTTTTTTTCAATTTGATAATCACTACCCAATACATTTTAACAACACAGTTACATTTTGTTTCTTTTAAGTCACCTTAGCAGCCCGTATTAATATTATTTAATTGGAGTTCAGGCTTTAACCTGAACTTCTGATGACCCCAGCGAAGTAACCTAAGTCTATTGTCATAACTGTGGTGTCTTGTTCCATCCTTGCCACTATCAATCACTTGTCATTGATATAACTACGGTGTGTCATTCCATACAAGCCACCGTCGCGACCATCTGTTACAAATGTTATGAAATCACTCGCTAATAGCCATCGTAATGAACGTTATTAACAAAAATAAGATTATTTCCACATTTCCCCTTAACTACCATTATTTACGAAAGAGTTGAGTCTTTCTGGATATCTACAGATGGGTTTTATCACAATATCTATTTATTTGGGGAAAATAAAAGAAGAAAAGTATATTTAAAAAAATATAATTATGTTTTGTTTTCTATTCATTGAAAAAAATTCATTAATATAAGATGAATTTAAATGTAAAGATAACGCATACATAAATCAACAATAGAAATTAATTCCAGGTACAAAACAGAAACCCCAGAGTAAACATTCAGGAAAATACGCAGATAAAATTACGAGGGCGGGTGGAGTCCGAATTATATTTCTTAGGCTGAATTCTTCAAATTGAGATATTTTTAACCTTATTTAATATTTCGAAATTTAGATCTTCAGAGTACCTTAGTACCGCAGTGCAGATTGTCAGAAATGAGCAGAATCTAGAAATTACGTTAAATTAAATATACTTTTTTCATAATATTTTCGATTTAATCAATCGGGTCAATGTCTCTATGTTAATAAACGCTGGGTATTATACTTTAGAATGATTATCTGTACTCATTATCGGGGCTATAATGCAGAGAACAATGATCGTTTTTTCAAACATTTATTTTGCTGTATATTTCTATTTTAAACAAAGATTTATAAAGCGCGGAATATTGTCAGAAACGAGTAAATATTTACTATGAGTTTCAACATTTAACCATTTCCTCTTCAGTTTTGTCAGAAAGTTATTCAGTTATTCTTCTTTAAAAAATTTTCAATGAAAGCGTAATGATTTTCTGAATTTTTACCGTCATTGGAACGCGAAATATTGTAGTTTGTCGTCAATCATCGTTTGTAATCAAATATCGACTCACACATTGTAGTTTGAAAGAAGTTTACGAAAAATGGTATTTGACAGAAATGCTCAACATTTTATTGAAAATTTAGGTGCTTATTGAATAGGCTACATCGACCATTCGAGAACAACTGCAAACAGAGACCTGATGAATATATTTTGACTGCTCAACGCAAGTTTACAGCATAAAAATGCTATTTACTCTGAGTAGTGACAAATGAAAGTGCTGTCTCATGGCCTTTTATATGAGTTTTTTTCAAAAATCTATAGACACAATTAGACAGGCTTTTTAAGTCTCTATTATTACCCATATGATAAATGATTCTCCGGCAAATACGAACTATGCACGAGGAAAATAAATTATAACTATTTTTTCAAAAAAACTAATATAAAAACCATTTAAAGGTCTACGAAAGGTCTTTTCTCTATACCCATTATATTCTAAACCGGAGGTTTCCAACTGAACCCTCCGGGATTCAATAGTTTTGTAAAAGCAGTTCGTTGAAAATTATTCACTTGTAGCAGCATTTTAAATTCCACTTATACATTTTCCAGAAAGAAAAATATTAAATTATGTTAAATGTAGATGCAAAACTCAAATTTTCAGGCATGGAACATTAATGCTTTTAACCCAACGAAATAAATACCCCGCTGAAGGCACTTTTAACCTAACGTACCTCGTTTTACTTATGCTTACCTACAAATCAATTGTTATTAGTTGACAATAAAAATAATCTCGTTTTTCTGTTTGCTAGGACGAATGCTGTTTTATTTTGTGTTTTTTCTATGCCACTTAAGTCCTTTTAATGAATTTATATAGTATGTTTATCTCTTGGTGCCTAAAAAACATCCTCCCCCGGCTGACATCTATCGTTCAAGGCGCAGCCATCTTGATGCCTACCAATTTCCCCGTACAATGCGCTGAAGTGACCCATGAGTCCGTTCTTACAGTTGATCTACTCTTGGTCGGAAATTACCTAAGTCTCAGGGTTACTCCGTCCGTTAGACCGTCCATGAATGGTTTTAGTTTGTAGTTTTAAATATGAAAACGAAATTTTAAAAAAATTGCAGTTAGTTCACATCCATTTTGGGTTTTCGAAGAACTGCACAGAGTTTGCAACATTTGTAAACAACTGCTCTACGCTAGCGCGTAAAACAAGGCTCTGGTTTGCATCTTTTTGGCAGATAAAATATGAGAATTGCCAAATATTTTACCTGGTTTCATCCTTGACTCAAAGAATGTGAAGCTATATTATCCACTTTACTTCCGTTTTTTCTGCGTTATGGATCAATGTCGCAAACTCATGAAGAAGTAGTGACCGCCTATTTCAGGTTAATCTACGATTCTACCTGGCCACTCTTTACGGGATCAAATAATCGCGTAAAAGTGAGAATATTTCTACGTGACATGGAAAAAAATAATAAAGTATACAAAAAATACTATTAATTGAGATGAAAGAGATTAATGATGTAAGTAATGGTTATTTATGAATTAAAACCGAGATGAATAATGATTATTTTACGGTAATTGAGATTTATGAAAGAGGTCGTTTCAACAGGTTGCATTGTATTATTAATGCATTGAGGTTATGCGTACTTAATTTAAGACGGTTTAATATTAGCAGTAATGTTTGTAATTTCTTGCTAATGTAATGTAAGTTGGTCAAGTGGTATGCGCACATACCACATATCAGAGTTCTAAATAAAATTGTTTTGCGATTATCGTTTTTAAAATCGTAACAACATACCTGTCTCAAAAAATTTGCGCCAAACATTCTCAAATATCGACAGTATTCTACATGATTTTTGTCAGAACCTATAAATAACCTTCAAATACAAGTGTGCTACACGTAGTGAAAGGTAATCCCATGTATTGCCTTAGGATAGCGAGACGAGACGAGACGAGGTGGGGAGAGGAGGGGAGAGGAGGGGAGAGGCGTGTGGGGCATGCTGTAAGAATATTCATTATAGCACTAGTGTTCTAATGTAATTATTAGAGCATTAGTTGCATTATAATTGCCGACATTATTTATTGTAATAGTCAAAAATTCAAGTTTGAATGTTAAAGGTTTGATATAAAATCATCGCAAAACAAGTATCGCTTTTGCACCTATATAATTATACAAGTGACTTTCTAATCAGCATCAGTGAATGTAACTTTACAAAACCAATTACGTCCACTTTTTCACCTATATAAATTACACTAGTGACTTCTTTCTATTAAACATCAGTGCATGTGGCTTTGGAACAAATTGCGGCCGTGAGGGGTCTTCTTTCCTTGTTTTTATTCGCCCGTGCACCTTCCACTCCGATCGCCTCCACCACTATGTATCACGTCCCTCGCAAACCGCAGGGGCGTGCTTCACGTTCGCAGATGCGTGACGGAGGGGATTCGGAGCAGGGGCGCCTCGAGTGGGGATCGGCGGAAGTGGAAACACAAATAGAACGCCCGCCGCCGCCCTGGGAGGGGGGGGGGGGGCGTGGGGAGATTCGCCTCATTTCAGATAACGTGGCTCACAATTTCCGAAATGGTTGTGATGTGTCACTCAGCGTTTCCTACTAACTTCCGAAAATGGACTCTTTCGTGAAAATCGGGGGAAGATCAGAGTATCATGGAATCGTACTATGTTCTTGCTCTTATTATAGTTCAACTTCCAGAAAAGTTGAAAATAGCGTTGTAAAATTCAGATATCATGCTTTTAGTTGAAAATGAAACATTTGAGTGAAATCACTCCGTTGCTACAATTATCGGTAGACTGAAAATAAAGGTTTCCCGATTCTCGAAGTAAGGTTTGCAGAATTTTTTTTTAAATATAGGAGTCCAATACAAAGAGTAAGGAATAGAATTATAAATACGTTTGATTCCTATTTTGAGCTACATGTTGTAAAGAATGTAAATGTATTTCGTCATCATCGACAGAAAGTATTAGACCTCTTGATCTCTTCCCTCTCGAAATTGTCCATGTTATCTGTTGAAGGGACTTACTTCTTTTTTTACTTTAGATGTATATTGAAGTATAATTTTACATATCATATATATCGGCATTCTCAGGACAAGACATTTCTAATTTTTTCGATACTTATTGATGATATCGACAACAGGCTCCCTATTTTATTCTTCTATGCAAATTCAATTCTCCGCAGAAAAACAATATCTGCATATTCAATTCTCCGCAGTTGATTTGGTGTTAATTTTCAACTCTCGCTTCCATTATTTTTGCACATTATGCTTTAGAGTTCGTTGTAACATTCTACCGAAGTATGTAAAATAATTTAGATTTATTTCCATATCTCTTGATATAAGATAATTAAAATGATATCATTGATTTGTTCAATTATTTGGTCGTTTATACCTATCTTGTTCTTAAAGGCTCAGGTTTTTTATATGCCATCACTTTTGTATTGTTTGGTGAGATATTTATCCCAAACTCATTAGCAATTTCACTTAACTTGTAAACTGCTGTTTGAGTTTCATGTTTAGATTTTACTATGTGAATGTATTTTATTGATATTAACTGATAATGTAGATCGATGATGTTGGTAAAGCTTTCAAAAGCCGGCGGTCTGAGTAAATCCATTACGTTGACGAAGATGACTTTAGTTATTTCTATACATAGTATCGGCAAAACGTATTAGACTCGGTTAAATACTCAAATTCGAAACATGGTAAAATCCGTTTTGTGGATCTTTGAGGCGAAATTGATTTTTACTTGAACGATTTACTGGATGCGTGAATGAGTGTGCCACGCACGTACACAGTTGGTTAGAGATTTTGGGCCCGATCTTGATGTACACGCCAAGAGTAAGATCTGATGAGAAACATCTTGAACAAATACGTGTTGGGGACCTTTTCTATTCAACTGGCCATTCAGACGCGAAATTCTGCTGATGACTGAATACTTTTGCACAATTGCGATTGCGTGAAAATTAGGGGAATATACCCATAAAGATACTAATGTTTAGATTCTTTTATGTATTCTTTTACTTACGTGTTTTTAAGAACATCTGGGATATTTTGTATGTATCCATATGTATGCACATTTATATATGTAAAAATTAATCATGTTATCATGTTTTTCAGTAAATATCTCAAACTATTCTATTTTACAATAGGGAGATTTTCTACCTGGCAAGAAAATTGTCGCTGCAGAGACAACCCTACATTATGAGACACATCATTAAACCTTATCTCAATATTACAACTTCATTTACATCGTGTACCTTCTTCCAGTAGCCCCCAAACTAACTTCCAAGCACCGACAGCCACGAGCTCACCAAACGCACTCCTATGGCCTTAACCTCACGTGACGCGAGAGCCGAAATTCGGGGCGATCGGCGCCGGCGACGTGTCTCAAAGCAGGCGGCTGGGTCGGCTCGAGGAGGACGCGGGGGTGGGGGTGAAAGTCTACCCGCTCGCAGAGGGCAATTAATTAGCCCAGGGCTGCGAAGCGGCGGCAGCTTTGGCACTTGCTAATTGCGCCCTCCAGAGCCGCACCCCACGCGCCGCGCCGCGCCTCGCGACTTAGCGCCCTGTCGCCCTCGCGCCGTCGCCCGTGGCCTCGCTCGCCCCGCCCCGCCCACGCGCCGGCACCCACCGCGCCACCCCCCTCCGCCACCGCCCGCACAACCACCGCTCCACGCGTTTCCCACCCTACCTCCCGCTCCCCGCATCTCACCCCGCGCCGCCCCTGGAGCCATTCCCCGGGCCACACCCTGCGCCACCCCCCGCGCCACCCCCACGCCATCCCCCGGGCCACCCCCGCGCCATCACCCGGGCCACCCCATCGCCATCACCCGGGCCACCCCCGCACCACCACGCGCCACCCCCCGCGCCACCCCCGGCGCCATCCCCTTCACCACCCCGCGCCACCCCCGCGCCACCCCGCCCCCCCCCGCCCCCCGCGCCTCCCCCGCGCCACCCCCCGCGCCACCCCCCCGCGCCAACCCCCGCGCCACCCCCCGCGCCACCCTCTCGTCAACACCCCCTCACGCCCCCCGCCACCGCCACTACCTCCGCCGAATAGACTTACGTAAGCCTGTAGATCCGCAGTATTTGTCATCTCGGTATTGCTCCGGTGCGTTTTAAATAACTGCGTCATCTGGACGTCTTATTCGGGACGCTACATCTTAGAAACTACTACAGGTGGTAAGGGTCTGTAAATGGTCGAAAGAAAAAGACTGAGCTATTTCTGAAAGACAAGAATGCCCGTAACAATGACAGGGTTCGAGTCCAGCCAGTGGCGGGTTTTCGAAATTAAATATAGATAGGTCAAATTCAGCCGTTGTTGGGAGGAGATTTCTTACGACCGACTGCTCTAATCTGTAGTGTTCCATGTTTTCTCCTATCAGTTCCACGCAAATGCCGCAGTCAAACCCACAGAAGCGGGCCACGGACCGCATGTGTTTTGTTTTCTTCGTCTTCCTTATACGTACACTTGCATGGCCTGAACTCTCCGATGTGTCGTCAAGAGCAGTCGGGAGCTCGGGGCGCCTCGCGACTGAGGGAGGTTCATACGATAGACAGGGAAACCTACTGCTGCCGACGTGTAGACCAGCGCTGGTTCTCACCCCCCAGTGGGGGAGATTCTCATCTCCCACAAGAGTGCCATCTCCCGGAATAAAACATTCACCGTACTAACGGGACTAATCGCCTTAGCCATTGACGTTTTCGAAAACGACAATAAATCTATCTTCTAGAGAAATTTTAAGACCTTAGATCAATAGAGATAAAATCACAAACACGTTCTATGCAGCTAAAATAGTCTATAAACAAGTACGTTGTACCATATTTATTATTGGCTTGTGTGAAAAATACGGTCCGTAGAGATGCGACTGTTGCGGCAGTTCCAAAACGCCCGAGACAATGGTGCGAATCATCTTCCCCGAAGTTTGTCGGGGCGCCGTTGCAAGGAAAGGCGCCGGCCAATGGAAAACGAGCGGCCAGCGGGCGGTGCGGCAGCCGAACAGCGAGGCACTGCGGGGGCGGGAATAAAGTCGGGCAGTGTGTGTGCGAGAAGTCCGGCGTGTATAAGAGAGTCATTGAGGTTTTCGTACACTGGTTTCAACCTGGCATTATGTTGAGATACCGTATTGGACTAACTATCGACTGCGCTACTATTGGTGCATCTCGTAGTATAAAGTTAGTTTAGCTTCCTTTCTGGACATTTTTTTCTGGTTGAATGGGAATATCACAGTTTGTAAGAAATCTGCCTGTGAGTTGAATAAAACTTGTTCGTTTTGTTATATTGTATTTTTCCTGTACACAACACGTAGCATTCCATTTAATTTACGCAGATAATTTTCAATATATAGAGTGTAATAACTAATTCAGATTTTTCTGAATGCTTTTCGCTTTTTGCACGTTTTGCACTTTTGCTCCCCAGAGGCACGTCGTTATACGGGGCTTCGCTCCCGCCCTCCTCACCGAAGCCGCCCTGATGTAACTGCAGTCCATTTGAGAGGCAGGTTCTGGGGTTCGAGCACCGACCATGGCTAGATTTTCGATACTAGCTTGTTAGTTAGGTCGAATTCAACAGCAATATAGAAGAGAACTGTAGTAGTCGGCTGCTCTTTCCGACATTTTCCCGTTTTTTCTCCGATAGTATCCTAACGAACAGCCGGCCACGGGCCGCGCGCGATCATTCCTTCCCCTTCATTCCCCTTTCCACACCACTCATTTACGAACACGTACACATTCATGCTCTAGACTACCACAAATGTGGTGAAAGCAGCTGGAGGCTTAGAACTTGTCCTCATTCCCCTTTCCACACCTCTCATTTACAAACACGTACACATTCATGCTCTAGACTACCACAAATGTGGTGAAAGCAGCTGGAGGCTTAGAACTTGTCCTCATTCCCCTTTCCACACCTCTCATTTACAAACACGTACACATTCATGCTCTAGACTACCACAAATGTGGTGAAAGCAGCTGGAGGCTTAGAACTTGTCCTCATTCCCCTTTCCACACCTCTCATTTACAAACCACGTACACATTCATGCTCTAGACTACCACAAATGTGGTGAAAGCAGCTGGAGGCTTAGAACTTGTCCTCATTCCCCTTTCCACACCTCTCATTTACAAACACGTACACATTCATGCTCTAGACTACCACAAATGTGGTGAAAGCAGCTGGAGGCTTAGAACTTGTCCTCATTCCCCTTTCCACACCTCTCATTTACAAACACGTACACATTCATGCTCTAGACTACCACAAATGTGGTGAAAGCAGCTGGAGGCTTAGAACTTGTCCTCATTCCCCTTTCCACACCTCTCATTTACAAACACGTACACATTCATGCTCTAGACTACCACAAATGTGGTGAAAGCAGCTGGAGGCTTAGAACTTGTCCTCATTCCCCTTTCCACACCTCTCATTTACAAACACGTACACATTCATGCTCTAGACTACCACAAATGTGGTGAAAGCAGCTGGAGGCTTAGAACATGTCCTCATTCCCATTTCCACACCTCTCATTTACAAACACGTACACATTCATGCTCTAGACTACCACAAATGTGGTGAAAGCAGCTGGAGGCTTAGAACTTGTCCTCATTCCCCTTTCCACACCTCTCATTTACAAACACGTACACATTCATGCTCTAGACTACCACAAATGTGGTGAAAGCAGCTGGAGGCTTAGAACATGTCCTCATTCCCATTTCCACACCTCTCATTTACGAACACGTACACATTCATGCTCTAGACTACCACAAATGTGGTGAAAGCAGCTGGAGGCTTAGAACTTGTCGTCGCTGATGGTCGATATGGGTTGCCGAAAATCCCCGCAGGCCGACGGAGGTCGGCGCTGGATCGCGAGGGAAGATCACCGCCTTCTCACACGCTACAAACGAGACCCTACGCTTACGGGACTAGTGACCATAGCAGTTGATGTGCCCGGAATCATTACTCAATCAATAAACTGTAGCCGCTTCCGAAATGAGAGCCACGTAGGTAGATGACTCCACACAGTGGGTCCTTTGTTTTTGGCTCCAGAGAGTGTTCGAAACGAAAGCGTTTTCAGGAAAAAGTCAAGTTTGTGAAGGTTCAGAATCTTACGTGGGTAGATTGTGTCGACGTATAAGCAAGAAAGACCAGTTATTATTTAAAGTACGTAAAAATATTATTTTGTTTAAATATGGTAAATTAAATGTGTTGTCTGGTATCAAAAATTTAATTTGCTAAAGATCGTTTCGATCACGTAGCGCTCATCCTCAGAGTTTGAAACTTCCGTGCGGAAAATAAAGTGCAAATAAATTTGTAATACCAGATATCACCTTTAATTTACCATATTTAGTTTTTAGAAGGTATCTAACTCACCAGCGATCTAATTAATTATTTTGTTTGTTTGTATGATGTGAGACGTACCTATGAAAATTGATTCGTGGCTTTGTCGGTAAGGAAATTCTCCTGGAGAAACTAGTTATCGGGAGTTGCTGTTTCCTTGTTGGTTGTTGGATTGCAAGCACTTGGTTTTCCAAAACATAACAGATTCGTCCATAAATTCTTGAAACGTCGTCAAAAACCTAAAATTAAAAATAATAGAATGTTGTTAAATTTATCAAAGCAGTGATATATATTCAAAAACACTTCATCCAGAACTCTATAACGCACGATTTCCCTTATGATGTTTTTAAAACTGGTAAATAAATTTTGGAATTAAAAATAAATTTCCAACATTCCAACCGAGTAATGCACGTAAACTGTTACAGGTTTTTAGAAACGTCCTTTTTCCTTTGTGCTAGAAAATGCAATTCTAAAGTAAATATAGTGTTTATGTTACAATTAGGCCTGTAAGTAGCTTTCAAATAACAAATCAAATTCTCTGACTCTTTATATCATCTCTCTATCCCCAAAATAGCAGCAGTTCTACTTCACAACTATATCACTTTTTGAAGCAAACCGCCACTTAAACATCCAATTCTGAGCAACGGCCTAAATAACAGAGAGATACATATTTTAAACAAGTCTGCATGACGTGAAGAGCTCGCTGTTAGAAACTTTGTTACTAAAGGACAGGAAAAGGTTTACGTAGCTTCATTAATTCATGCGCAATTTATTACTCATAATGAATTGTAAGGGCATCGTACATTGTTAATGAAGCACCAAGGAACGAGTTAAACATGTAATTAAGTATTCACGAAACGCTTTCGTGGGCCTGCCGCGCGGCCGCCGCCGCCTTCGCTGCGCGCTTTGCTGCTCCAAATTCCATTTCTGCGCGCGGGCTCCCAGGGATTTTCGGACTCGTTTGTGCGGCTGGGAGTCGGCGCTCGGAAGATCCTTTGTTTGAGGACTCCCTACCCGAGGGCTTTCTACGTCGTGTTTTCTGATTCTTTTTGCTTTTTGCGCCCGTGAGAACGTGTAACTGTTCTTGTTTTGATGCCTGTTTTTTTACTTGTTTTGAGTATATTTTCAACTCGGCACTTGTGCTGATTCATTTGTGATTAAAGGGAAATATTAAATCGGGAAATGTATGTTTAAATTATAGTTGAGGATCTGAACTTGCAATGTCATGTTATCCAGAGAAGTATCATATTTATTTGATCATAGCACTGCCATTTATTGATGGGGATTCAGGCTCCCTTATGAAGCATAAGAGCTTACCTCGTTACCATATTATCTTAAGTATTATTAATAATATTATTATTGTCATTCTCATTATCACTCTTATAAATGACATTTGAACAGATATTTTTAAAATTATTATTTTTCATGGTATTTAATTGATTATTTATTAAAAGATGTTGTTAGAGAGTTTCATACATGCGTACATCATGTAGAGAGTTTTTTACGTAAGTGTTTTCTACGTAACGAATTCATTAGCTTAAGTATTTTTCGTCAATGGATGTGAAGGGCACATTTCTAGCACTCTATCGTGCGTACCAGGCGGAACTCTTCACAGAGAAAATAAGAAGACCTTCGCCATTCAGTACAATTTGGCTTTTAATACCACATGGTTCTGCCACTGCCGTTGCCACAACTGTTATCACCATTTTTAACGCTTCTTAATAGCAACATCTGAGACAACGGCGTCAACTACCGTTACGGCTCTTATTACTAGCACGTCGATTTCCCCAACGACAATCTTCGCCCACACTGCCATATAGGGCTCTCGAATTGCAGTGACAACCCCATACGTCGACAAAATTGACACTATCACTTCTTTATAATATTTACCGTTCCCTGTAATCTCGAAACGCTAGTGGAGTCGTCCGTTGCGTTACTTGAACCGGAAACCACAACGCACAGATGTGAACGTCCCACTATCATCTCCCACTTATGTGCATCACCTTCACCACCGCCTCCACCACCATCACCACCACCACCACAACCGTAACCGCAACTACTATTGCTACCACTTCTATCACTACCATTGTTACTACCTTCAGAAATTTGACCTCATCGTCAAGCACCATCACATCCTCCTCTACCTCACCTCCACTTCACTACTGATCTTAGAACAATCATCAGTATTTCTGCCACTAATATTTGTCGCGACCACAGTCACTGCTTCCATTACTTACAATATCTCCGCCTTAATCACTGTCCCCTTCAGTTCCCATGTCCCGCATGCAACTTGTCTTTGTCAGTCCCGCATCCAACTGGTCTTGATCGCGGCTCAGCCGCAGACACCGATAGAGGAAAAGGAAACATCCAGCTAATTATTTACTTACGGCCTCCCCGTCACTTCAACTTCCAATCCATCGCTCTCTCACCCAACAATGTCTACAGACGTATTTGCTTCTGTCAAAATCAACACATGAATTCTCTCGTAGCAATCTTCACACTTCCACTCACTAATTCTAGTGACCAGAGCAATCGTCATTATGCTAAAGTCACCATATTATCTTTGTCTGTATAGTCTGTACCTCAACCATAGAACAATTGAACTACGTCTCTTGAACGAGAAACGAAATCATAATTTACTTAATTTCATTGTCATAGCAAACTGCCTCCACCACGACGTCCAAAACCATTCTCTATCACCACCAACGTCGTCTCCCATTACAGGATTTAAATACTCGTACCAGCTTATCTGGGTCGCCACCACAACCTCTGCCCCCATTACTAATAGCATCTTCACTCCTCATTACCGCTTGCTCTGAACGGCTTTCATCGCTATTATTCTCGTTATTTGGCGGAGTTATCAGACCGGTGATAAGAGCCAAAGGTCAGAGAAGACAACGGTAAATAATTAACCAGGCATCTCCAGCCCTTCACGACGTCCAACCTTTGACGACCACCATCTCTAAGTTGAGAAGGTCTACTAACATCATCTCCGCGATCGCCACAAATTGATTTCTACGACAGCAAACTTCCCACCAGCGGTCACTAACCTTAGCCACCACGACAATCACAGTAAATATTGTTACCTACTTCTCAATAATTCGTGAACCCTTTATCATCTGTATTCTAGTCGCGCTGATAAAGATATTATGTGGCGAGAACATTATTCATTCCTTTCCATTAACCTCTACCTACACAAGCTCTACCACGACGACCCACCTTCTACGACCTAAACACATCGCGTGCCATTACAGCAATCTTCATTCTATCTGTCACTAGTTTTGGTGACCACCGTAACCGCTGTCACCATTGCTAACGACGTCCTCGCCACACTCATTGCTTCCGCGCTGTTCCCGTTCTCCGCCGCCTCTCCGCGTCGGCCAGTCTGCTCTTGGCGGGGCCAGGCGGCTGACCAGAGCCGGTGGACAGAGGACACGCCGGCAAATCCATTATTCACCGGCCGGCCTGGCGGCGCGCGGGTCGCCGGCGTTTGTGTTTGTGTTTAGCGTGGGTTAGCTGCTTGGTTAGCTGCTCAGCAGGGGAGTTGAAAACAATCGAGACAACAAGCAGCGGCGCGGGCAAGTTAAATGAGAATGCCTGGAAATCGTGGAACTCTCTGAACGGTTCGGAGTACACGTCCCCGATAATTATTTGAGGTCCGGCTTGTCGTGTCCGAATTAAGAGATCCCCAAATCTCGGAAGCAGATTTTAATCACGAGCTCGGTAACGATTGAATCGGTGATGCACTAATAATGAATGAGGTTGTGTAAATATAGTTAAAAATTAAGATAGTATGTACATTTTCCATGACATGAGCAAGTATTTCTAATTTCTTCTTAATTTTTAGTTTACATTGATTGATTGATTATTTTTTCTGAGCGTGTCAACTGCTGGGGTCATTTGTTCCGTACGTCTTGTGCATGTTATTATTGCTGAAGGTGGCGGTGAACATGCCTGCCGACCCACCCATCGAGTTGGTGAGTTTTCCACTACCATGTATCTCCCACTTGCGGGGCACCGTTCTTGTCTGGTCTCGCGATTTGTGTGGTATTGCACGTCATGAAGGGGGGGTGTAATAGTGCGTGTCCAATAAAGAGTAACTAGCGCGAGCTAGTCTCGAGAGAAGCTCGCAAGCCCTGTCCACCTGCGAGCGTTTCGCATAAACTTCTGCCTCTCGAGATTACCTCCCACGTGCCTGTCCACTGGAGTGCAGTAGGCTCGCGATGGAGGTGCGAGAGTTAAGACGGAGGCCAAGAAGAGAGCGGCGGCGGCTTTCGTTCCTATACACTCCTTCGCAAAAGAAACAAGTTGGTATATAGATGGATTGATCGTTGACCACACACGAGTGCTTGCTCGTTAAAGAATTTGAGAAAAAGAATGCGCAACATTTTAGTCAGTTCGAAACAACGTAACTTGTTTAACCTAACCTCAACACAGCACTTAACCAGGACATATAAATCATGATAGGTAGGGTAATGTTTGTTTAGAGCTATTGGATTGTTAAAAGAAATTTTACTTTTTAAATTAATAAGTGGTGTTAGTTGGAGAATCTTTATTAAAGCTTCTTGTGTTTTTGATTTTGTATGGTCTTTTCATTGTAAATTCGTATCAAGATTTACTCCTAGACATTTGATGTTTTGATGAGGTCCAAGGAATCAGAATGTTACTGATTTGGAGGTCGATGAAACATTTGTCTGAGGGTAAAGATTTTTGAATTAGAGTTTGAGGAATTGAGCTTCAATTTTATGATTTTTTTCTGAAAAGCTTCGTGGATGAATTCATTGACCCTTAGTAATTAATGATAGGTTGAAATGGTAATTTTATCAGATATTTTAATAATGTGCAAATGAAAGTGATCTTGCTCAATATAAATAACAATAATTTCTATTACTTCGCTACTTTTTTTTAACGATTTACTTGAGTATCAAATATAAATAACTTCAGAGTAACTTTTGCTGATTATTTATATATATATATATATATATATATATATATATATATATATATATATATATATATTCTTTACTGTCTCATATAGGTACGAAAAAAACGTTCTACATTTTTATGAGACGTGTTGACGTATGTCTCTCTAGATTTAAATCGAAATTCAGAATTTATTTTTCATTATAACTATATTTATTTTAATTACTTTCTTGTATCATCTCCTGACTTACATCTGAACATTTGTTTCTGTATTAACTTGAAAACCTGACGTTTCACTGTCGATTTCTGTGAAGAGAATGACGCCAGCTGAGGGCACACTTCTTTCATCTTCCAAAAAACGTCAAGGCAACGCGCCGAACACGTGGCTTCCGAAGAAATGTAAGATTCGTTTCTTCTAGTTTCTTTTGTAATATTAACAAAGTTTATGCCAATGTATTCCTATGTTCAAGAACCTTAGAATGATGGTATGAGAAAAAATACTTCCATTTAAAAGTTGTGTCAATAATTCAAAAATTAAATTAACCAAAAAACAAAATACGTTTGCCCTACATTTAGAATAATTAAATACAACAGCGACCTAGTACCTCAAGCCGTTTTGAAGATATTTGGTGTAGCCAACTTACACTGTGCATGTAAAGTCTTTTGATTTGATACTGATTGTACATTTTTAAATCCGATCATCACTTACCATTTACTTACGAAATTTCTGTGTTATTGAAGTCCCCTACCGCTTAAAATAACTAAAATGCAATGTTACAGAAGTGAATTTCTTTACTTTCAAACAACGTTATTGTTTTGATCAAAAGGATTTTAAAATGGATTGAAGAATCAATAAAAGTCATATTTCTTCTTCGGCTTATATACGCCCTTAACAAAGTGAAATGCTATACAAGCTTTTAACACATCAAATGCAAAGGAACACAATATAAAACAACGGCCATACAAAACTAATAAAATGCGATTTCTTGTATGGAATGCCATTGTACCATATTTCTGACTTTATGTCATTTGATGGTAATAAATAATATTTTTCCCAGACACAGAGATGCAGAAATAATGAACCAATGCCAAATCACGAAATTCTATACTGGAAGTGAACACACATCAAAGAAACGGATATGTTTCCCATTATTTTTACCAGCATGCGTGAACTATCTTTCACGTGACGGAACAATGAGAGCTTTCACGTAATACGACAAACGCGGTGGAAGAAAAAAAACACGTGAACCGCAAGACTGCTCTTCTGGATAATTAAAAACCAACAGCCGAGTGTGCTTTGACGTACCCAGCGCGAAACTGCCTATTATCATATGCTGCCTAAACAAAGCCATACCGCTTTCTGGTTTTAATCACCCCATTTACTGCGTTATAGTTCAAATGCCCCAGTTCGAAGACTGAGTGCGGACCTCCCGGACACACTGTTATACGAGTACAACGTCTACCAATTTACTGGTGATTCGTTCCGACCCTCTGGCATTATTACGTACGTAAAGGGAACGTGGCAAAGGGCTATTCCGGTAACGCGAACAAACATTTTCGCCATCGGCAAGCCCTACTTCCCACCTCGCTAAAAGAGAGAGAGGAGAGTCATATCCTACCTTTATTTTCGCGACGCGTGTTTACCGGTGTGTGTGGAATAAATTGCCGCGCTTCTCCCATTGCTACAATTAGAGAAGCCCACCATGGGCGCTGAGCGTTTTCACTTTTCCGTCGCCCGCGTCGGCGGAGGGCGCGGGGAGGGCGCGAGGATATTACGGAGCTCGTGATTGGTTCGTGAATGGGGCGGCGCCGCTGTTGTGATTCTCGCGTGAGCGGCCCCACGGACGCGCCGCCGCGTTGAGTCGCGTAGGCGGGGGGTGATCGTGAAAATGGCACGCCAATATCGTGATCGGTGTTTGGGAAACGGTAGTGGGCTGCTGATGGGCGGCGGTGATGTGAAGGGGGAGGGGGGGCAGCAGAGGTTGCGGTCCAGTATCAATTTGCACGCGTTTCAATTAAGGGCAACGGTGTAAATGTGTGATAGATCGCGAACTAATATCCACTCTAACTTGACTTGTTTCCTTTGCGGAGATTTGTCAAAATGGAATCTTCTAACATTTGGAGTAAATTAAAAATTGATTTTATGTGTTATTGTGGTTCCAAATTGGTTAATTTTTAACCAGTTAACTTCTTTATTAATTACAAATTGCGGCGTTTGCTAAAAAAAATTAGCTTCATTCCATTTGCAAAAATTTTATGAGATAAATAAAAAATGTTTGCGCCCACGAGCTGTTTATTATGAACGGAATATGTTGTGATCACATTAGGTGAATAAGCTGGATGTAGACTATATCTTCACTTGAAGTTATAGAGAACTCATTCATTTAGCAAAATTGGTAAAAAGTGAATTATTGAAAATAACGAAAGCTAGTTTTGAGAGCAAACATTTCAAATATGTTATTTCAAAAGTGCTAATAATTTACCACTGTCATAATAAATTAATGTACATGGCAAAAATGTTCTTTGATTAAAAGCAAAGTAACAGTTAGTGATTTATATTTATTTTCCAAATGGTAGGATATGAAACAGGAGAGAGCGTGTTTGGCGCTTCTATGAAATGAACACTACTACGCTGTGTTGTGCTTGTAGTATAATTTTCCTACAGTAAAATTTAAATAAAAGGTGCATCAGTATTTTCGAAAAGTATATTTTTCTTTTTGTATATTCATTAATTTCATGATGCTTACTTCATACTAAAGTGGATGTTTTGAATTTTGTTCAAAATCCAGAACAAAATTTAGAAGCCTCGCCAGGAATATATATTTTCACCCATGGGCATTTCGTAGGTAATATCATTTTTGGTCACCTCTCATTCATATCTACCCAGTGTACGAAGATTGTTAATTTAGGAGGATCATGCTATTTCCTTACTCTTACGAAACCTATATATCATGTCTCCACCATATTTGCATAAATCTCCAGGCACATACTTTTACTATTTCTCATCATCATCATCATCATTATCATACCATAGCCATGTAGTATTGACAGTTATTTCAGTAGTTTAGTGATTTGAGACAAAAAAATGGCAGAGGTACCAGATGAATGAAACGAAAAAAATTGCATTTGAGAGTATAGTGATATGGTCTGGAGACACCTGAGCGCTGTTTAATCCAGTTGTTTTTAATTTTCTTGCCACAAAAGAGCCCTAAGGTGCGTGAAAATAGTAAAAAATATAAGTATTTCCTATTATTTATTTTTTTATATAAAAGTAATACCCCTTTTCCTCAAAATAATATGAAACTAAATATAGAAATGTTATGAATGCTAAATCATGTTATGAATGCTAATGTATATTAATTTAGAAAGAGAATTAATATTAGACTCACATTAAATTCCAATCTTGGCATAATTTAAAAATATATATTTTTTAAAGCACTTATATTTCACAGAAGAATGTAAAATGTATATCGTGATGTTTGAAATTACAGTTTCGAGAGGTTGAAACACTGCAGTGGCGGGTGCGGCGGCGTTTAGAGTTGCAAGTGCGGGTGCGAGGGGGCGTGGCTGTGAGGTTGGGGTACTGAGCCGCGGCGGGGGAGCTCCGTGGGCGTGGGCGTGGGCGCGGGCGCGGGTGCGGGCGCGGGCGAGGGCGAGGGCGAGGGCGATGGGCGAGGGCGAGGGCGAGGGCGAGGGCGAGGGCGAGAGCGAGAGCGAGAGCGAGGGCGAGGGCGAGGGCGAGGGCGAGGGCGAGGGCGAGGGCGAGGGCGAGGGCGAGAGCGAGGGCGAGGGCGAGGGCGAGGGCGAGAGCGAGAGCGAGAGCGAGAGCGAGAGCGAGAGCCATTGGAAGCTGGGCTTCATTTGCGCGCTCACGCTTCATCGCACTTCGCTTCCGCTCCGCTCGCTTCGGAATTCGCCTCCCCCTCCCCTCCCCTCCCCCCTCTCCCCCTCCCCCTGCCCCCTGCAGCGCGCTCATTGCCGGAGGTGGCGCGCGACGCGGCGGGCGAGACCCGCTTGCGGGGGCGGCGCAGGGACAGGAGTGGTTGTGGGCTGGTGAGGGCGGGGGAGGGTAGAGTAAATACGTGTGGGAATGGGGATAGGGAAGGAACGAGGTGGAATCCAGTAGGGAACGGGATCTGGAGTTCGACCGGGGAGTGAGCAGGGACGGAAGATGTAGGGAAGGTGTAAGAGGGTGAGGGAGTGGAAGCAGATTCTGAAGGTGGATCTGCAACAGGAAAAGGATGGGAAGCAGGGGCTGAAGGACGAAGTGGACGTAAAGAAAAGCTGTGGGAGGAGCAAAAGCTACTGCCATTGGCGAAAGCACGCCAGTGGCGAAAGCAGGGACAAAGAAGGGCAGAGGAAGAGTGGCTAGTTGATGGGTTAGAAAGAGAAGAGGTAAGATAGGATAGGTCGTAAGAAATAAGCAGTGGGAGTGGAGTTTTCAGGGATGAGACAAATGCAGCGCGTTGAAGGCAAGGGCAGCATCAGCAGGGGGGAGTTTGAGGAAGGGCAGGACCGTGGTTGTCCGGGCGGGAGAGGGCGAAGGTCAGGGTCACAAGAAGAATTGAGAGTTGAAAAGGAGATGAAATGTAGGTCTCGAAGAAAATGAAGGCAGCACTGGTTAGGTTTTCTGCGTATGATGATTGCGAATGAGGACGGTCATGGCCGGTGGTTGATGGTGGATGGAGGAGTGAGGTGTCGAGCAGTTGCAGTATTTAAAAATGGGCGGCATTCGCAAGTGTTGCGAGGAGTGCTTGGGGATGCTACAAGACAGCGGACAGGTGGTCTTGCTACTAGTGGGCACTAAGTGGGCATGCTACGAGCGGGAAGAGAGTGCAAGCTACGAGCAGCAGGTAGTGGGTGGGCATGCAATAGGCGGGGACTGAGTGGGCATGCTATGAGCGGGCAGTGGGTGGGCTATTTACGAGCGACGGGGTGGTTACTCATGCTATGAGGATTGGGCAGTGGGTGGGCATGATACGAGGAGTAGGCAGTAGGTGGACATGCTACGAGAGGGCTGTGGGTGGGCATGCCACGAGCTATGGCCAGCGGGTGGGCATGCAATGAGCGGTAGGCACTGGGATGGTAGGGAGTGGCAAGGTTTGAGTAGGTCGAGGGTAATGGGTGGGCGGCGGGTAATGGATGGCGGCGGACATGTGGACCAAACGGGGGATGGCCGGTGGATGGAGAAGGAGTGAGCTGTCGTGTAGATGCGGTACTTAAAAACGGGCGGCATTCGGAAGTGTTGCGAGGAGTGCTTGGGGATCCTACAAGGCAGCGGACAGGTGGTCTTGCTACTAGCGGGCACTAGGTGGGCATGCTACGAGCGGGAAGAGAGTGGGCAAGCTACGAGCAGCAGGTAGTGAGTAGGGGGTGAGCGACTGGGGTGGTGGGGAGTGGCCGGGTTTGGGTAGGCCGAAGGGTTGGGCGGGCGACTGGGGTGGTGGGGAGTGGCCGGGTTCGCAGTGGCGCTGAGTTGGGCAGTGGGCGGGCGAGCTGCGGGCGAGGCCGCTGTAAGCGATGCCCGCGCGGTGATTCCACTGGAATTGAAGTAATTTCGGTTTTCGCTTCCGCGGCGCGCGGAGCTTCATTAGAAGACTGCATCGCATTTTGCGCCGGTTGAAATGAGGAACGACTGCGCATTGTGCGAGTGTGTGTGTCCGCCGCTCCGCGCTGCTTTGGATTCCGCCTGTTTAAAGCTCACGCTGCACTTTATTGAAGGGAGTTAAATGCTGTTGACTGGTTAATTTCAGCTCTCTCTATCAAATTACACAATTTAACACTTTAATTTTTCAAAGAATTATGGTTTTACAGAAAGAAATGTGACCATTTACAGTAGACTTACATCAGGGATGTATTAAAAAATGTCTATTATACTATCTAAACTAGTCAGACTCAGGTTTTTTCTGTTAAACGTGCATGCGTGTCTACCCTTCTGAAACTGAAATAGAGTTTGCATTCACAATAGAATTAATTTGTTTGTAAATAAGTTTCTATTTTTATATAATGTAATTTTCTTTACTTGTATTATTTCTTCGTATTTCTGTAGACACTTTACATAGGTTCATGATATCCAACGATGACGTTGTATGTTTCATTTACTTTAGCCAAAGGCAAATACGGATACAAATAAACCTCCAACATATTTAGGGTGTGTGCATAAAAAGAGACACAATAAATTTCCGTTGATTGTACATGATTTAGCTTTATATACACGTTTGCAATAAACATAGTTTCTTCATATCAATATATTTCATTTCAAAATTGTGAAGATATATCTCTTTATTGATCCTCACGAAATGTAATGACTGTAGGTTACTAATGTTCTGAATCTCGATCTATCCCACAGTTTTTTACTTGCAGCCTTTGATCTTATCTCCTCGGGATCAACTTGAGTGCCTGTGTACTCATCCAAACCTGTTCTGTTTAAATCAGTCTTTTTGAACTCGTGCTTTTGAAACCATTTTCCTAATTGTTTTACTGTTAGGGGTTCACAACTGTGATCTGTTCTTAATCAGCAGTCAAAAAAAATTATGAAAATATTTTTTTAGGATCGTGGATCTGTCTTTCTCGTCTTAGGAAAGGAAGTATGTATACAGAAAATTTCCAAACTCAAATACATATATTCTTAAACAAACCAAAAACAAAAATTGACATTTTTACAATACCAAATCCATATAACAAAATGTCTCTTCTCTCTTGAGGAAAAAATTAACAAATCAACTAACTCACATACAATTATATAATGTTTGTAACACTTTGACTATAAAATAATAAAAAAGGTGAGCATCAATCATAGCTTGTAAACTTATTTTCAAAGTCACAAATAGTAAATGAATAACATTGGTAGATGGGAAAAGATTTACCGTTTCACATAATTTAACATTAAGATTCTATGTACATCACACAATACTCCCCTCTAAAATGATCAAATACATTAAACTTGAAAACATTTAAATAAGTGCAATCTCTCGCCATCATAAACTACGGGAAACCGCTTCAGACCAAAAAACAGATACATTGAGACGTAGGGAGAGAGAGAGAGAGAGAGAGAGAGAGAGAGAGAGAGAGAGAGAGAGAGAGACAGACAGACAGACAGACAGAGACAGAGAGAGAGACAAAAAAGAAAGACAGAGACGCAGGCAAAGAGTCAGAAATAGACGGAGACAGAGATAGCGAAAGGGGCAGCCGCCACACAGCGTCCTCTGGAGCATTAGATTGATTAGACTAATGAAAGATGTTTCAAGTAACCGAAGACACTATTCATCTAACATTGCAACAAGAAAACTTTTTTTTTAACCTATCCTCATCTTTTTCAAAATGCTCAACTTATCCGCACATTGCTCTACAAAAATCCAAACACGTCCTCTTCTGATCTGCTCGCATGCGTGTGCGAGCGACGTCCTCTGCGACAGTAGATCGCAGTCGCCGCCCCCCACTAAAAGCCCGGTAGCGCGCCGGGTTGAATTGCGAGCGCATCATCGCGAACGCAATAACGAACCGAATTTTGTTTTCGCCGGCGCACGCCCCGGGAGCGGCAGCGGCGTGCCATCCTCGTGAAACGACGCCGTGAACGCCATCAACGCGTCGAAGAGGTATAGAAGGGACGCGGGGCGACAATCAACGACCCATCATGGTGCGGGGCGTGTGCCCACGCGCCGTGTCACGCGAACGCTTAACGACGACCTCCGCCCCTGATTGCGGAGCTCGCGTTGCCACTGCCAGCGTTTGCCGGGGGTCATACGAGGTGCAAATGAATTATGTGAATATATAGCACGGATTTGCCGTTGCGTTGCAAATACTTAGTGTGTTACTGACCGACTGATGATTTGCACTTGCTTCCGGGGCCAAAGGGTATGTTCCTGTTTATAGGAAAACTTTCCTACTCGAACTCCAGTGGTATTATTTATTATGCAACAATTTACGTGACTGGTGACGAAACGTTGGTGAGAATTGAAGTTCTATAACTTTCATAACATGAACTGTGTTACTGACCGACTGAGATTTTGTATTTGCTTCCGCGGGTCAAAAACGGACTTCCTGTTTACAGGAACACTTTTTATTCCAGCTTTAACGGTACTATTTATTTTGCTTTAATTTAAATGACTAGTGTCGGAACTTTGGCTAGAATTGAAATTCTATGACTAACACTCACGCATTTTTATTGTTTGCGTTTGCCGTGCGTCATTTTTTCCCTAGTGTTTTTATCAAGTCAACAGGGTGTACCCTTTATGTCCCGATGGAACGCTTATTCTACCATGCACTAACACACTTGTTGTTTTTTTTCTGATCTGGGTTCAGCAGAACGCGAGGATAACACATACATGAGAGACAAGGGTCTAACTACCACCTCCCAAAGCGGGATTCGAACACACTGCCCTCCGTACCGAAGCACCGAGTCGATACGCGCTCTTAGTCACCTAAGTGATCCAGGACGTCTTGTCGTAGGTTATACGAAGTGCAAATGCACTATGTGACTATACAGCACGGATTTGTCGTTATGTTACTAATACCGTGTGTGTTAAAGACTGACTTATGGTTTGCATTTGCTTCCAGACCCAAAGACAGACTTCCTGTTATCAGGGAAACTTTTTATTCATTCTCCAACGGTACTATTTATTATGAGTGACTGAAGACGAATAGATGTTGGGGACAACTGGAATTCTATAACTTGCTCATAACATAAACTCGGAAATATCATTGATATGTCCGAGATGCAACACAATACGATTGATCATTTATACCTTGATGCAAATGTATCTTTGCCTAGAAAAAAGTGAAGGAGATCCTTATCTGATTTCTAGGATCCCCTTTCCCTGCCTGTGAGTGACGTAATATGAAAGTTACAAAAGAAACATGGGAATAAATGTTACGTATCGCTTATGTTTTACGTGTTTCGTAAAATCGTCTGCATTGAAAATCGTCTGCGGTTAAAAAACATACGCTCTGTTGACGAGACCGTTCTAGATTTGAGCTCCAATTATACTGAATTTCTGTTGAAAACCCACTGACTGATGTGAATGACAAAAATTTGGTGAAAATGCAAATGCTATAGCGTGGTAACTTACATTAAAAACAACGCCACACACTTCTGTTCGTGGAAGAGAAATTACTACAGATGTTGAAAAATATTCAAATGAAGATATTTTCGAATCGGAAAATATTGGTTGGAAATTTTAAATATGACGATTCGGTTTTCATTTATTTGCATCCAATCGACAACGGCTTTGTGTAATGTTTTGAACCGCCGATAACATCGCGAAGAGAAAGAGAAATAAGATTCCTTGAGTAACTCGTCACAGCTAAGATTTTGAGACTTCGTGAGATTATAAGAACACTTGCGAACCTGCGTGACCCCAGTCACTAAAATCTCGTACCGTGTTATGCAAAATATTTATTTGTTGCAAAATGTATATTACAAACTACATTTTTATATAACATGTATACGACGAGAGCTTGATGCAATATTCTCGAAAATTGTTGTCGACTCTTTTTCTGAAGACGAAAACAGACATTTGAAGGGAATCTCGGCGACGATGCGTGTCATCCAATGTCAACTCAGCACTTTCACATTCACTTGGCAGAAATTCTGCCCCAATAACCCAGATCAGTTGGAAGACCACGAAAGAGAAATTAGATTCGGTGAGTAGCACTTGCGGGCGACGATTTTAAGCTTTCATTTCTGTTTGGAACATTATCCGTATCAGTCTACCCATGCTACGCCCCTCGACCCTCTCACGGTTCTTCATCCCGCACACCCCCTCCTCCCTCCAGCCTCCTCATCCCTTCGTCTTTCCATCTCCTTCGTCTAATCTCCCCTTACGCCTCCGCACCTCCTAAGCCCCCTCCGCCTAGTCTCCTTGCTCCTTCCTCCTTCTTCACTGCTCCTCGTCATCTCGTCTCCACACCTCTTTTTCCTTCTCTCCCCCTCCACCCTTCCGATTTCTCTACACCTTCTCGCCCCCTCCTCCACACCTCCTCCCCTCTTCCTTTTCGCCTCCTACTCCTCATTTTCTCATTTTCCTCCTCGCCTCCTCCTCTACTACTCCTCTCTCCCTTCCTCTCGTCTCTTCTTCTTTTGCCTCCTCATTCTCGCTTCCTACCCGACCTCCTTGACCAACACGCTCTCTGTCTCTCTCTCTCTCTCGACCTTTTTTAACCCCTCTCGACTCTCGCCCCCCCCTCTCTCTCTCTTTCTCGCCCCTCTCACCCTACCCCCTTCCTCCCCCGAGTAATTCGCGTCGTTCATCTCACAGAGCGTTTTGAAGCCGAGTCCTCCCGCGACCTAATACTCCGCTGAAATTTTAATTAAATCCGTCTCCGCAAGGGGGCGGGGGCGGGGGCGGTTGAGAGTTCGACGTCGCGACACCGCGTGGAGAGCGAGTTCTGTGCTTCATTGGCTGGCCGCAAGTGTCGGGCGTGTGCCCTTGCAAGGCGGAGGAGCTCAACCTGAGGAGAAGTCTCGAGATTAGTGGAAGAACAATGTTGCCCGGCAAATCATTCACGGTTCTCCACAGAGCCGATATTAATTATTTTAAATATAATATACTTGTGGCCTAGCACTGCAAAATTGTTGCGGTCGATTGATTGATTGATTTGTCAAATGCGAAAGTCATTAGTCCTGAAAGTGTGGTGCATGCTTTTTTGATCGCGGGAGTGGGCGGTTTTCTTCCTCCGGTGGGTGACGAAGTCTGGGGCCGACCCACGTGGGCTTGTGAGGATTCTCCCCAATCAGGTGTGTCCCACTAGCGGGGAGCCGCAGCCGGAACGAGCTCTCAGCTCCCGACTCATCCCAACTTGTCGATGTGTCTGGTAGTGTAATGCATGTAAGGGTAAGTTTGTGTAAGTAAGGGGTGAGGAAATAACAAGGAATACGAAGGAAAGATAGCGCGGTCCGTGGCCTGTTTGTTAGGGTACTAGTGTTGCATTCGTCCTGTTCGTCGAAGAAACCTCGGTCGCAGCAGCCAGCCGCTAAAATTCTTCTCCAGACTGCGACAGCATCCGACGTAGGTTACAAGCTAGTGTCAAAAATCTTGCCATCGCCGGTACTCGAGTGCTAGAACCTTCCGGTCAGAAGCACTGCAGTAACATCAGTTAATGTCCTTAGCCACCTTTGTCGGTAATTTTGCGGTCAAGTGTGTGGAAAAGGTAGCAGAAAAAATCTGCAACAGCAAAAGTTGGATGTTCTGCAACCGCACACTCGAGGTTTGAAGCTTTTCCGTTCATCAGTCATATATTAACGACGGCATAAACAAATTTAATCGTAACATCGTTTCAGGAATTGCGGATTAGCATTATTGTATATTTGGATGTTTCTCTCAAAATAGGAACACTTTCTTTTATTATTCTTCTCAAAGAAACTTTTGACACCACTAAGTTTTCTATTCGTTTGCGTCAATGTAATCGTACATTCGAAATTAATAATCAAAATTTATATTCATTTGTAGACTAGTAATATATTTTTATTCATTTATTTATTGCTGTCGTAATGATCTAAGGAAGCAGATGCAATGAGAAAATATAAAAATTAGTAAGAGTTTCGTGAAAAATATTGCAAACTTGAAGCATTAACATATCGTGAATGTATTACAATACTACGAATGTTACAATAATAAAGAATTTAGACGGTAGACAAAAGAACGAGCAACCAGATAATTAGGAAATGTATAAAAGGTAGAAGGTTTGACTGATAATCTGGGAAGCAGTTGCACAAATTTATGTGGAAGATCTAGCAAATACATTTTAAAACTCTTTTAATTTAGAGGAATTATAAGTTATACTTTCTTTCAATAAAATGCTATCAATATTAGTAACAACACCGCTGAAATTGCTGTTATTTAGTTGTTATCCATTCCTAATGCAGTTTAATTAACTTTTACTTTCAAATGGTAAAATACACATTTTAATTTTTTAAATAACATAATATAAGGCATGTTAAATTCACAGTATTGATAATGCATAATGTAATTTGCATTATGCATTCAAAATGTGTGATTTGAAGCACATAAACTCATCAATTTGATGTCAGAAAATAATAAAATAATTTATTCACATTTGTATTGTAAATAAATACGGTTTTACATAATTTCATTATAAGTCTCCCTTGAACGAAAATATTTGTTCTAAAGAATATATCTCATAGAATGAAAATTATTTGTTTTAAGGACAAAACCCAAGTTACAAAATGAGGTAATAAAATTCAGACGTTTTCTTACCACTGCATAAATCTTCATATTTCTACCTTTACATCACTGCCTTACTTTTATATGGTTTCGCCAGCTCCAACTCGAAAGTACTCAATATTGCCATAACCTTTGGTCTCTGAATAAATTGCGAGAAGGGAAAGCAAATCAGGTCCAAAGTTGAGGGAGTATGATGATGGTGAAGTACGCCTCTGTGAAGGAACTCGCAGCCTGTGAAAAGGCGGCTCCTTTAAACGTCATTCTTTTTGCCTTTTTGAAAAACACCGTGCCAGAAGGCGAAACAGAGCGTTCCAGCTTCAGCTAACTCCTGCTTTTTGTGTGCCTTTGCTAAAGCGTTTCCTGTTTGGAAATGTTTTAACTTCCAGCCTTCCTTTTGGCACGACCTAAACTTATCTGGGGGTTAATTACATTCGACTGTAGAATTGGGCAAAAAAACGTTTCGCACTGCTCTTTCCATTTATGTTTTCTGCAAAAAAATAGGATTCTGTTTCGTGTAGATATTGAATTAAGATTAACAGTTACTTATTACGCTTTTAAGTAAGGTACAAGTATTCACTCTACTGCTATTTGTTTATTAAAGAGAAAAAATACATTCGTTTCATTTTATCGATATTCTATATTTTAAACTTATTTTCAAATATTTTTACAACCAAAATATTCATAATGTGATGTAATATCCTTACGTAGGCAACTAGAAATGTATATATGTGAACAGTACAACAAACACTCCATGTGTGTTCATACCTAAAATACTAGAAAACAAATGCCATTAAGAATTGTATATCAATCGTGCTTACCTTTTTGATTTCTCACGAGATTTCATTGAGGGAAAATAATTACGGGCATTTCAGCCATTTCATTCAAACATGTCTGTTTTGTTAACATTTCATTCCTTGAATATGATATCACACATTTGTCCGTCTTTTGCCAGTATCATTATTAAGTGAAAACTGTATTTTTAAGCATTGTATTGTAAGAGATAAGGATTGTGTAGGTTGAAAAGTACAAGTTAAAACTGTGAAATACACTAGAATATATTGTTTTCCTTGTTGTTTCTACATTGTAACATTGTGTTTTAACAAACAATGTTCTGCGAGAAACAACCGATGTGTGTCTTTACGAGATTTATGTCACCAAAACCACCACCATCGGGACTCGAACCTAGGGTCTCCCTGTTAGAGTCTCTGTAGTGACATCAGTTGATGCCCTGAGCCACCTGAAGATGCTTGAAGCGGGGCAGAAGGGCTGCCAAGAGCTGCGCGGGGGCGGCATCGGGGGCGTTGGGGGCACGTGAGCAAAACCGGAGGCGGTGGCGGTTGGGTGGAGGCAACGATGAGGCGATGTGGGCAGTTACGTGGAAAACGCAACGGCGGTAGCAGATGAAATGGATCGGGCAGCGGAGGCAGAAGTGGTAACGGAGAAAGGGAAGTGGCGTGAGCAACGATGGGAGTAGTGGCGGGGTGCAGGCAAGAGTTTGCGGTGCGGGCGGGGATGGCGGCAAGTGTTGGGAAGAAAGAGGTAGGGAGGGTGTGGCTTTGAGGGCGGGGAAGTATGGGCAGCAGCGGAGGAGGGGTACGGATGTATACGTAAGCTTCCGCGGCTCGAATCCATGAATTCTCGGCTATCCGGGAGACGCCGCGTCGTTGGCTGGGGTGCCGACGTTTCGCCTGACATGTCGCAGCTTGTCCCCAGCCAATGACGCGGCGTCTCCCGGATAGCCGAGAATTCGAGGGGTACGGAGGTAAGGGCGGCAACAGGAGTAATATATCGTACGTACCTTTTGAGGCTGTGGGAGCAGTGACTGTAGGAGCGGGGGCACCGGCTGCAGGGGCGATGGTGGTTGCATGGACTGCGGCGGGGAGCGGCGTGAGTGAGGGCGGGGAAGTGGGCGGGGACGATCGCGTAGGTGTCGGGGGGGGGGGTAGCAGCCCTTTCGAAGGGACTAGGGGAGGGCAGCCGACGACGAAGCCTCACAACCCCTACTCTGGAGGCGAACAGCGCGGGTCGGCGCGGCGTCCCCTGTCACTCCACGATGACGCGCAGTCCGGCGCCTCCCTTGCGGTGACCCCGCGCTGACCCCGCGCTGACCCCTCGATGACCCGGCGCTGACCCTGGCATGACATTGCGCGACCCCAGCGCGGGCGTTAGCCCGTTCCTGCGTTTGTACTTTGGGGAACGTTTACATGCATAAATTATATTGAATTCAATAGTAGTGAATTTCGAGTAAGCGAATTCCCTTTAAACAAGAATATTTAACATATTAATGTCACGTAGTGGAAATACATGAGTGAGTGTTATCTGCTTAAAAACATTCAATCTCATGTGTTTCTTCGGCCTCATGTCCGATGCAATCGAAGTATGGGTCTAGGAATCGGAGAATTCAGCACTGGACAATTCGAAGGTCAATAACACAGCAACAGAAAAAAATAAATTGTGTTCCTGTCTGAAGATCAGACCATTTTTTCTAAATGAGTTTGCGATCGCTAAATTCGAATCCGGAGTTCATTTAATCCATCACATGGGGTTTTCGGCATAACCGAAAAAGTGGTCTAACAAACTGCGGTGTAACTGACATTGCTGTTTTCCTTTAACTTTAACAGTTGGTATAGTTGTGCGTGTATCAACTCCAAAGATCAACAACAGTTATTCGAGGAGACCGTATTTGCGGTTTTGTGAACAACACTAATTTTTACATTCGTGAGTGAATAATTGGAAAATATAAATCATATGCAATTTAATTCTACTTCACTATTAGACATGCATATGTATTTACATCTACGTATGTTTCATTTTCAATCATGGGACATAGTATCGGGGGTTATTCCAATGCTATGGCTGATAAGTTACGGTAGAGCAAAGCAACCTTAGATAAAATCAACAGAAAGTTATGGATAACGTTACTTGCTCAATATCAACAAAGAAAATAATCATATTGAGTTTTGGCTAAACTCGTTTATTCCTTGCTATGTAGCATTTTCATTACTTACATTATTCAAAGAAGGCAGGAAAATGGCGCACAAATGGTGTTTCATACGGGTGCACTGTTTGCGTCATGGTTACAGTTTGTTTGTAGTCTGATTTGTTTTCAAACTACTTACAACTGTCACCAAGGTAGCAAGACAGTGAAAGCCTTCGGTGATCGGCAGAAACA
This sequence comes from Gryllus longicercus, assembly GCA_038098605.1. Lineage (NCBI taxonomy): Eukaryota > Metazoa > Arthropoda > Insecta > Orthoptera > Gryllidae > Gryllus > Gryllus longicercus. The sequence continues at coordinate 4,186,282 of JAZDUA010000081.1, read as the reverse complement.
CAGTACTTATTCTGAAAGTTTGTGAAAGTAGTTTGCAATATAAAATTAAAAAGAAAAAACGAAAAAGATGAAGTTTTGCTCACATTTTCACGAAAATCATAACACTGGTATCGAAATTCGACAAAACGCCATAACTGGCACAATAATAATTTTTGTCATGACAATGAAAATGTTTCATTGCAAGTTCAGATATTTTGAAACTAGTATTGTAATACTTCCGTCCGTAGTTCGCAGTACATCAAATTTCATAGAAAGTCACATACTGCAGCCATACTGTTCCATACTGCAACCTGTCTTCATGGTGAAGCATGGTCTGCCAACCCCCCTCCCCCAAAAAAACACAGGAATCTTGGTATTTAGAAAACAATTGAAGTGCGGTAAAGATTTTAAAATGGAAAGAATAAAAATCATCTTGGTCGATTTCAGGCAAAAATAAATTGTCACATATGCTCATTCTATAATAATGGCGGCTTCTGTGTTTCTCGCGAGGGCCCCTCAGCACGTTTCATGATGAGAGTGCAGATTTTAATGAAATGCCTTCCATTCTTTTCACTTTAGAACAATGCCATTTAGAATAGACATTCATTTCATGTTGTGACCTTTTTGGAAATGAGCTACGTTTATGTGACATTTTTTGCCTTTTTTGTGGATTTGACTAACAAGTAATTTTTTACCTTTTTAGCTATTTTTTTACCTTTTGCTGTCATCTGGTTTGTCTGTCAATTGGTTTTGATCAAATTTTCTACGTCATTTTTATTTGCATGTAAGGCATTTTAGAAACATTTTAAGAGCGTTGTATTGATCGTTTTTGGCGCTGTTTTATGTTATTAAAATCCGTTTGCTATTTGTGATTGATACCAACATTTTATTCGTATCCGTTGGCTCTGTGTTATTTGTCAGAACTGGAATCACACATTTCACTGCGTGCCTTCCACGCTCGATGTAGAGAAGGTCTGACCTCACACGTGTGCGGCTTGCGAGTGCAATTCTCAGAAATCCGTCGGCATGGCCGCTAAGCGCAACATTCCAGCCATTCAACAGTAGCTGTCGGATCGAGTGTTTTGGAAGCTTTCGAATCCGTTATGTCAAATGCATTGCATCACATCAAAATCCATTTATACTTCGATTTAAACATAGAATCTCTCGACGTAAATCAGCTGTTACGGTGTCATCCAATCGCCAGCATGAATGACACCTACAGTAGTGAAGTTACGCTCACGTTAAAGCTCACGTTACAACTCACGATTTGACCGTAACAGCTGATCAAACGTTAACGGTCTTTGTCATTTTCATTAAATTGAAGTATAGAATCACATTCGACCCGATCTCCTTGGTTTTCAAATAAGTTATGTGTGCCACATAAGTTATGTGTGCGACATTTTTGCCTTTAAACAAATTCAAGGCCGAATTCAACTGCCGATTTTAGGCAGTTTTATCTTCAGAACTACTGTGCATATCATTTTAAAGTCTATAAATATATTTTAATGATAAACGAAGTGTTGTGGTGGAAATCAGGCGTGCTCTACCTACCACGAAAACTTGTATTGTCTTTTCGAAAATTGAATTTCTAGTATTTTAGGAAGTTTTGGCATTAGCACTTCTGTGCACGGCATTTCAACGTTTATCTTACTAGTCGCCAAGAACCTCAATTGTAATTATTAGTGTATTTTGCATAATAAGTTATAAATTATGCCTGTTTACCGAGGCATGAACTGAAAATCTGTGCCGCATGCCAACTTCGGGGTTCGTTGCACAAAATTGTATCTCATGATTGGGTAGAACTTCTTTGTACGAAGGAAGTGCATGCAATGACGACCAGCTACCGTTAATATCTTCGCTTCCTCAGAAAACTCCAGTTGCGACCTGTTTACTGAGTACTAGCACTTTAAGACACATCATCTATGTAAAGTGTTTTTTTTTTTTTTTTTTTTGCTTTACAGAAGTTGCTGCATTTGATGTGAATAAATGCTATTTTGTTCTAGTCAAATTTTCTTTGTGAACAGTGTACGAAGGAGTCCGCGACTCGTGTCCTATTCACATTATCTACAGAGCTATGTTAGAGTAGTTTATGTAATACCCCTCATCATCTATATTAATAAAAATAAAATGAACGGCATGTAATTGACGAATATGAAGCCCGATGGAACCAATGATGTATCCGGCCTGGAGGTCCAATAATGAATTTGAAATTTGGGTTATTGACTGAACAGCCCAATGGTATTTTTGATACTCTGGTAACCCTTTAAATTATTTATGTACTTCAGATACACCTAATTTGATTTGAATGTTTATGAATGGGAGTAAGATGAATAATTGTAATTAACATATGGACATGTGCCTTTGAGATGTTTCGTGAACAAACTTTTATTGAGTAAGCTAATAAAACTGTTAATACATATAATGACATTGCTGATTATGGTACCATGTTTTAATGAACTTAAAATCTAAAACACGGAACCGTTGTGGCGCCTTCCAAATTGAGTCTGCAGCTTGTTGATCTTTCGGTACCACAACCGTTGACCAGGAATCTCCGTCGGCTTGAATTGTGTTCGTTGCCTTCACCACAAATAACACTTGTAAAGGCGTACAGAGTTTGTTGAGTTTGATTACTTCGACGTAGTGTTGCCGTTTATGACAATAAGATTGATTACGAAGACTAACGTTCCCTGAAGTTATGATGTTTGCAATGGCGAGTGCGCGCACGCGCTTCACCTGCTTCGACCGTCAACGGTAGACTCACTGTCCGTTGCCTTCCCCGGGAGCGCGGGAACCTCGCCCCGACGGTCGGCCTGTGAGCACTTGAGCGCTAGACGCTCCGTGGAAAAGTGAACGTTTTGAACCTGGCCTCGCCGCTCAGTGTATAAGCGCCCGCGGAGCGAGATACTCTGTGGTAAAGTGAGCGTTTTTGTAACAGTGATCGACATTGACTCCACAAAAAGGAATGAATTAGTAGATGTAAAATATTTACAGGCTTTTCTTCAGAATTTGACACAGTGCCTTTGCTAAATTTGGTAAAGATTATTACAATAAAAATGTGGAAAATAAATTATTTAAATAATATTCTGGTAGATGCACTACGATAATTATTTTTCGCCTGTCGCTAAGAGAAAGCTTCCTAATAATTCCGCCAGAGACCAGCAGCGGTGCGGTGGAACCGTGTGCCTGATCCCCATGAAAGATAGCACGTGTTTTTTTCGCGCAGAAGGTTTTTGAGCTGTTAATTTTGTTGTAACTCTACTACAAAAGATTGCGCTTAATTTTAATTCAATTTCAATTCAAACTGAGATCCACCTGAGTTTTATCGTTGCTAGGGGTTGCCGTGTAACGCAGGGCGAGGCAAGGGACACGCAACGCGAGAGAGGGAGGGAGAGAAAGACAGACAGATAGAGAGAGATAGAGACAGGCGCAGAGAGAGAATCAGACAAGGACAGAGAGGCTGAAAGATGAAGTAAGTGAAAAAGAGAGAGAGAAAGAGAGAAAAAGAGAGAGAAATAGAGAGAGAGAGAAAGGCAAAAGGAAAAAGAGGGAGAGAGTGGGAGATGGAGAGTTGGACAACGCCTGCAGGGTTCCGCTAGTCCATTCTATTCATCAAAGCACTAAGCCAGATGCTTAGATTTTTCGAAGACTATTGTAGAGAAATCAAATGAGGTATTGAAACAATTAATACCTCAAAAACCTGAAAAGAGATATAAGAAAGGCTACGAATAAATATTCATGAAAAAAAATGGTTCTTTAAATTGCTGGTAATATTGTTATTGTATATACTATTTGCAAATTTATTTTCGTGATTTTATTTTCTTAGACCAAATATGTGTCTACTAATATTGTTTTGGAAATTCTGTTATGCAGTTCTTACGTCACTATTTCTCGACTAGTCAGTAAAACGTACATGTAATATAAACTGCATTATGTGGTATATGGCAAGACCTATGATATATCGGAACAGCTTGGGTAATATCCTATTATGATCGGCAAATAACGTGTTTGGAACTGACTTGTAATTACTTGTAGTGTTAATATAAATTGCTCCTCAGATATAGTGACCATAGTGCACATAATATACATTATTAGGTTTAAGTTGTAATGCATTGGTTAATTAAGAAATTCATGAAAATGTTCTTTGAGAAAAGTGAGTTTAATGTATTGCAGAAATATAGCTTGCCATTCATTTTCCAATTAAATTAGTGATATAATCAAAGATCATGAAATTAAATCAACGAACTTGAACTTTTTTATCGACGCTTTTGTATTCTTTTACGGCAGGAGCAAAATAGAGAGTATTTCATCTGGTAAACTTATACATTTTATTCTGTTAATGTATTCAAAAGAACAATTAAATGAACATTCAATTTTTCCTAAAATGAGAACACTAACTTCTGAATGTAAAATGTTTTTAGGTATGACAGATTTTTTTAGTATATTGTTCATGAATGTTTTGAATTTCTTTGGATGTGTGGACGTGTACCACAAGTTCATTAAATATTAATATAAAACAAACAATATCAAAGTTAATCTTTTCAAGAGGCATAAAGTATATTATGTATGTTCCACATGTTGCCCCGCTGCAAGTCAACGATCTGGACCTTGTGCAACTTTGTGTTCTACTCAGCTCATTGCCTTTTGTGTCGGGTGAATGCGCCTGCAGAGAGGACATCCGAACTCCCTCTGTCTGGGAGGTCGAGTTGAGAGGTATGCCCTCGCCCTTTGGAAGGTAGCGGCGGCGGATATGTTGGTCCCTGGTGCGACAAAGATGCTGGCGGCAAAGATGACGGAGGTGACTAGGTATGCCCTCGCAGATGACCCTTGTTGTCGCACCACTCGAGCATGCCACATCCACACCTAACCTGTTTCTCAACCTCACGGCCACCCCCATGATCACCCGGCGCTTTTGTGGCGAGCACGGACTTGCATCCCAGGCCCCGATGGTGGCATTCCTTACTGAGTTTTCAACGCCTACGCTGTCATCGCCACCGCCATTGACATTCACACTGCCAGCGATACCATCACCGCCGTCTCCACCATCACTATCATTACCACAACTTCCACTAACACTATCACCACTAGAATTCCGTCACTGCCTCCGTCATCTTTGCCGCCAGCATCTTTGTCGCACCAGGGACCAACATATCCGCCGCCGCTACCTTCCAAACCGCACCATCTCATTAATACTTCCACTTTTCTTTCACCGGCTCTTTGTCAGACGCTTCCATCATTACTTCCGCTATTACTTCCTCCTGTACCACCGCTTACAGCACAAGAGTCGCGACCATCACTTTGATAACCATCCGTGTCAATATGCGGTTATAGGCCAACCGCACTCATTCCTCTCCCATTTTCAACGCCTACCACCAGCCTGGCCACCGTTTGCACTAGCACTGCCCCCCCCCCCCGCCGCTCTCATGCCTGCTTCACTCCTATCGTGTTCGAGGCGCTCTCTGCTTTTTGCTTAGGCTATCTCAACGCCAAACGGACTTGACCTACTCGAATACATGCTCGATTTCATTGATTGATTATTCTGTGTCGTCACATCACGTCAACTGCTATATTCATGAGTCCCGGAAGTGAAATGTTTGCTTTTTATTACAAAAGATGGTGTGGAGCCGACCTAGATGTCTACTTGCGGAGTTTTCCCATTCAGATATCTCCCCCAGAGAGACACCGTTTCGTCAAAGACACGTTTAAAGCACCTGACAGATCTGCCAACATGTGTGGATGCGTAGGTATGGATGCATATGTATTTATGGGTGTGTATAAGGGAGAGGATAGGGCAAGGAAGATGTAAAAGAAGATCACGCGCGATCCGTGGCCCATTTGTTAGGGTACTGCTCCCGCATTCACCTGGTATTAATCGGAAAGATAAGAGGTGCCGGCTGCTAGAATTCACGTCCAGGGAGCGGGTGAATTCAACCCAGCTGAGTAAGGACCTCGCCGCCACTGATGCCCTGCCTTCGTGGGCGGTGACGTCATCGGCCCCGGAGACGCTGCGAAGCCGTGCGAGGCGGCGCGGCGTGCGGGGGTGGGGGTGGGGGTGGGGGAGGAGTTGCCGCAAGTTGGACGCAAGCGGCGCGGTGCCGGGTTGCGGTTTCGGGCGCGCCCTCCTCGCGCTGCCTTTGCCGGTCGCCGTCGACTCCGCGCCCCGCCCACGCCCTGCGCCTTGCCGGCCTTCACCTGGCCGCCTTCGGCTCTTTTACACTCGAGCGTCTCCGACGCCGCGGAGCGCCTCCCCGCCGCCGACTCGCGACCGGCGAGCACTCGCTTTGACCTTGCCAATTGACTTAAGTGGCGCTGACTCTTCTTCGCTGCTCTCCGTGTAGGCTCATCCCTTCATCTGCCCCTGCCAACCTCCGGCATTCAGAGTAATATATATTTCTGTCTCCTCTACCTCTAACTTTTGCTTTCTCTTGCTCCCTCCCCGTTTCTTTTTCCTTCCTTCTTGCTCTCTTTCCGTTTACTCGGGCTCAAATATCGTTCTGAGCGCAATGAATGTCAGCACTAACCCAAATGTTGTTCAGAATTTTTCTTGCTAACGAACTAAATTCGTTTTAACACATACGTCTAGGAATTTCAATACTAATTCTCTCTGTAAGTCGTAAGGATTACTTGAAAAAAAAACAAATAAAACAGCAATAGCGGTGTCAGTGACAGTCAGGCTATAGAAAAAGAGAATTTGAGGAGCGGCGTGGAGGGTGAGAGAAAATCAAGAAGATAGGGGCGGGAGGGCTCTTAAAGACTACGAAAACGGAAGTGGACGGGTTTCAATGAGGCAAAGTGGTATTCGAGAGCCAGGTGAAACGCTGACAGAATAGAGCCGCAATGTGGGGATGACGGTACGAAGAATGCGGGATCGGATGTGTGTCTGAGAGGAAGAGGGGGTGAGGCGAATTCGAGACATCCGAGACTGAATTCCGATCGAGGCGTGACGGAAACGAACGGGAGTTAGAAGAGCGACGAGACAGATGCGAGACGAAACCAGAAAGTAGACGGGACCGAGTTAAGTTGGAGATAGAACAGAGACGCGGCAGATTTGAGACGGAAGTGCGTCGGGAGCGTGAATGGTAATGAAGAAATGGTAACCAAGGCGTAGCAGAGGCGGATCAGAAGAAGGATAGTTGCGAGTTGAGGAGTGGCAAAAATGCGGGAAAGGCGATACGGAACGTGGTCAAAATGTGTCGAAGTCGTGACAGTGGTAGAACGGAGGTAACACAGATGCAAGGCCGGAGCCTCAGCCGTGACGGACCCGAGACCCAGGCGTAACGGCAGAGTGACGGAGGCGAAACAGCAGCGTGACGGCGGCGTGTCGGATCCGTGACAGATCCGTAACACTGGCCTATTGGGCTCGTGACACAGGCGTGAGAGAGATATGTTGCAGACATTCAGGCTTCAGGCGTGACGGGTTCGTGACGCAGGCGTTTCGGGCTCGTAACCAGGTGTGACAGTCTCGTGACGAATGTGTATGGGTGTCGTGACGCAGGCGTGACGGTCTCGTGGCGGTGACAAAGGCGTGACGGAGTTAGAACGGAGGCAAAACAGGTACACGGATCGATCACGTCTGCATTATGATCTGACCGGTTGGGGCCAGATGAACCCATGACGCAAGCTTGCCGGCCTGCAGGTGTAACGAACAAGAGACGCTGGCGTGACTAACTCGTACCGCAGGCGTGACGGTGGTAGGGCGGTGGAAACCTCGATGCAGGATAGAGGCGGACGGGGCGCGAGGGCTGTCTCGTACGCGAAAGTAGCGGCAGATGCTGGGGCGTGTTCTGAGGGAGGCGTGGGGGCGGGGCGCCAGCGTTTGCGCCAGCCGCGGAGAGTGATTGGAGGCGCAACCCCCGTCCCCTCGCCCTCCCTCCTCCACTCCCTCCCACCCGGAGTGCGCTCGACGCGGCGCGACTGTCCTGCGTCCTCTGCCGAAGTTGGAGCGAGGGCGAGGGCGGGGGCGGGGCGCCACCTCCGCCCCTTGCGGTCAGCCTCAGGCGCCCACCCCGCCCCGAACTGCTCCCGCTCCACGCCCCCGCTGCGCGCTCCGCAGGCGCTCTGATTGAAGCAGTTTGCCGGTTTATTGCATCCCGACTCAACTAATGAACTTAAGGCTTTCCGAAGCTCTTTACGCCTCGGAGACCCGATGCTGACTCCAAAGGGAGCGGTGGGAACTTGAAAGCAGTGCAGCTGAACGGATTTTTATTTTACATTCTCGTATACGAACTATTTTTTTAGAGTACTACACTAACTAGTTTAGATAAACGTATGTAATATTGCAGAAAAACGATTTCTAGATTTTAACGGAAGTATTGGTGCAGGAGTCCTTTGATAGCGAAAATGTGTTGTTTTCTTTTCAAAACATCCGTCTGTCTGAGAAGAACACTAGCACATTATCTATTCGTAGTTTGTTTTTTTTTAAAATAAATATTACCCGATTGATTTGTTCCGAACCAAAGCCTGCGAGTGTGAAAAGATTGCTTTAAATTTTGGGAAAACTTCAAATAATGCCCCCTGGGACACTTTCAGTTTTTTTTTAAAAATGGCTCTAAAACTTTTCTTTAACAAAGTTTTCTCTTTCTTTCTTGTAAGATAATAGTAAAATACGCTATGTGTGTATCTGAAAGTATGAAAAGAAATATATCTTCAATGTAGCCAAGAAAATAGGAAGTTATTACGAGAAAGCCTGTGCAATTACGTTAAACCGTGGTTTGAAGCTCTTTCTGTGAATATAATTTGTTGTCTTGTGTCATATAGTGAGTTTAATTTTGTTCAAATTTGCAAGACGTTCCGCGCAGATATTGCCTGCGTAAATTTTCTGGTAATGATAATATATACTGGTAATGCCTGCGCGAAGCGTTCTTGGCAAATTGAAGAAAACTAAACTCACTATACAATAAATATACGAAATTGCATGTATTTTATTTACGTTATCAATTATCTCCCATTGCCTACTTGGTTAAGTGAAATTTGTTTTTTGTTGTTATTTATTTATTCTACCAACTAAATTTCATGCAACTCAGATTAACTGAAGAAGGACTTGGAAACAAGATCATTTTGTATCCTGTTTACATATCTGCTAGTTTTAACTAATTATTGTCAGATTAATATATCAATAATTGGTTATCAATTAATCGCAAAACTCTAGATGACTTAAGAAAAAATATTTTGATGCACACAAGTTGAATTTATATGCGTAAAATTTCAATCGTGTCAATTCGTGAAGAATTTAAAACGTTATATATATATATATATATATATATATATATATATATATATATATATATATATATATATATATATCCTTCAAGCATTTTTAGCCGCAAATATATTGAAAAAGAATCGAAGCTTTGGTAACCCCTGGAACACGACTTTGCTCGAAGGCCGCCCAGAATCCCTTCGGCTTTTTCTGCCTTTCTCGCCTAGTTGCAAAAGTTTCCCACCGATCACATGGCCTCGTCGCCGTCTTCGCCCCTGCCCCCCTGCCCGTCCCACTCGTCAATAGTCTAACTTGCTCCTCTCCCCCAACTGGGAACCGTCGCCCACCCACCATCCCTATCCCTCCCTCTCCGCTGCCGCACCCACAACCACCCCACTTCGCCTCACACCCGCCTCGTCTCCGACTCGTTCCGCCATACCACTACTCCGGCCCTCGCTGCCCCCACAACCAACCTGCACCGCCGTCGCCACCCCCCGCATCCAACCCGCTCCGCGCCCCCACGGCCCCGCTTCTATCCCGTTCCACCACAGCAACACCCCGCCCCCGCTGCCCCCAACACAATGCCGCCCCAGCCACCCCTCTACCAACCCGCTCCGCGTCACCCCTCCTACCCACCCCGCCTCCGTCCCTTCCCACTACACTGTCACCGCGAACAGGCCAACGGCGCTTTTCGCCTCCCTCGCATCCAACCCGTTCCACGTCACCACCGCCCAACCACCGTCTCGGTCTGCCACACCGCCTCCCCGCTTTACACTCTGTCCTTCGCAACCCCCTCATCCAGCCCGCTCTGCCTTAACAACTGCCCCCCCCCCCCTCCATTCCGCCCCGCAACTACCCGTCTCCACCTCATCGTCGTCTCATCTCCGACCTATTCCGCCTCTTTCTTCCTCTGCGCCCGCCCCCGCATCTCACCCACTCCCATTTCCATCACCGTCTCCGTCCCGGCACTGGCGCTGTCCCGCTCCGCACCCGCACACCCTCCCTCTGGGAAATGCGCCGCGCGCCGCCACTGCCGACGGCGCTTCCAACTGCCGAGAGACAACTGCTGCTCGGCCGCCGGTCGATACTAGTCCTCTCGAAACAGAGGATTGTCTCTTTTACAGTAATCAGTCGTTCGATTTACTTACATTTTCAGGAAGCGTTGTGCTGCTATTGGGTTTAGCAGCTGTCTCAAAAATTCACGAACAGATCACCAGTTTTTAATTTAGGAAGTTTTGTTTTACGATAAATGTAATAAATTGAATTTGTGATGTGCTAAAGATAATCAAGAGTCTGTTTCTTGCAAAAACTGATGTCTTTTCGCAGGAAGAGATTCAATAATTCTGTCATTAATTACTTGGAATGATGTGCAGATTTATCAGTTTTATGATTTCGTTTTTTGAAAGGTCTTCCTTGCATTAATACTCTTTTTTCTTCAGTACTGAACACATGTCTAAAACTGCACTTCAACTCCTTGAATGACAAAATTAAATAAAACCTGCTGCCATAACACTTTTACATGTACGGTATGTAGGATTCTGTGAAAAATTATTTACACTCGTGATAAACGTAGTAATTGGAACTACAATCACGTTCAGTTATAGAGTGTTCAAATGTTTGAAGATGCAAATTAAAATTCACATCGCAACGGATTTTTATAATTATATAAATAATAAAAAATATTCTCTGGGATTCCGTTTAAAAGAGTAAATAATATGTTTCGAACTGTTATCAGAATAATTGTTTACTTGATTTTTATTTCAATTAGATCAGGCTAATTTTTATATCTCGTGATTTTGAAATGCGTATTGACTCATAAGTTTTCAGTTCATTGGTGTATTGCAGGGGTATAGGGTCGAAAGCTGCAAGTGACAATCAAAAATGATCGTTACAGCGACCATAGAGCGAGATAATGGGGAACAACAACGGAAATAAACGGCAGGCGAAGAAGTGAGTCGGAGATCACGCGAGAGAATGAGAGAAGGGGGAGAGGGAGAGAGAGAGAGAGAGAGAGAGAGAGAGAGAGAGAGAGAGAGAGAGAGAGAGAGAGAGAGAGAGAGAAATATCTGAAACTGTCTGTTGCATTTTCAATGTTTTTCATATCTAAAATATCTGTCATCTCTGTGGACATCCTCACGACAACCAAGAGAGAATGATAATGTTTATTATTCCGTCTCATATATTTACATAACAGCATTTATACTGTATTCTTGCGAACATATTTACCCGCTATTTGTTGACAAAATTTCGGTTCGCTTGCAAAACGTTTCATGCTCGTTGAACTTTTATTGTGTCACGCTCTTCCGCCGTGTTATTCAGCACAAACCTCTCCGCAGCCCCACAACAGCGGCCCGTGTTGCCAGGGGCTGCGGGGGCGACCAGCCGTTTACAATGGGAGAGCGCATCACGCAGCTGTGGCCAACAGCGCCACCGCGCCCTCTCCCCGCCCTCTCCCCGCCCCGCCCTCTCCCCGCCCTTTCCCCCGCTCTCTCCCCGCCCTCTCCCCGCCCCGCCCTCTCCCCGCCCTCTCCCCGCCCCGCCCTCTCCCCGCCCTCTCCCCGCCCCGCCCCGCCCTCCCCTGCCAGCGGCATCCTCTGCCCCTCCCACCGGCTGAGGTGGCTCAGGGCATGGACTGGTGGCACTGTTGGACCTCTGGCCGGGACAGCCTAGGGTTCGAGTCCTGATCAGTGTCAGGACTTTCGACACGTTAGATAACCGTAGCTAGATCGAATCCAGCCGCGGTGTGAAGGAGAATTATCGCGACCAGATGCCCTGATCGGTAGATTTTCGTAGTTTCTCCCATTAACAGCAGAACAGCGAATGCCGAATAAGTACCCTAACAAACGAACCACAAATCCCGTGCGAACTTTCTTACCTCTTCGTTTTCCTATCCTCATCATCAATTACACACACATTTATTACTATACCACATGCTACCCATGTACTACATCATCTCACGTATCAGTAGATCGGTCGGGAGGTTAGAGCTTGTCCCGGATGGGGCAAAGTCCCGCTTTGATGTCACCATCCAGCGGTGTACGAACATAGCCACCTCTCGTGATAAACTTTGCGCACACTTTCGTAATAATGGCCATACCTGGTGATGCTTTCGGAAACACGAAAAAGTTAGTCAATTAATCCCCCCAATCATCTCCACCCCTCCCTTACCCCCGCCAAATCTCTCTCCCGTTCAACCTTTGCTCTACCCTCAAGAGGTGGCGATGCTGTAACGGTTAGCGTATCGGACTGTTATACCGAAGTAACCGATTTTTATTGCCGCTTCTACGTACTGGTGGGTTCAAACCCGATCGAAGCTGTGGGTTTATAAGGGCGAAAAAATCCTTCGTACACCTTCCTTCGGAGGGGAAGTGAATCCGGCTGTCCCATGTTAGTTGATTTACTTGCAAGTAAAAGATTCTCAAACCTAAATAACGTCTCTGAGCTAAATTGAAATCGCCTGTTTCTCGCCCAAGAAATACCTCCTTTCTCTGCTAATGGCTGAAAGGAGTGTAGCGAAATTTGCGTGGTGACGGAAGAGCGGGCCTGATGATCCGAGTGTCGCCACGTAAAATAAGGCAACAATTCAATTTAATTCAGTTCACCCTTACTCCTCCTTCCCGTCCCGCCCCGCTCTGCCTTGCCTGGCCATCCCTTGGATCCCACCCGCCATCCTCCCGATAATCACATATTCGGGTTTGTCCACTCTGATGCATCCCCTTTTTTTCCCGCGTCTTCACCAGACAAGTCTTAAATTCCAGACTAATTAGAATACAATCAGCTCTCAATATGAACGGTCCTAGAGAGTTATTGTAACATGACGGCAATTGGTGGTATCATAGGTAATAGCACACGTGCTTTGGAAATTGTCGATAATGTGGGATTTATCTGAGAATTTCCAAGTGGAAATTCACGAGTGGTATTTAATAGGACTATTACACGAACTGAAGTATGTCCAACAGAGTTCCAAAATGCGCCAAATATTGAAAATATATGAAAGCGTATGTTAAAATCAGAGGTTATGTTGTATTCATGCGCTATTTATTGGCCATCGACCCAGCGAATGATATATGACGCCTCCTAAGATAGATTAGTCTCAGTTTATGATTGGCCCGTAGAAGAATTGTAGAAGCGGTAAGAAAAATCGAATAGAAAAAGCGATAAACGTTTTGAGAAACACCGTCCTGATTGGGGCATTTTGTGTGCATAGTTAAACACTATTGGTTTTAATTTCACGAGTGGAACAGTCATGGAAAATAATACACGTTTTCACAATTCCGACCTGTCTTAAAATCTAAGCATTGCTAATGTTACTGTTTCGAAAAGATATACAACATTCAAGTTGAAGCTTATGAATAATACCTTCTGCTGCCACTAACGTTCCCTAGATGGATTGCTCATATCACATCACACTTTCATCTCTTATCCGTTCCCGTCCGACCAGCCGCATTTGCCCTTGTAGCCCGACTCCTTGGCCTAACGTCACAACCTCAGGTCGCTCCTGCACCTGCTCTACACATCTCGGCTTAAACTCAACACTCCACCGCACTCTCATTTGTTGCAATAGATGCTCCGTGGAGGAATTTAACATATCAGGCAGCCCTGAAGCAAATCGCAATGCTTCAAATCGCAAGGGTTGTTTCATCGTTGAATTTTGTAAGCTAAAATTATCCTTTATTCCTCAAATGATAGAAACAGAATTTACATACCAGATCACATCTTTCTAGATATAATTCAGCGAATAGGACGGCGGTAATATTTCTATATATTTTTCATTTATTTATTGATTATGAAAAGTCTTTTAACGAATTTTAGTTTAGAAACGACCAGAAGACAGTTAACGCGAGACAGTCCAACAAAAGGACCACGCCGCATGGACTATCTTTCCTTCCACGTGCATGTTGCCTCCCCTGTACGTGAACATACACTAACGCTCACAGAAGCAACGCTGCCACACGTAACGGGAGACTACTCGCGAGCTTAGAGCTTGTTCCGGCTGGGGCAGTGCCTCGCTGGTGGAGACGCCTGGAGGAGGAAAATCACATATACTCACATGCACACGCCCCTCCTAGTATGTTAACATATACTACACGTATGTCACCTATGTCTTCTGTAGGTCTGTCGTTCTGTAGGTAGGTTCTGTCTTCTGTATGTTGACGGTCCAGAAATACTCAGTCTCTCAATTATCCCTTGTCACGTCACAGTTCTATTGGAAAACATTGCATCTTTCAGTTTCACACATTTTGACGCTTTTTTGTGGTGTAAATATTCTAGATTAATAGTACCTTAATTCGTCAAAATCTGATGTTCAGGTTTTTCTTAAACCTAAATCATTAAACCAAAGACACTTTACAAGTTCTTCTGTATATGATTTGTTTGTATTTCGTTATTTTTGTCAATTATTGTTCGTTTTTCTGTTGCAGGTAAGGTCACTAGAGACATTCGCAGGATCAATGGGTGTTTTAAAAGGCAAAAAAGCTTCAAAACACACATTTGTGAGTAAAACAAATATCCTTAGTATTTTTATCAACGCATATCTATTTGAAGAGTGTTAAAGCTCTTACATGGCACGAATATTTAATTATCTCAATTTTCTGTACTGTAATATTTAATGAACGTACCTGTACAATAAACAAAAGACGAAATTTATTATCCTAACTGGTGAAAATTGTATTGATTTTACTGTAAATGGCTACAAATTAGTAGAACTTCATCAATAATTTCTAAGATGCAAAATAAATGTTCCCCTTATAGATATAGTATTTCGATACCGTTGTTGCTTTTGGAACGGGAAAAGTAGATGTTTTAAAGAGAACTCTTTCATTGCAATAAATGGGATTCTGGTCTTTATAATGATAATCTTGAATTCAAGGAATTTTTTGAAAGAATCACAGAAAACACAAATTCATCTATATTAGTAAATTTGCGTCTTGATAAATAATTACTGAATATTATTAGAACTTTAAAATTGTTTGATTTTTTCAACTGCAAAATATCAAGCATAATTGATCCATTGGCGCTAACAATACCACAAATAGCTCATAATTTCCTTGCGCTATATCGTATTTTTTCTTATCATCGCCTTTCATTAAACATGGTCATATTTCTGTGCTACAGTAGCTCTTTAATAGCGAGAATTCATATTACTTTAAAGAGACGTTTAATAAATGAGTGAGAAATGAGTCTGCAGTTCAATCAAAATTTAATGATACCTTTATTTTCCTTGGTCCGCACGCCAACGCATTTGATTTATTCGCACGAACTCCAGAGATACGATCAATATGCGCTAAAAATTGTCCATTTAGATGTAGCGTTTTGATACCGTTACGACTGGGACCTGGAAACGTAGAATTAAATTGAGACAGAAATGTCAGGCAGAAACCTGTGAATTTCATCAGCTAAACGATCATTAAACGTGATACGTATCTTCTGCCACTTCTGCCAAGCTCTGGCCCGTGGGCGATGTAGGTAATGAAAACTAAACACTGGCACGGCCTTCCCCAACGCCAATTACAACCAATTATGAAAATGAGGCGCCGAGGCTACTTCTACGTACGCCGGTTTTCTTTCATATACAAGCTTCCAGCTTTATTCCTCGTCAGTGCGGATTGGTAGGTTGTTTGTGGAAGCAGTCGTATAATTTCTTTGGAAGAAACGACGTCTTTAATGTTTTGCAGAGAAGCGGTGTGTCAAGATTCGTCTCGTACAGTGGAATTGAAATTTTCATTTTACTACGTTTCATTACGCTAATTACTGACAGCAGGACAGAAGAATGTGATGAAAATTGGCAGTTGTGTGCTGGCGTAATGTAACACTTCTGAATGAAGTATCATTGAATGTATGATCAATGAAGTATCAGCTTTCATCTTTGAGTTGAGAACGCACAACGTGACATATTTGTGGTGTTAGAATAGAGCTCGTGTTTATCTGAAATGTAACTTTCATTTTTGTCTGCTTAATGAATTTTCATTTTACACGGTGAATTTACCTCATTGTACAGAAGTACAGCTATGTAAATGTACACTAAAGATGCTTTATTTCTTTGAGGAAGTCAATGAAGAAATGAGGAATGGCGGTAACACTAGGGACTCCTCCGACGCGTGTATGTAAAACGAAAAAATGATGTGTAATTATTCTGATTGTTTTTATATAAAAGCAACGCTGGGTAAAAACTGTATATAGCATTGGATGACTTTAGGTCTCAGAATATTTCTTCTATATATTTATTTGAATTTTGTCATATTTGTGAATTATCGATAAATAATATAGAATGACATTCTTAATTTTATTACTATTTAAGCGTCATTGTATATTGTTCGTTGTAATACTCTGAAACTCCTCTATTCATTCGTTAGTCATACCGCAGCTGTGGATGACATAGCTGGGAATTCGCTATCTCTGGCTAACTGAATATGGTATCCGATGAGGTCAGGAATTGACCCAGAGTTAATTGTGCCGAATATTTATCCAGGATTCTTCTACATGCAGCCAGCGCTGCATGGCAGGTGCGCGGTTTCCGAAATCAACACACCTCATCCGCACACAATCCGCTCGCAAAGGCGCCGTCGACCTCCCCTGCTGATGAGCGTATTAATACTATTACCAACCGCTTGTCTTTAAATTTGGTAGCGATATATGCAAGTTAAAATAAAAAAAAGCATTGTTCAAATGTATTAAAGTATTGGTCTAACGACTGCTGCGTTATTAGGTGAGATGCGTGTGAGAACAAACTAATTATATAGTTACAGGATATCAAATATAACTCCTGCTTCAAAAATCGCTGTTTTATTGTAAGCTCTATTTCACGATCTCCACAAAAAGAGATGTAATTGATAAACTAGTAGATGATGTCACTCCAATAGTATTTATCGAAGAGTATTAAATATATTTTACAGTTCTTAAAAAGATAACAATGGCATTTATTTTTCTAATTAAGAAGAACTGCTCCAGTGAGGTTAGACAGTCTCCACCAGACCAATGACGTCATGTGAAAGCATCGACCCAATCCAGAATTAAATATCAACCCTTTTCACACTTTAGAATTTATTAATCCGAGTCGCAACCGGCTCTAAATTCATCTGCACGTTCTTAAAACTCCCACAACTGGGCGCCGGGATGTGTATTCACTTCACAAATACCGCATCAATTCACGTCACGCCCTCGCACCCCCGCCCTCATTCCCGGAAGTCAGGTTTATATCTTTTATATCTACGCGTACATCTAGACAGTTTGGGGCCTGTTCGGAGGGGAACATGCGCGAGCACGCGTGGGCGCTAATTCCAACTTGTGCACGCCGCTCGCGGCACAAAACCAGGCCGGTGTCTGCGTGTGTGCGCACAAAAACTCCGCCCGCGCAGCCTGACACCAGCGGCGCGTTCTTCCGCAGTACCTCTGGCGCGTATTTTACGCAAAACAATAGCCGCGTTTGAAAGCGGGCCGCGTACCTGACCACCGTCGGCACAGTGAGACCTTTTTTGTTGCCGTTGAAAGCGGAAATTAATAGCACATACAACGCGAAGGGGAAAAAAATTAAGCCTAACAATGTAGTTATGTATATGAGTGTCCATCCATATATTTGGCGGTAATGTGAAATCTGTTGGGTAAAGTGCTTATTCAATAACAGTTTCATGATACGGATATGCGAATGTATTGTGCGATGGGTATCAGTTGCTTTTTAATTTGTCGTGCCCTTCCGTATTGAGAACTTAATGCAATGGTGCCGGAAAAAAAAAATTGGTAGAAAGATGTATTTATTTACGTTAGGAAGCATTTTCAAAATCTTCCTATTTCTTTACATTTGAGTGTAATTTACACCTCATCATACGTTTAGAAAATGCATGTAAGTGTTTTTTTACTGTGACTTGGTAACACACAATTTGCTACTGCGTTGCTAAAAAAACGATTTCATTTTTCGGTAAGAAACAGCGAAAACACCGTTTAACTCCGGCGATTGTTTTTATATGTTTCAACATTTTTTGAGGAAGCTGAAACTCTTAGATATTGTTTATGACGTGCTTTTCGTTCAATGATGATGATGATGATGATGATGATGATGCACTGTATGTCAAATATGTTTTTGAATTCCAGTTATTACAATGTCTTTGGCTATGGGAAAAACTTTCGGAACTATTCATATGAAAATATGAGTAATAATAATAGATTTTGAAAATATTTGCATTATTTTAGTTCTTAGTATAATATGGTTTAGTTCAGTGTCAAAGATTCATCGGTATTTATTTTGCAATAGATTTTGTCATTTAAAAAAATATCGAGCAAAAAGGCCAATTATTGCAATTTCCAGAGCAGGCAATTGAGTAATATTTTTATTTAAATAAATGCATGTGTTCATTTTTAAAACGCAAATTTATCGAAACGTCTAAAACACCAAACACAATGAAATCAAAACTTTCGACGTTGTCTTCGAAAACCTCCTCATTTGCCATCCATGGAACCTTTCATTCCTTGGTATTGCTAGGGTTAATGCCCCCACTTCCGAAGGGACATTACTCTCTCCTTTAAAATGTTTGACTTTAGAAAACCAAAAACCTCGTGTCGTAATTCTTTTCGTTCCTAACATATCCAAAATTCATCAAAATCAGATAGAAAAACTTCAGAATTTCTGTGAAGTATTCCGTTCACTGTTCTGTAAAAAAGCTAAAGGTTCTCTGAAAAAAACACCAAAAAGATTTTTTTTTTAATTTTGGACAGTCAGGAAGAGAGACAGAGACGGAGAGAGAGACATTAAAATACAGACAAAAAGAGTAACAGAGAGAGAGAGAGTGTTTAATAAAATCATGATTTTTAAATCTTATTAGGAAATACGAGAAAAACGAGTAAAGTCTTGCCAAATTGTGAGTGAGCCTAATCAAATTAAGTTTGATTAAAACGTTTTTTAAATAAATCTAAACTCTTTCACGTTCGTGAAAATAACATATCTTAAAGCCGGAAGGGTGAACTTCTTAATTCTTGAAAACCAGAAATATTTTCCACCAAAATTATTTCCAAATTTTACCGCAATATTTCTTCATAGAATCATTCTTCTTCCTCTTCCGTGGAGTGTTATTCGTAAGGCTTTGTGAGTTAGTCGTGTCAACAATGCACGATACAAATCACACCCATAAATCAACAGGGTCGATAGATCTCTGTAGATGGAGCTTGACTAACTGAAAAATGTTGATTTTATGCAACCCGAGAGAGAGAGAGAGAGAGAGAGGGGGAAAGAAAGAGAGGAGAGAGACGTCCTCTTTAAAATGACTGATACAACTAGAGTAGTGGGTATGAAATGCGCAAGATACAACAGAATAAAGCAGAGCAATGAGATGTATGCAAACTTATAGCCCCCTAAGAACACGTCATTTTCTGATTTTGAGATTTCCTTCTGATTTACTTTTTATTTCTTTTTCTTCTGTTTCTTGTTCTTTTTTAATACTCATCAAACTACGTATTAATAGTAAAGGAAAAGTATTAACTGCCAAGGAAAAAAAAATTATTGTAGAAAGTTACTATCGAAAAATTAGTTTTTTTAAAAAAGTATATCCTCTCGTCTGTTCGTCTGTGCCCAATCATAGCACCTAGACCGTTCATTCGATAATCGATATTCCCTCCCAGACGTGACGGAAATCTGGCCTCTAAAGTCCATGCGGAGTGCGTGGCCCTTAATAAAGAATCGCTCGGACGGCCATTGGCGAATAGTTAAACAGAGTGCACCCCATTCTCATTTCCTCCATCACACAGGCCATATTATTATATCAAATATGTGTAAAACACTTAATTTCACTTTTATTACTGATGGGCTCCATTTCGAGTTTCTAGAACGAAACATTCGAGAATTTAGGAACGCAACTGCTTAGGATGTTTAGAAACTCGGCAAATTACAACTTATTATTTGCATCATAGATTAATGAAAATATAGATATTTACCAAAATATTGTTGTACGAAATTGTTAACTTTTAGATATAGATATGCAATTCTCTGTTATTATTATGTATGATAGACTGTAAAGAATAAAGTTGGCCGGGGTCGATAAAGTCAGCGAATTTGTAAACAAATCTGTCACCCTTTTGTATTTGCCCTTCATGGCCAGGGAGAACGTTACTTTGATTTTGTTTTTTTTCTATTTAGTCATAAGTTTTTGAATTTCTCCTTAAAACAGTGAAACTTTTTTATCGGTGGAGTAACACCCTTCGAGCAAAGTTATTTCTTTTTGTACTCTCACTGATGCTGGTATTGCGATGCAGCCATTTCTTAAAGAAATTACTCTCTCATCTATAATGGCAATATTTTCAAGATGATATAATATTTTCATCGTGCATATCTGTATTATGTTTGAATAGCTGTAATAATTAAGTGCCCTCCACAATGTTATAATGATTGTACTAAATTCTCTTTGTCTACTTCGTAGTCCACATCTTTTCTAGACTTTTCTGTAACATTTATCTTCCGATTAGCGATAGACTTGTTTCTCCTCATAATATTTATCTGCAATGTCTTCCAAAAGAAGTTCTCATGTCTTTCATACACTATCTACAATTTACTGCTCAAACCGTACTGTCACATACTCGTAGTATAAGTGGAAGATATTATGTTATTCAAACCACTAAAAAAACAAGAAGCACGCGTGTAGTTTCATAAATTTCCGGACCGAGCCAAGTGACTCAGTGCGTAGCGCGCTGACTTCGCAATCGGGAGTTTCGGGTTCGGTTCCTGGGTCAGCCATCCTGACCGGGGTCCGTTAAAATAATAATAATAATAATAATAATAATAATAATAATAATAATAATAAGGAGAAATAAGGGAAAATAATAAGAGGAAAGAGGCTACGTGACTTATTGGCCTCCAGCTTAACTGGCGGTAACCTTGTCACCGGATGCAAAAGGTTCAGCATAGGCTGTCACCAAATCCCAGACATTTACACCTTCAAATCGAGGAGAAATTAAGTTCTTAAAAAGCAATGAGTCTATTAGCCCCATGCGCGCCTAAAGAAAGACTCGCGAGAAGTGGTGAAGTTATTTAACCTGACGGGTGCAAAGGTCTAAACAAAAATGTTGGTTTTAGAGAAATGTTTCACTACCGGCCTCGATTTGTTTTACATTTTGACGAAATTTTACGTTTGTTTTAAACTGTTAAATATCAATTTAATTACGTTTTTCAATATTTTCCACTTTGGCTGAGTTTTTAGCTTTCTATTGAAGTTTATGATCGTAGGGAAATTTGTTAAATATGTGAAAAAATCGAATTAAAAAAAATGATTAAAGAATAATGAGGTTATTATAATTATTTCATAATATTATTTTCTAGTCGAAAATATAAAATATCGATTAAGGACAAAAAACATTCTTTTTTTTACTTTTGTGAAGTCGACGGTAGCGGTAATGTCAAGGTGAAAGCCGTATAAACTTATTTTTTATTATTTTGAACAGGTGTATCAGACTTCTAACGCATTTACCCAGGGGCCATTTTCACAATCTTACCCGCTACCCCCTTTAATATTCCAATGAAATATTTTGTTAAATGAAAATACATTCACAGAAGATTAATTCGGTTAAATCGCCAAAATCCCTTTTAACGGAAAATTGTGAATTTTGATGAATTATGAATCTGTGAGTGGCAACAGTATCACTAAAAATCATATGAAAATAATAAAACCGAAATACGCTTATGTTAACCATGTTTTAGAGATAGAGTTACGGCGGTTGACATATGACGATTAACAATAAACGTTCGACTTTAATATTTCGATAATTCATCGATTTCCTTAACCCCGATAGATAATGATGAAAACCACACTATTGAGTAAACTAATATTCTTGTTGAGTTTCAGAATATTTTTAAGAACTATTTATTTTCTTTCGTTCATTTGAGTAATATTGTAACAGAATTTTAAATTCACAGACATTATCTGTAATCCTAGAGGTAATCCTGGACGTAGATATTTTTAATTCACACTAATGACGGCCAAATAAATTACTTTAGTTTCAAGATTTAAACATTGTAATGATGAACCTTTAGTTATCTCGGCGTCAGAGCTCACTCTGCCCTTGCTGCGTGGTTTTTACACCACCGGACCGGCGATAATCCTGGAAACGGCGTTATTTCACAGACTTCCCGCAGTGCTTTCCGCGCAGTTAGTCAAAGGGTGGGCGGACGCGCGCCTACCTCCAGCGAGCGCATCCGCATGTGCGAAAAGTGAACCCTGGGGCGCGCCAGGGCGGGGGCCAGGGCCTCGGGGGGGTCGCGAGGGGGCGCGTGTGAGGAGGCGAGGGCCGGCCGGAGGGCGTTCCGCACGGCCGGCCCGCAATGAAGGGCACGCCAGAAAGGGCCGCACGCACGGGAGCGTGTTTGACCCCGAGGGAGGAGATGGACCCCGCGGAGGAAGGGACGTGGACCTCGCGGCGTTTCCGGGCGGAGAGTCAAGGGAATGCGGACGTGCGGGAGGCGGGCAACGCGTCCCGTGCTCAGTGGTTGCTGGGTTGCCGTCTCGTGGAATGCTCGTGTGAAGGGGTAGTTGGTTTCCGTTAGCCGGGCCGCTGGTTAACGGAAATCTCCGCTCATTCCATGCGAAATCCTGGAGAACAGTTTTAGATTAATCTTCAATTCCTGTTGATCCACCAACACGGCAAGTGGCAGTGAAGGTGCAGTTGGTGTCCATTAGACGGACCATTGGTAAATCACAACCTCCGCTTAATCCATATGGAATTCTGAAGAGTGTTCCAGATGAATATTCATTTTATGTTATTTTACCATGGCAACTAGCTGACAACCGAGATCTTTAATCCAAAAGAGGCAGTAAATTTTTCACAAAATCAGTTGACGTTCATTGTCACAAATTCAAAATTAATAAGAAAACAACACTAAATTAATAGAAACGTAACAAAGTAAGTTGGAGTTTCGACTAAATAACTCACCCTGCCTATGCCCTAACCCAGTGTAGTATTAAGACATACAAGTCTCAGTAAAATCAGTGGATTTAACAGATTAAAAATAAAGCTGTTAAAAAAGTTGATGTTCGTAAGTGTGAGATCGCAATCACTTACTAAATAACAATATGATCCTCAAGTAGTTGGGGCGGAAATAGCAACGCAGTACCGGACTTTGAAATTATCAGAATTAATTTGCATTTATCTCATTCATATATGAAAACACGGGAAAACTTTGAAACACAATAACTTTAATTTTAAATATGATGCTTTCACTCACTATTTAATTTACCTTTTACAAATAATCTAACGTTTCTTCTACTTCAAAATGTTAATACCCTTCTAAAACGTATCATATAATATCAATTATGATACTTTTAAACAAATATAATCCAAAAATTTGCATATGTGCAAAAACCAACAAAAACATTTTCCTCCCGCCGTACATTCATCTATTTACAATATTTTGGGCCTATCACTCTTATAAATTAGGTAATAGGCTGCTTCATATTCCCTTTCAAAACAAGTTCATATCATGGCTGCTGATAGCTCTCTTTTAATAAAATGCACATTAAAATTTAATAATTCATTTCTACGTTTTAAGGAACTCTTATTTTCTTAAACCAGTTCACTGTCACCGTTCCCGCTCCCACCCCCGTCCTCTCTCTCCCTCCTCCCCTATGGGATAATACGTTTCACCTTCGCATGTTTAAAACAAAATTGTGTCCCGTACAGGTTGCCATGCAAATGACTACTCAAATTGCAAAAAACGAAAATCCAGTGGATGTGTCCCACCTATCTTGTTTGTGAATTATAATTTCTGGGATTGTGGGAACAGGAACATGAGAACCAAAAACCCAGACGGATAAACACAACGAATTAAAATATCCCCCAATTTCTAGGTCCTTTGTCAGTATTCTCGACTTGCTCTTGTAGCGAGCAGGATGCTCGCCTTCCATTGTTAGGGTCTCAGTCCGATCCTTCTGCAAACGAAGTGTAATTGAAGTTTTTTTGTACATAAACTAAACTAGTCCAATTTTCACATTTTCAGGAAGCACAAAATACGCCCTACGATAATGGTGCGTGTTATGTATTAATTTTCTTTATGCATGATGATTTGCCTTATACCTTTCAATGTGTTTGGTACTTTCTGAAAGGAAATATCCCACCAGATAGCTCCAATTGTAGACATCAACACGGTGAAATATCTCAAAAAATGTATTTTAAACTTGTTGGTTTTTGTAAGAAGTACCCCAGTTTGTGGTGATCGAAGTGGATTCACGCGAGATTTTGTGGGTTCTCCAGTTTCCCCTACTTACGATTCTTTTGTTTTGTTCACTTTTACGCTCATTACTTCCATTAACATCATTCTAATTACATCTCAGTACAAAAAGACCTTACCAGAAAAACGCAACGACTGTTTTGTTGGGATTTTTACTTTTGTTCTTCGGCCATTGTCCCTTCTCCCTTCGCATTACTATTAAACGAAAATTATTCGCATAATTGTCACAGACGTTCCTTTTCACTCGTTTGGTTAAATTGCTGCAGCAAAAGGTGTGAAGTATCCCGAACGTGTGCAGGCCTTTTTACTTCATCTACGCCTACCTGTCCGCGCGTGATTTTCAACAGCGAGTTGCATCTCTGCCACGCGTAAATGACGCGCGCGATTTGCAGTCTGCCGGCCAGATGGGGCTTCAGCAGGGAACCCCACTCGCCCAACGAACGTGCCGATTACGTCGTATATTTTCCCCTCGCGCCCTCGCCACCGTCACCGCCCCTCCACCGACACCACTCCCGCCACCGTTACCGCCCCCGCCTCCGTCACCGCCCCTGCCACCGTCACCACAACCGCCGCCACCGCCACCGCCACCGCCACCACCGCCCCCGCCACTACCCTCACCAAACCCACCGCCACCGCCACCGCTACGCCCACTGCCCCGCCTCCACCGCCCCCGCCTCCACCACCCCCACCCCCACCGCCCCCGCCTCCACCACCCCCACCCCCACCGCCTCCGCCACTACCCCCACCGCCATAGTCACAGCCTCCGCCGCCGGCACCACCGCCGCAACCACCATCACCATCTCCACCCCAATCACCACTACCACCATTACCGCCGCTGCCTCCACGCAATCGACGGCGTGACCGGTGATAACTCGGCGCGGGTGGCGGTTGGGCGTGGCTCACTGTGGCCGGCGGGGGGGGGGGGTCAACGGCCAGCGGAACGCGAGGGCGCGGTCGGCTTCCGGTAGAAGCGACGGAGATGCCCGAAGAGCATGCCCGCCCTTTCGGATGGCGACGCGCACTTGACGGGCGAGAACGACGATGGATGCGGAAATGATGCAATCTGCAAGGCACAGAGGTCAATAGGGGGTGATACGGAACTCAAGATGGAAGTTCTTTTATTAAGCGGCTCATCGAGATTGGCTTGTGGGTTCATAAATCTGGTAGTGGTTTACGTGCGTAGTTTTTTTTTTCTTTTTTTTTTCGGGTATAGGTCAACTCGGGCTACGCGTATATCCGGCTTCCGGAGCAAGTACCTTTCTGAGATGATATTGTGTTAATGTTTTACTACTTCTGTATTATTATTATTATTATTATTATTATTATTATTATTATTATTATTATTATTATTATTATCATTATTATTATTATTATTATTATTATTATTATTATTATTATTATTATAAACTTTTAGTTTTACAAATACAAACAAGTTTTAAAAAAATAAATCACACATCCTGATTACAAAATTCAATTTTCATTCATGGAAATAATGTCAAATTACAAAACAGAAACAAAATTTGAAATTTCTTATTGGATGAAACGTTTATAAAAATAATTAATATTCAACTTCAATTAATATTGAGTTTTCAATGATATTTTGAACTTAATTGGACCATTGGTCTGTGTATATTCGACAATCGACCTTCCTATTGTACCCCTTCATCATCATTGATTTCTTTTAGAATATCATCAATTCTCAAGGGGTCGATTTCGATCCCGTTGGGAAATCCTCTGGAGTGTTACAAAAGCTTAATTTATATATTAGTGAGATGATGCTTGATTTTATCAAAAGCGTTGCTTATAGATAGAAGTCTAGCAATTAAATTTTTAGACTGAGAGTAACAAGAGAAAATATAATAAGAGATAATTTTGATTGCTCTGAAAGTAAAGTAATTATAATACTGTTATACACATGAAGTGGATTTTACTGAATACTTAACTTAAAACTAGCATATGAATTACAATCAAAATAATAACTATCAAAAATTCTAAAACTTCATTACAAGAAGATTTGCTGATTACGGGTCTGTTGTATATATTCTGTTTTTAACAATGAAGTTGATTCCTAATTTGTAAACTGGTCTAATAGTCAATTTTTTTATTACTCTACAACAAACTTGATTTTCTTCTTTGGAGTAGAAACATTTTTTTCAATTGTGTACTTAATATAAAAATATATGCTACATGTTCTTTAAGAGTTGGCAGAGTCAAAGCAGTGTTTCCTTAACTATAAATATATTGGCAGTTAAAATTATCCTCCTCTAGCACTTCTTTTCCTTTTGTGATATCTTTTCTTATACGTCTTTAGTTTGCTATATATCGTTAATTGTCAAATCGACCGTGTCAAATTTCATTTGACGTTATTCACCACATGGTTATCTCAGAGGATATAGTTTTCCCAAGTCTTGAAAGGTGAATGAACTAGCACAGAGTTACCAAGGACAGTGTATTCATGACATTTCAGTTATTCAAAATCCACTCGGCACAAGCCGGTAACTCGTTTTCTTTTTTTTTCATCTTTTTCTCCCCCTCACATCTTCATCTCGCTCTAAAAATTGACACAATGCTTATTTCATGCTGCAGAATTTTGGATACGTACATAGACGTTCTTCCAAAGTTTTTATTAAATAATGTATACTTTTGTTTAAAAATAAGAACCCGTAATAAACAGTGTTTGCAATGACTTTAAAATTCATCTCTTTCTGAGTGTACTAAGAATCAGTGGCGGTTTGTCGGAGTTGACAAATAAAAAGACTGCAATCTACTAATGTTTCAAAGCAAACATTTTGACTGCCCTACACTCAGTTTCTTTTCCGAGAGGTTATTGTCATTTAAATGAATAGATTTTCACGAAGAAAACATAAAATAGAAGGAAGAAAGGTACCAAAGTACTGAATGTACCGGCATCTCGTCTTTCTAATGACGTGCGCGAGTAGGCCTCCAGTATCGCTGTGTGTCCACTCGAATCTAAGGTTTTGGGAGCACACTCATTTCGCAGAATAGATTACAATATGTGGCCTCATACACGCACGTAGATACACATCTGACACAGTCGGGCCCTCTGACCACAGAATGCCACGGCACGAAATACATTACTTCTGGGGGATATTTAGTGACTCTTCTGTGTGTTGAATGGATTGAAAGCGTGAGTATTTAACGAGTTTATAAAAATTAATGTGATCGTGTTAGTGTAGTACACTTAATGGTATAATAAGTATGTCTTGTTTTTCAATAATACATTTTTCGGTGACAAAGAAAAAGTTTGCAAAAGTAAAAAATCACAAAATTAATTCCAAGTTTTTTGTAGGTTCCTCTTCAAACAAGGAACATTTTGAGATGGAGATATAATTTTCAAATTAAAGGTCATTGTTGCATAGGAATAAGTTTAAACTTGGAACCTGCAACAGGAAAAATGCATCTGAACAAAAAGACACGAAATGTTTTTTTTTCCTAAAAGTAGCACGCTCTTTTCAAAGCAACAAATAAAATATTTTCGTGTAATACAGCAACAAAATAAGTGTTGTAACAAAAAGTCTTGACTCTGTAATAACGAGCATATGCACAATAATGTATATACAGTTCAACAATTCTTCATATACCAAGAAAATTTTAAAAAGGTGCTTGTTCCTAACGGTGGAACGCGAGCAGTGTGACCGGCAGACTGCGGGTCGCTCATTCATAATGGTAGTGTAAAAATAATGTTACGGGGAAAATTACTTTGCTGCCCTGCATGGAATATAAAGCCGCGAGTCGCTACTGTTAAAAGTTGGCCACACGACCCGTATTAATTTGATATCTGCGGGTGAAAAAGCGTTTTCGATCATAATAATAAAGCGTCACGAATCGCCCGCGGGGCAGAGCGCGGAAGGGCGAGTTTCGCTCGAGCTTGACGCGAATGGAGGGAGCAACACACTACCACAATAGAGTCAACGAACTCGCTGTGGTTCGAAAAGCGCGTCGCTGGAAAGCACGAACTGAGTGGGGACATTTTGTGTGCTAGACACTAGCAGGCATTACCCTGCTAGCGTCCAAAATACGCGACGGAAATTTCGGGTTCGTGCAAAAAATTTATTGCAGTAGTTGAGGTAGTTAAACCTTGTGAAACCGAAGTTGTACATATAAGACGATAGTATGATACATTTTGTTAATATTGAAGAATGTCTTTGAACTGGCTTAAATGTTTTTAAGACATGTTGAAATAGAACACTGGAAATACGTATTTTGAAGAATTACATAAATGTTCAGTACAAATTTAAATGTGTCGGGAAACCGTGTTCAGGAAGAGTACTTAAAAGTAAGTGTGTTACTGAAAATGTCAACATTAGGGGCTGAAGTCTTCAAAGTTCTAGTTCATTCACCGCCTTGATGCGAAGGGACATGGGCTGGAATCTCGCCTTGAATATGAAGGTGACTCCTTTGTTACGACTGAGAGTGCTGTTCAGGAGAGTTACGCGATCTGCTAACTCGAGTAGTCCCCAAATGTTCGTGTCTTTTGTATGGTTCGAGACACCAATGAAGTTTAGAGGATAAAAGGCTTAATATGGAAAACCGATTAGGGAAAAATAATTGAGTACAATTTCACGGATTGAGAATGTCAATGCAAGATAATTTTACGCTATTTTATAGAAATATCTTTTTCACACACAGTGTTATTCCACTATCTAATGATGTTAATATCTGTGATTCAATAGGTACACAAAAGTGGTTGGTTTTACAAATGGATTCATAATTTTCTTAAAAATTTATATAACATGAATCATGTTTGTTGTATGCAATACTACAAAAATTTTGTTTTGTGTATTACTTCCTTTCCGTGAAGAACAAATATCCCACCCACTATATTTCACCATGCACACTTCATCTTCTTTCCAACCCCCCCATCCCCCACCCTCTCCGAATTTTTATATCACAATCCCCGCCCTTTCCACCCCAGCCTTCATCGCTCCTCTTTGCATCCAAAATTAGGCTCGGCGCCAGTGGCCATTTTGGGAACAGGGGCGCGTTCGCCATCGTTTCATTTTTCCGCTCACTCGATATCTGGCGACTTGAAAGCCGTCACAGAGGCCGGGATATTGGCGGCGCATGGGCGTGCGGGCGCGGAATGCTCAACGGGCGTGAGATCGGAAAACGCCGAAAGCGGCCCCCGAAAGGGAACGACGCCAGACAGACCGGGGAGAAAGATCCGCGCAGCGTCCCGCCGCTCCGTGTGCGACAGAACTCGATGCCAAAGAAGAAAGTTTAATTATTGAGTTTGCTGCGTCGGCATAGACGTAACGCGTCTCCTAGCTCCTTAAGAAGCGTTGAGCGCACTGTGGAGTAATCCTCCGTTAACAATTATTTGAGTAATCCTCCGTTAACAATTATTTGAGTAATCCTCCGTTAACAATTATTTGAGTAATCCTCCGTTAACAATTATTTGAGTAATCCTCCGTTAACAATTATTTGAGTAATCCTCCGTTAACAATTATTTGAGTAATCCTCCGTTAACAATTATTTGAGTAATCCTCCGTTAACAATTATTTGAGTAATCCTCCGTTAACAATTATTTAAGTAATCCTCCGTTAACAATTATTTGAGTAATCCTCCGTTAACAATTATTTGAGTAATCCTCTGTTAACAATTATTTAAGTAATCCTCCGTTAACAATTATTTGAGTAATCCTCCGTTAACAATTATTTGAGTAATCCTCCGTTAACAATTATTTGAGTAATCCTCCGTTAACAATTATTTTAGTAATCCTCCGTTAACAATTATTTGAATAATCCTCCGTTACAAGCGTCCGTACAGGAACCGCTGAGTGGTCGTAGTCTTTTAGGGAATCGCCGACAGGTGTTGTCTTCGCGCTCGCCCTGCGTCATCTACTCATCGGCCAGAATTGGGATGGAATATTGAAGGTTTAGGACGCATCACAAAGTTGGTTGATCTGTGAAACAGGGAAACTTGTTTTCGCGAAACAAATTTGACATGAGGTTCTACAGTGATTCTACGGGAATCGAAACTGGAACCTCAGTGAAAGGAAAGCGACTTTGGCTTGAGCCACGAGAGCATAAGAGGTTGAGCAACTATCCATAGTTGCTTTTGCCATCAGGGGGGAATCATCATTGAGATGATTCGCTTTCGGGTGACAGAATATATTTTTTTCATCTCTGACCGAATTCATTTTTAATTTGACTTAATTATTAATCAGATGAGATGACGTTAAAGTAAACATCCTTATATTAGTTGAAGAAGAATAAAGTGCAACATTTCAAATGGCTATAGAATCCAAAGCCCGAGGAAAAAGTTGAGTGAAGTATTCGTAGTTGTTTTTGTCTTCAAGCAATGGAGAAAACATCTTTAATATGGATGGTTCGGTTTTAAGTGCCAGAAAATACGATAGAACATTGTGACTGACCAATTTCAACTTTTAAGAGACATAATCATCACACATTGGATACCAGCAGAGCCGTATCTACGGAATGGCAGACATGGAGAGCTATTTAGAGTATATCTGTCAAATGCAAGTAATAGCAACCCTAGTTTGAAGTATCCTGAATGGCCGCAAATTCTATGCTGGTCAGTGGGGAGCCTGAATAAGTCGATACGCCTCTCTGGATACCTGCCAAGAGGATATATTATTTATTTCACGGTTTTTCGAGGTGATGTTTCGAATTCAAAATGATGTCGCCGTAATATGAAGAGGATTAAAGTGCAATATCTCAAATGTGGATAGGATGCAAAGACAGGGAATAATGTTGGGTTGAATGAAGTATTCAGAGTTTTCGGTCATCGACCGACGGGGGAGACGTCATTAGGATAGACAATTCATCTACGGATGCCAGAAAATACTATAGAACATTGTCATCTCTGACTAATTTCACTCTTTATTAGACATAATTATCAGGAATTGGATACTAGGGAAGTGCATATATTATTAAATTCACGGTTTTTTATCTTTCGAGTTGACTGTTGACTACCTCACCTAAAGGTAAATGACATCGTATAATGTGAAGGGAATTATAGCGCAACATCTCAAATGGGTAAGGGATCCGAAGCCAGAGAGGAAAGTTACGTTGAGTGAAGTATCCGTAATTATCGTGGTCATCGACCAATAGAGACTTCATTTGAATGTGTAATTGTGGTGGCAGTAAAGGTGATAGAGATTTGACAAGAGAACATTGTCATCTCTGACCAATTTTACTTTGTGTTGGACATAATTATTACGCATCGTATGACAAACAATTGGAGATATTTAATTCACCATTTCCTCACGATTCAAGTTGACTGTTCACTACATCATCTCAAGGTCAACGAACTCACAATAATGTGGGAAATATTAAAGGGAAACATCTCAAATGTTGAGAGCAATCGTCCATGAAGAATTGGAATGATATTAGCTTCATTAAATGAAGTGACATTGATATTTAAATTAGCAATAGTTGATCTGGAATCTTCGAAGTTAATATTTTTCTGCATGTTCTGTACCGTCAAGTAACAGGTCACTTAGACGGTGAATAAGCATTGAGAAACTAGATGTATTAAAACACCACATTCTTTGACTAAGGGTTGCACAAAACAATACTTGTGAAAACTGCAAAATTGTTTCCAATTCGCAATAATATATCTCTATGGTGGGATTCAAATCCAGACATGTACTAAATATGCTATGAATCGGAATTATGTACTATGATGTTGACTTTTGAATACTCCCAATATGCATCACAAAGAAAGTTGAAAGTTGAATTTCAAAGGTATTAGACAATATTCGAGTAAAAAATAGAGATGAAATTGGAAAATTTGAGAAAAACGTGTTTACGTGTTTTTGAGATTTTCTTGATTTGAATTAAAACTAAGTCACAATTATGCACATTTTCAAAAAAATTGATCACAGTTTATTTGAAGGTCTAATTTCGAGAACTAATTTTATTAAAGAGGCACTCTATCTTCATTCAGGAAGCTGCAGGGAGACGTCGAATACATACAAAGGTTTTGAAATATTCGAAGTTTTCACTGAATATCAAAACGTAAGTACCTAAATAGTACTTTGTTTTTTTGAAAGAAAAAAGAAAAGAAAAGAAAATGTTATTGCTTTTGTTGATTGCAACACTTGGTTAAAAGAGAGTTTCAGTTCATAGGGAGTTTCTAGCGAATTATGTATAAATTTGTTTATCTGCTTTGTGTGTAAAATATATTAGTACAAAATGGAAAAAAAAATTACTAAAAATAAATATTGAAAGAAGACGACTTGTTGATCTTCTTCCCATATTCGTAGCTTTCTGAGGATTACCAGTCAATAAGGCATGTTTTCGAAATGTCGGGAGGGAGGACATAACACTGCACATAACATTTCTGAATTACTTCTGCTATTGATTTTCAGTGAGGTGGATATGATGATAGCTGAGAGGTAATGTCACGCGTCCACTTACGAAATTGGTTTTGCCTCCATAAAGTGGATGGGGTCGGCGTGAAGGGAGGAAATGTTCCTGAAGTCAGAGGGTAGTTATCGGCTGTGATGGATGTACTTTGCTCACGCAAACGGGAACTTCCCAATACACACCTGTGTTCCGTTGCACTGGTCTTCTTAGAGTGTGGACGCTGGGTGTCTCTGTAAGCATAAGACTAGGAGGAAGGGTAGGGAATACATGGTTTTATTCAACTGCTTTTATTGCCAACGGTCAATTAGTACAATGACCAATTGATTGTTTTTAGACAAGTCATCTGCTTTGGTCATTACTCCCGTAGTCAGCGGGTGGCAGTGTTCCTTCACAGCTGGTCGGAGAGATCTGGCGCCGATCTATACGTCAGCTTTCGGGGATTCCCCTCTCTATATGTATCTGCCTCAATGGGGCACCGACCCAGCAGGGGCAAGCTCAGAGCTCCTGACTGGCCTCCCGTCATGACGGGTACTGTAGCGCGCCAGTGTGTATGCGTGTGTGTGTATGTGTGTGTGTGTGTGTGCAGCTGTATAGCTAGTGTCGACAATTCCACCACCGTCGGAATACAATGTTCTGTATTGCAGCAGTTTCATTTCAAGTTTTATTATTAGTATGTCTACTTTCTCTACATAATATATCATTGAAGTCAATTATGATGAATGGGTGTTCAAAAATATATTAAATTTTTAGAAGAATGATTCCCATGAGCCTATTTTATTTTAGACAATTTTCACCTTTTTATTTTAAAAAAGAACAAATATAAAATAAAATCATATCACACATTTCATGTGTTATCTTCAACAACGTTTCGATTTTTTTTTCCATTTTCATCAGGTACTGTAACAAGTAGAAAAAATATATTAATAAATAAATTTTGTTTTTGTTACCAGACGTTTATAATTTAAAGTGGCTGTAATTTACAATAACTGCCTGTAATAGCTTAAATAGTAAACTGTGTTTTATTTCCATTTTATAATTATCTTATTATATGGTACTACTTCGTCTCTCAATGGTAGTCATTATGAATCAGCTTCATAATCGTACAAGAGTTTGACCTGATAAGTTTACATTGTGCTGTAATTGGTCATCGGTCATCGTTCTGTTGAATGTTTCATTGTTGAATATATTACTTAGACGGTAAATCGCATGACCTCCATGTGTTCAAAACTTGGAAGAAAACCAGTATTTAAAAGTCTCCTATGTGAACTGCTTCAGTAATTAAGCTGTGAATAAAAAAGAACAGTTACTAAAATCTGATTACGTTTCTTTAATAAACTGAATCCTAACTTGACCCGAGTACCGTTGAAATTGCACTGTACTTATGGTTAATCAATGTCATCTGCGTTACATACGTGGCGCTAGCTGAATGCAATTACCCGTTCCAGTACCCGTTCTATATAAAGCTTTAACTGTTAATAGTTATTATTAGTCGTAGAAAAGTGCTGTATGAAAGTAGATGTAATGGATATTATTACAGGAGTATGAATTGGATATTATTATTGGAGTATTCAACTCTCTTTCCGGTACTTTTATGAACAGTGACGACATTATTCATCAGCTTGACAACAATTAAACCCAATTTTGCTAAGAATGTTACATTCAAAAACGTATTGTTTCAGATACCTTTCTGAGCTTGAAAAATGGATGAGCCGGGAAACTAATATGCTTAAAATTTATTTTTATTACGAACTTAAAACGGTAAATGCAACTAAAATGAAACATAAAATACCCGTAGCCAGCGCAATCGCAAACTAGTTGCAAGTAATGTATAATCTTTCATACTTCCGGAATTCACTTAACTATTGAAGAAGTTGAAATTTTTGTGAAAATCTGATATATTGAAGTGGTTTAGGAACTCTAAAGTAGCAATGGTCACAGTTCATTGCTTCTGAATATTTTGAGATTTTTCTGTTTGATATTTAAATAAATATTTTACTTTCCCGTATACGTACGTATATCCGACGTAATATACGTAGTATAGAGAAAGTTATGTAATGCTGCGGAAAATCGGTTTCAAAATTTTAACGCAAATACACGTTTTGGGATCTCCTGACACCAAAAATCGTCCGTCTGGTGTTTGTGAACACTACTAACACCTAGCACCTTAACCATACGTAGGATTTTTTTCAGACTGAAGAAACACCTATCGATCTTGCTCTAGTCAAATCTTTGAGATTTTGAAAAAAATCTTTAAAATTTGGGGGTACTTTACATAAAGCCCCCGATAATTTTCAAAATTTTCTAAAAAACTGCTCCAAATTTGTTCTATAAATTTCTCATAAGAATAGAGTAAAATACTATTAAAATGATGGCATGAGTACGATTTTCAGGTTTAACACTGAATTTTCGATAATTTCAAAATTTCAAAATTTTTGGGGCTTCTTCCTACATCTACAAAATGGCAGACAGAGGTTTTTCCTCCAAATAACATTTGTTCTCCATAATATATTTCATTTTTGAATCTTTTAGTAGTTTTCTCACAATATTGCGTACAATATGTTCAAATTTTAAAAAAAAATATAAAACAAGATTTTCTCAAAGAATGCTCCAATTTTTTTCTATGAACTTTTGGCAGGGATAGTGCTAATGTACTCTATAATATGGCATAAATGACATATTGCTGTATTCTTTGTGGTTTCAAAAATTATTTTTTTTACTTTCTCATTTCGTTAATATTTATACCAGCAGCAATTTGTTCACATGACGAGTACGTGTACTTTAAATATGTCTGATAAAGTTTCTTGAAAACACGATTGTTTTCAGCGAAAACTAGCTCAAAGTTCTGCATTTTCAGAAATGTTCAAACCCATTTTCTCAAAATTAGCTGCAAAGTTTTTCTTCATACATTACGAACGGATAGTGCTAGTTTCACTCTTTAATATGACTTAAAGTTCGTTTTGGGGTATTCTTATTTTTTTTAATTACACAAGTGTACATTTTTTGAAATATTTCTCATATTGTGTGCATATTTCCAGCAATTTGTATTTGTGAGTTAAAAAAACTTAAAGTGACGTCAAATGAAGTTTTCTGAAAACTCAAAAATGTTCAGTGAAACAGAGCTTGATTCGAATTTACAGTAGCGCTTAAACGCCAGTTTTGTAAAAAGGGCTCCAAATTTTTCAAAGAAAATTGCCATTTAGGACGAGGTTTTACTATTCTTTAATAATCTTAAAATAATATTTTTGCTCTACAATTAGGAAACCTAAAAATTAAAATAAAGTTAAAAAATGCACTTTGGGCGGCGATAATGGCAGCTGGCAAGAGTATCTGGCAAGTCAGAGTTGCTAGTCGAGACCAAAGGAAATAGAAAACTAATACGGGAAAGCCTGTGCCATTCTGTAACGCAACTACTTTTTTATTATTTTGGAAATCGATGCATTTCATGTACTTTCATTCTTGATAGTGTAATAACAAGGTCCCGCTCGTATGAAGTAATATAATTTTGAAGAGCAGTAGATAGGAAAATGATACCCTTTTCATTCTGGTCCCTTTAATATTCCTCCTGTTTGCTGGTCGAATATCAACTCTTCAACTTTGTGAAAAGCCACTCTATTATTTTCCAGAGTAGCAATCTCATTCGTTTAAAACATGTTGTCCGTAGTTGAAAAATGTGCGCTTTATTGGTTTATCGGAGTCCTCTAGAAATGAAAATGAGCATTCGCAAAAAAGGCTTGACTTGAACAATTTTGCGAGTTCTTTCTTTAATACGCAGAAATATTCCGAGTTACTAGATAGAGTTTCATGTTAACTGCGATGTCTGCTAAAGTTAAACATTGCTGATAAATACGGATATGTTACAATTGGTTTTTGTATGTATTATTATTTTTAATTTATTATTTATTTTTATTTACTATATTTAAATTTACATATTAGTGAAATTTAATTATACCCTTGCTATTCGTTTTCTATGAAAATAGATTATTGCGAGAATAGCTGCTACGTTGATATTGAAAATGATCTTAAAACATAAGTCAATATTATTAAAATGTCTCTTTTACTACCATGCTTCTATTTATAACATTCGTTTATTCCCTTAACATTTTCCTTTCTTAGTATTACTTCTTTCCTCTGTTTCGTAAATAATAGTCGTATATATACATGTTGGTGTGATTCATTACTGCTTCCCAATTCATCAGAAGCATTCTGTACTTTCCATTTTTACATTGATCTTCTTCCACTGCCTTCAGTTAATTTTCTTCACACTTTGATCTTATTTGTAATTTATTATACTATTTGAGAGTGGGTGATTTACAATTCCGAAAATTAATAAAATATTTTCTTTGAAACAGTAATCTTTTTTGTAATATTAATCCGAAATAAATAAATACATGCGGTACGAGTACATATCTACGACCACTCTGGGCGTACATGTACTAACGTAAGAAATTGGGTCATATGAATAAAAATGAGCACTTGCTCATGAGTACTTGCTCCGGAGCAAAGTGAGTCTACTCCGCGGCACTGAGCAGAAGCTCCATTTCGTATGAATAAAAACTTCGTATGTCTCCGAAGAACTTACTCATATCTCGCGAGCATTTGCTCGTCGTGAACAAGTGATAGTGCAGGCTAAGAGTTTTAAAAAATTGGGTTCTTGAGCAACAAAGATGTTACATATGTTACTCGTGTCGCGCACACATTTGTGCGGAATAAAGAGCAATGGTTTGTTGTCTCATTCTTTAAATTCGAATATGAATAGCAGTAACGAAAAACAGGCGCTAGTGGCCCAGCCAATTTTTTCCCTAAATGCTAAGTGAATATAAACTTATTTTTGAAAAGAGCCAGCTTTCGGAAGTATTCTGTGGCCGAAACGAAACATTACAAAGTTTCAAAAAACAGTACCCCGAAAAATTCCAAGTAGAAAAGCGCGAAGGCCAATTAACATAGAAGATATGCAATATGAAAAAGCGCCTGAAAGCAAACGCCGATAAAAATCGTACCAACTATACATTGTACTTTTCGAATCGGCAAAGATTCTAATAGTCTACATCAGGAGAATTTCGCCTAATCTTGAATTTTTTTTAGTCCACTGCCTATGCATATCAACACACGGTAAAAAATCGGTCAATTTAACCTTACTTTTCAAAAGTGAGTCTGCTACTAAGGTCCCTCCGAAATTTTGGAGCAAGTGCTCACTCTAGAGAGTAAATGCTTAACTTTATTCATACCAATTCTGAGCATTTACTCGCCAGTTGAGATTATGCTCAGAGTTGGAGCAAGTGCTCAGAGACTGAGCAATTGCTTACCCTCTTTATTCATACGAAACTGAGTAGAATCTCGGAAACTCGGAGCAAAGAGTACTTGCTTACTTTTATTCATACCACCCATTACCTAATTCTCACCTCACTGCTCATCCTCACAATTCATCTTGCTCTTATTGTGAAACCAACTCAATTCAATAGTAGCCACCTTATTGAGAAATGTGATGTTCAAGGAGAAAATGTTATCTTCTCGATGAGATAATAGCCTAAACCCTGTAAAGATTTCCTGTATGTAAGAGAGTAGCCTAAAGTATATTTCCTTTCATCAAATATTAAAAACAATATTTACCAAGTATCCTAAATTAATATGTCCCGTTGCTATGTTCACTTTAAGCAAAAAATGAAATCCATCTTCCTTACCATTAATTCTTTTAGAAGTAATATTTTGCATGGACTACATCCTCGATTATTATGAAGGTTTTGTTCTCTGTAGGGGGTAATAACTCCGTATTTCTGTATTTACCCTTGAAACTCCTCGTTCTTTCCTCTTAATTTAAATGGTAGACATGTGATGGTTTTCACATTTCATTCTAGATTTCTCAGTTTCTTCCCATTTCGGCATTTGCTAATTTTTCTATATATTTTATAATACCACTTAGAACATAATTCATTCATATCTGTCATATTTTATTCATTAGGTTGCCAAAGTGCTGTTTAGAACTCATTGTTTTTCCTTTGGAAAACACTTAAAATGTTTATTCTGAAACATGTTTGTTTACAAATTTGATAAAATATTAGTATGGAGTATTGGATACAGTTACGAATGGCAGTCTTGGTATATGTGGGTTTCCCTTGTGAATCTGTCTAAAATATATCCTAAAATATAACACACTTGTGCTATAAATGATTATTGTTTGACTCTTTTTTAACGAAATAAGGATGCAATAAAGTAAGTTTTTTAATATTTATAACAATGTATTGTTAATTTACACTAACATTCTATATAGTTATCAACTTAAAACCTCTAACGATTTGAAATATCATTAAAAATGTCACTATTAATTTTTATCTTCTGACTCATTCTAATGAGTATTAGATGTCAAATTTAGATGTGGGTAATACATCGTAGAGTACACCATTCATGCGATTATTCAATTGAAATCTCTCCACACTACTCACATACTCTAACATCGATACTCTTCCCTATAGGAATTCATGCCCGTCAGAATTACTTATACTTCAAATACCATCTCTGATGAAAAATTCAATAAATTTACCTTTTACAATTTTAAATTTTATTTAATACCTTACGTCGTACCACTACAATAGCTTAATTTACTATATTCCTAATACCTCTCATTAACACCATTATTTCCTCTGACTAACTCTCACGGACTCTTGCACTCACAAGCCAAATAGTAAGACCCACAGACTCATACATTCACCGTCGTATTTACACTCTCACACATAGTCTAGCTTTCACGTGCATTCACACCGCCTTGTGCATTCATTTCCTCTCGCCCCCGCATCTACAGAAGCGGATCAGCGTGACATGTGAGAGGCGTGAGGTGGGCTGGCCGGCATCGTGGTCTCCGCACAGCCAACCTCGTCCGCCTCCGCCATCACCCGCGCTGCGCCGCCGCCCCCGCCGCCCCCGCCGCCCCCGCCGCCCCCGCCGCCCCCGCCGCCCCCGCCGCCCCCGCCGCCCCCGCCGCCCCCGCCGCCCCCGCCACCCCCGCCGCCCCCGCCGCCCCCGCCTCCACCCCTGCCGCCGCCGCCACTCCCGCCGCCGCCCCCGTCGCTGCCGCCGCCGCCACCGCCACCGCCCGCCACGCCGCCGCCCCCACCTCTGCTGCCTGCGAGATTAGCTGCGCGCGGAGGACTAATTTACTGCTGAGCTTCCGACGGAGGGCGCGGCCGCGGGAGCTGGGTGGTGCAGGGGCCAGGAGGGGGAGCCCGTGCGGACGTGGAGGAGAGGGGTGAATAAAGAATTCATTGATTCTTTCGTGTGTGCGGGTGCGACAACTGCTAAGGGCAGTAAGTGCTATGTCCCGTATCACCTAACCATATCCCCTTTCGAGTATTTCCCCAGCCAGGTATCGCCGCCCCATCCGGAACGTCCCCTGATTTCGCGACGTGTGGTAGTGTAGTGCTTGTAAGTGTGTGTGTCATTCAGAGATAGGATAGGACAAGGAATGGGAATGGGAAAGATCGCCCACGGTCCGTGGCCCGTTTGTTAGGGCACTGCTCCGGCGTTCTCCGGGTGCTGATCGAAGAAACTCAGAAAATTACCAACCAGAGCAGGCGGCCGCTAGAATCCTTCTCCAGGCAGCAGTTCACTTCGACCTAACTATCTGGCTACTGTCGAAAATTCTGTGATGTCCAGTCAGAGGCGCAGCAATAACACCATTTCGCGTCCTGGGCCTTCTAGGTCGGTGGAGTGCGCTGTGAGGGCAGGAGGTGTGAGGCTCGTGGTGGAAGGAGTAACGGGTACGCCTTTTTTTTACGGCGCGGTTTCGATTCCATACCAATTCACGTGGACTTATAAAAATAATAATAATAATAATATATTTATTATTATAATTATATATTATTATTATAATTATATATTATTATTAATTTCATTATTATTAGCCTGTTATTATCATTAGCTATATTTAAACCTATTAAGTGCAAAATCCTTCTTCTAGCAGAGGTGGCAGTGGGCTTATTACTAATTCTTAGAATCATTGTAGTTTGACTACTTTCATTTATTCTCTCTCTTTCTGTTCTAAACATTCTTAACAATATACACTTCTTATCACTTTCTATTTGTTACTCTTCCTAATTCCT
This sequence comes from Gryllus longicercus, assembly GCA_038098605.1. Lineage (NCBI taxonomy): Eukaryota > Metazoa > Arthropoda > Insecta > Orthoptera > Gryllidae > Gryllus > Gryllus longicercus. The sequence goes on along the minus strand of JAZDUA010000081.1, from coordinate 4,145,464 downwards.
TTAACACTTTTAACATTTCCTAACACTTTCTTATCGCTAGTGATAAAATCACTTGCACTGGGCTGTATTTTTCTCAATATTAGTTCTCGATAGTTCGCTTCGAGGCGTAGTTGAGTCCATATCACGCTCAGCTGTTCCGAACAGTGAAGTGTCTGCCGTTAAGGCGTGTTTAAGTTATTCTAAGGGTATTACGTACTTTCATCAACTGAAGTGTCAATTATTAGTGCTACCAATTACAGCACTAAATTCATAAATCATTGAAAGTGATTTAGGACCCAGCAACCCTGGCCTAGGGCAAAGCATTGCCGGGGCCATGGCCGCTCTGTATAATCCAGACTGCGCCATGGACACCTCTTTCATCACGACGCCGCCATCCCATGCTGAACATCAAAGCGGTGCTACACAACAAGGCAACATTGGTCTTCAATATGCTATTCTCAATCAACATCTGCCGCATGCGGGAGTCCAGGAAATTCCAATTTCGGAAATTCAGGAACTAACGACAAACGGCGCTACTAAAGTCAGTGCTCAGCAAACTTCTAGCGATGCAGCCCAAGGCTTAACAAAAACAGTAAGTGAAAACCAATATACCGCGGACAGTCCAACATATAGAGGCAAAAGAACATTTAATGACTCAGACGAAAATGAAAATCCCCCTAAAAAACCAATCAACAGTACTAAAAGTGTATATTCAGTGTCAGTGGGTAATAGATAAACGCCCTTAGAAAATCTAATAGACCATGATTCAGGTTTAATTATATAAACATCACCCCAGGCCAAATCAAAATGTCAAGATTCCACCAATTTATGTGAATAACATAACAGTTGTGTGAATAACACCAGAGTTTAATAGAGAAATCAAAAACAATATTTTTATCAATTCACCTCCACTATAATAAATAACCGAATAAAGCTAATGTTCAAAGCAATAATCGACAACACCTACACAGACCCCGCAAATAAAAAATTCTCCATAGCTTTTAAAAATTTTCATCAATCTTTATCAATAAAGGAAATCTTCGAGGATGTCAAAGAAAAGTGCCCTTCGCTAATGAGAGTTACCAGACTGCACAAAGACAACATTCCTATCCCAGTGGTAGCTGACTTGTTTAACGGCCAAAAGAGCATAGACATTGTATTGCAAATAACGAAAATTTGCAACTTAAATGTGAAAGCTGAAAAAAGACGTAGAACATCACTTCTCCATCATCATCATCATCATCATCATCATCATTATCATCATCATAATCATCGTCATCGTCCACTGCATCGTGGTCATCTCCGTCTTGGCCACGAATAATCTCAGAAAATGAAAGATTCTTAAATCTAAATAAATTTACTATAATTAAATTATTGGCAGTTACTCCTGACTTGCAACGTAGCTTGCCATGCCGCGAATCCGGCTTTGATTCCCGGGCGGGGCAAAAATTAAACTGCCACTCTTCAATGCCATGTCTCAGTTTTGACATACTTGCGTGACGAACTGAAAGTTTCTCGCATGTAGGGAATGCAAAATACATGGAGTAAGAGTTTGGCGCGAGGTAAAATAAAGTCCCTGTAGTTATCGAAGCGGAGATAGAAATCTTTTCTGTGATCAAAGATTGCGTGTATTAAAATGCAAATAGTTTTGAGGGTAGTTGGACGTAATTTACAGCAATCGTTTAACACGTGCGTTCCTTTCCAAAAATGTTTTCGATATTTATGGTGACTATAAAAGTCTTGTTAATAAATAAAAAACATTTCAATTACATATTTAAAACCGTGCTTTTAACTCTCTGTTAAAACGCTCCAACGTGTAAATGTGTTTTGTATCTCTATAGTGAATAGTAATGGAATTGCTCCACAACTTCGAACCTCCCTCGTTTTATTAGTCTACGAGAGCACATACTAAATGTCATGAATCAATATTTTGAGGTTTTCTATTTAGTTATGGTGCAAATTTTGTACTATTTTGTTGTACGATTTTTTAGACTTATGGGCAATGCAATTGAAGAGGTTCAGCTTGTTCGTAATTATTTTGCCAAGCTAACTTAACCGAACCACTTTAACTAGTAGTACGTTTTGAATTACTAGTCATTGTTTTCCATTTAATAGAGAATTATTTAACATATAGTACATCACATAATCTTATACTATCTGGAGAGGCAGAATGCCTTAAAGTCATTAAAAATCCTACATACTAAAGCATTCTAATATATGAATTGTGAAATCCACTCGAGTTGGTCTCTCCATCGCATTAATGCCGCGGAAAAGAGATCATATGGTAGGGCTAAATAAAACAACTTTGATAAGGGGAAAGTTTACCGTCAGTACATGGTGATCCACAAACGCTTTGTAAATTATTTATTCATTTCCTGTCGTGAATGTCATGTATTCTCCTTCCTGATTTTGGCGTCCTCAGTACCCGAAATAAAACAGAACTATGTAAGATCATTCGAACCTCTGTTTCAGCGATTTTCGGACACCCATTTCCATTTGCGCCCTAATATGATCAATTTATTATTTGACGGTGTACTTACGTATTTACCTATTGCTTAATAATTTATTTTCTTATAAGCTTACTATTTCAATACTAATTGATTATTTACTTATGTATTTCTTTCCGGCTGTCTCCCCAGTTCCTAATTACAGTTTCCCTAATACCCACAATACAGTGCATTTCACCCGGGTACCATTAATCCACATCCTTTAAGTTTTCATTCAAACACGTCTCGGACGAGGGCGGGGCGGGGCGGGACGGGGCGGGGCGGGGCGGGGCGGGGCGGGGCCGGGCGGGGCCGGGCGGGGCCGGGCGGGGCCGGGCGGGGCCGGGCGGGGCCGGGCGGGGCCGGGCGGGGCCGGGCGGGGCCGGGCGGGGCCGGGCGGGGCCGGGCGGGGCCGGGCGGGGCCGGGCGGGGCCGGGCGGGGCCGGGCGGGGCCGGGCGGGGCCGGGCGGGGCCGGGCGGGGCCGGGCGGGGCCGGGCGGGGCCGGGCGGGGCCGGGCGGGGCCGGGCGGGGCCGGGCGGGGCCGGGCGGGGCCGGGCGGGGCCGGGCGGGGCCGGGCGGGGCCGGGCGGGGCCGGGCGGGGCCGGGCGGGGCCGGGCGGGGCCGGGCGGGGCCGGGCGGGGCCGGGCGGGGCCGGGCGGGGCCGGGCGGGGCCGGGCGGGGCCGGGCGGGGCCGGGCGGGGCCGGGCGGGGCCGGGCGGGGCCGGGCGGGGCCGGGCGGGGCCGGGCGGGGCCGGGCGGGGCCGGGCGGGGCCGGGCGGGGCCGGGCGGGGCCGGGCGGGGCCGGGCGGGGCCGGGCGGGGGGGGGCAGCGTCGGTAGTAGGGAAGCAAGGGGAAGTGGCGGCGGAGGGAGGAGGGTGGGAGTGCAGGAGGGCGTGTCCAGTTAACACGGACCCAGTCTAGGCGCAGCGCAGGCGGGGCGGTACTGGGAGGGCAGACAGGAACTGCGATGAAGTGGAAGAGGCGGAAGGACTGCCCTTATGATCCTGTCGAATTACTTAGTGGCAAATAAAATATGTATTCCTATAGCACGTGAAATAAATTATCACTTCAGTATATAATGAACAATTATTTTAACATTTTGGGATAATTTATTGTAACGAATACAATGTCAATGTACAAACTTTTGAGTGTTTTGGTGTAAATATAATTTAAATTACAGTTTTCTAGTATAGGTATTCTTTTTGATTTCTTTAATTTAGCCTCTTTTTTCGTTCACTTCATATGTCTGTGTTGTAGATGACACAGTAGTCGGCTGTTCGTGACAGACTATACAATCCCATTTGTGGTAAAAGAGTAAGAGGAGAGAGGAATAAAACATGCATTTTGGTTCGACAATTTGAAAACGAGTTACAGTTCTACAGCTTTAGAATTTTTTAGAATAGGAAAATTAAGACCGAGTGTTGTCATGATGACAGCCAACATAAAAAAGAAAAAGAAGAAGAGTGCAGAAGCGAATGGCAGACTTTAACATGAGTGTTGTTCAATATCTTAAACATTCTACATAAGTAGAAACCTTATTTTTTTCATCTAAGATCACATCTTTATTTCGCACCATAGTGCGGCGCTTCACTTCTCGCTCTTCACACTCCCCGGTGTTCGCGCGTAGCGCTGGATCCGCTGCGCTGCTGCAATTATATTCCAGAACTCGGTTCTCGTGGGGCCTCGCGCTAATCGCATTCACTCGGCCCGCGCCGTGTCCTAGTCGGAAACGTAGCCTTCCGCGTTTCAACAGCCATAGATGCGCCACAACCCCTGAGGCCGGCCCCGCCGCTTTGCCCGCGTGTCGGGGCGGGGTGTGGCGAGGCGTGGCGTGGCGTGGCGCGGCGCGGCGTGGCGTGGCGCGGCGCGGCGTGGCGCGGCGCGGCGCGGCGCTTCGGAGTTAAGAAGGAGAGACATAGCGGAAGGGTAGGCGCTGAAAGAGGTTGCTGCAGAGGTGCTGGGGAGGAATAGAAGTGCAAAGAGGTAGAAGAAGCAGAAGAGATTGCGCATGCGGTGTGGAAGAGGGTGAGGTTAGAGAGAGGGAGAGCAAGAGAAAAAGAGTGAGAGCGAGCAAAAACAAGCGAGAGGGAGCGTAAGAGAAATATGGAGAAATCCAACTCTCACGTACACGCCCGCATGTGGAAGTTTTCCCCTCCAGCTATCTCCTCCTCGGCGCATCGTCTCAGCAGGAGCAAGCTCCAAGTTCCAAGCTCCAAGAGTGATTGTGAAGTGCCTGAAAGTGCGTGGTGAGTAATGGGAAAGAATTAGACAAGGAAGAGGAAGGAAAGATTGCCTGTGGTCCGTGGCCCATTTCTTAAAGTAATGCTCCAGCATGCACCTCATATTGATCGACAAAACTATGGAAAATTTCCAACAGCATCAGTGGTTCACTAGAATGCTCTTTGTACCGCGACTGAATTTCACCTACATATTTAGCTTGTGATGAAAATTGATGACGGCCAGGTTGCGAACCCTAGACCAACCAGTCAGAGTCGCTGCAGCTACAGTGGTGGAGCGAACGTTACTTGTCGTGCCGTTCTGCTTCTTTGTGATATCTCTTCTCTTTTGTGGGAAGAACAAATAAATAGCAGAAACATAATGTAATAAATGGATTAATTCATTCACTCTGTACATGAAATCGAACATAAGTATTGACTGAGAGCTGTTTCATTTGTCACTAGTTTGCTTGTTATATTAATTTTTGTTCCCCGGCAATGTGTCTCGATGACATCGACCGTCGTCTTGCCTTCGCAGTAGTCGCTATAGATGCACGGGTCGCCACAAGTGGCAATGCTGGTTTCGAGTTAAGTCAGCCGGTACCCAGAGTTCGGGCCGACGAGAGGGACAGCTATTGAGGCGGTTGGGGCCGGTTGGCGCTCGTGGGGTGGGGGTGTCCTGAGAGTCCCGTTGGGGCATCTCTGGGTTGGTGAGTGGGCAGCATGCCTTGCGGTGAGCACACGCTCTGCGCCCATTTAATGCCCTGATGGAGCCGCGGGATGTTGGACAGTTTCGTTGCGGTATCGACCCGTGCTTGTTTTCTCGACTGTGTATCCGCCCTTGCTGCTATTTTATGTTCGTCTCCTTTTTACATTTTCGTCTTGTCTTCGCTGTTTCCCCATCAGAAGTGACTTTTTTTTACATATCTTTAAGCTCTTTCCTTATCGTTCATTACATTGTTTCCTCTCTTCTCTCTTTCTTATCCTCATTTTCCATTTTTCCATCCTGGCATTCCATTTACACTCGAGCTGTTGCATCGGCCTATATTCCGGGTTCCTACAATTAATTATCTTTCTGCTTCCTTCTCTCTATTTTATATTCTTTCTCTACATTAATCGGATGTTCAAGGGTAGTAGTTATTTTTAGTAGTTTATTAATATTCGTAGTTATTTATTAATAGTAGTAGTAGTATTAATTTTTTTAAATTACTCGTACAACTACTTATAAGATTTTTTATTGAAATGCTATTTCAAATTCCACGGATTCGTAAAAAGGTCAGTTTTATTTGTATTGGTGATTTTATCACATTATTATGTTACAAAGCCATATTTTACCATTGGTACGCTCATGAGATTCTGCCTCTCGACACAGAGCTTGAGGGAAATACGCGGGCTGTGAAGCTGTTGAAGTGTGTAGAGCTCTGGGTTCGAAACCCACATCACACATCAATGTTTGTATTTGAGGCGTGTGTGTGAGGGGGGAGCCTTTAGAAATCCTTGATTTGATTGATTTGAATTTGCCTTATTTTACGTGGCGAGACTCGGGCCATCAGGCCCGCTCTTCCGTCTGACCACGCAAATTTCGCTACGCTCCTTTCACCAACTAGCAGAGAAAGGAGGTATTTCTTGGGCGAGAAACAGGCGGTTTGAATTTAGCTCAGAGGCGTCATTTAGGCTTGAGGATCTTTTACATGCAAGTAAATCTACTAACATGGGACAGCCCGCTTTACTTCCCCTCCGAAGGAAGGCGTACGAAGGATTTTGTCGCCCTAAAAATCCACGGCTTCGATCGGGTTTGAACACGCGAGCTTGGGTATAACAGTCCGGTACGCTAACCGTCACACCATCGCCGCCGCTATCCTTTATGTATATCTACATCACACTCTTTGTGTAACCTCTTAATCTGACAGGACGTGTGTGCTTCATTCTGTGTGTTTCATTCTGTCCACCAAATCTCACAGCAATCTTTACTCTTTTTTCAAATTCAATGTATTTCTTTTAAAATATCTTGTAATTTTCACATCATGAACTTCTCATTCATGACGTGGTCTTTGTTCGCAACACGAGATCCGAGGGAGCCACCCTTCCTCCCACGCTGTGTGTCCGTGTCCAAGGTAATCCTTCCGTTTTCGCAGCGCTGCTCGCGTGAGGGCGTTCTCGCCCACAGACACTCCCCCCCCCTTCCCACTGCCCCGGGGCACCCCTCCCCCGCTCCCTCCGCCCCTCCGCCCTGGCGCCAGAGGCGCTGCCGGCCGTCCGGCGGCGCAGCGGGTAATTATCACGCGGTCCCCTGAGCGCGCCCTCCCTCGCACTCGCCCGGATTACGCCTTCCGCCGGGACATGTGTACGCCCCGCCCCCTGCCGCTCCGGCGGAAAACTGGCCTCGTGGCAGAGCTTCTGCATTTAGGCATTTAGACCCTTTGAGACTGGGGAGGCCATGCAATGTTTTCAGACGTCTGCGCTGAGCTGCTCTGCTCTGCTAAGACACGAAAAGGTTCACATCTCACCCAAGTTTTGTATAGAAATATGCTACTTTTCACCCATACCTCACAAACAGTTTTTACTGGTTTTTCATAATAAAGTAAATCAAATCAAAATAGTCTTTATTTAGGGGAAACATGTTTGGGTAATTTTTAAGATAGGCTGGCAGAGCTGCTGCTTTCAGACTTTTACTAATCTTTAAGCCTGGAGAATCCATGGAAGGTTTTCAGAGGTCTTCGCTAAAGTATGAAAAGGTTTATATCTCTCAAGTTATAGTTACTAAGAGTAGGAATATGTTTAGGAAGTAGTTTTTATTTAAGAGGAAAATATTTGGTTTATTTAAGACAGCCGGTATATAGAACCGATGAATACAGCTAACCAGACACAATACATTCTATTTTCACAAATTAAATGAAAAATATCTATGTAAGTGCAACTCCATGTAAAGTGAAAGTTTTATATCACAAGTGAATTTGTTTTTGAATTGCGAATGAAGACTTTTACTTCTGAGTGGGTGAGATCCATTACGTTCTCACACAACAGGTTTCTTTCAAATTACATTTACTGAAATCGTATCTTTACAAATTTAGTAGAATTCAAAGACAGCGATTTAACTAGTACTTAAATTTATTTTTTAGGAAATTTTTATTGGTAATTATTTTAGTAGTTAGTAATATATATCAAAGAAATTATGTGAGATATAAAACAGTTACACGTAATGTAATTTTGATTGCTGTGTAACATTATTTTTAGATTCCCAATAAATAAAACTAGTAAAAATCACAAATACATTTATTTGTCAAATAAAAGTACCAACACTGTTGGGATGAGGTTCAAAATAAAAATATAAAAGTTAGCAAATATATTTTCTTTCAATCTGCCGATTTCCATTCATTGAAACAAAAATATATTTTTTAAATCTAATGAATATATAAGGCTTTTGTGATAAAAGATCTGAAATTTTAAATATCATCAACATCCATGCACGAACCTATCTCCTTAAAACACCTGGTCTCTTACCGCGAAATAAACGGTTCAGAATAAAACCCGCATTTACAAAAACATATTTTGGGATGTTGATAGGCACTGAGAAAGTCTAACAAATTACTTCACCTTCTTTCCTGAATGTATACGCGAACAGGCCGAGATAACAATTACAGTTTGTTAATCGGTGGAGTTGTTAATTATTTTCAATGATTTCTGATCCAACAAAGCAGACAGTCCATTCGCTTTGATGAGATACACTCTAATATATACGACGCAAATACACCCTGTTGGATAAATATTTCGCTATCGAATTCTCATGAACGATTGAGATACCGCGAGCAGAGTAGCGGGAGCTTCTATGCACACACCCTCTTCTGTTAACGAGGGGTCTTAGAAGCGGAGGATCATACGTTCTGGATTTTCCTTTGATTGCTCGTTATAAGAGGATTAACGGATTAGAGGAGACCGAAACGACTTTGTAATAGCCGAAGCCAGAACTAAATGCAATGATCGTAATCGTATTTTCACATCTCTCCTTGGCGTCGTTTGTGGCCGCAGAGACAGAGAGTAAGAGAAACGTAGTCCTGGCGTGCTACGTGGCAACGATGGAAACTGATAGTTCAACTTGATATGTCACACCTGAGCTTATCATTAAAGGAGTTTATCAGACATTCATAAGCAGCTTTACTGATATAAAGAAAATCTAAATGAACTCTTCAAATAATTGCCAGTAAGGCAAACGATGTTACAGGACGTCTTTGAACTAAATATGTCATATTATCTTTAACTTACTTTTGAACTTGAATCATTTCCCAACATGAAACAAAATTTTCGAAAAGATTTTGTAAAAAAATGATACTAAAAATCTAAGGAGGTGTAATCATGTTACATTAAAATATTTTCGAACCGTTTAAAAACTATGTACATACTTGAGAGAGAAATAAGTTGAAAGCTTTGTTACAAATTGTACTATGACGGCAAAGGTAATCAAAAAGAATGCGTGCACTACAAACTATCTGTTTCATTTAAAGACATTTTGGTAGAATTGACAATTTTTTTTTCAAAACCAGGTTGTATGCAGAACAGTTATAGTAAGTTAATTATTTTCCTTCCATAATACACTGTGGTTATTTATTATATTACTGATTTAAATTTTATAATGATGACAAATGTAAAGCTGGTGGTGTATCATGACGTGTATTTGAGACTGGTAAGAGTTGTTGGTTTCGAAAGAATAAAAAATGCAGAAAATAGAACAGAAACGAGAATAGAATAGAATTGGAATAGACAATATCAAAGAAAATTGAATAGAAAATAGTACGAAAGAATAGAAAAGAATAAGAAACAATAGAAAAGAGTGAGAACGTATATGTTGAAGGAACTCTGAACACAATCTACGTATTCTAAGTGGAACTTTATTATAAAAAATTAATATAAATAGATCTCTATAGTATTTATTTTATTTAAAATGTGGTACATCACGCATTCAGTACTAACGACATCACCGAATGGAGACGTGAGGGCATTTTCTGACCTTTCATGTTTCTGAACACGTTGCTATAAAACTTCTTTGTGATATCTGGAAAGGAAAAGTCCATGAAATACAAAATTTTGTTTTTCGAAACGAAGAAACGTTGGTTTATGACGTAATTATTCATTATTTTACTAATCAAAAACCACATACAAAATTTTCTGATAATTGTTGCACAACGTCGAAAAGAATCCACGTATTTTCGTGGACTTTTTTGCAGTGTACAATATCAACACATTGCCACTGTATTGATATTTTATACTGTAAATGAGAAATAAATGTTAAATAACGAACAACCCTAAGTTAACTTATGCAGTACTAACACACCAAATGATCTGTTTCTTGTGAAAACCTTGTGTATCCTTGATTTATTACGAAAAATAATTGACCACTTAGAAACTGGTTGACCTCCGGTATTATAATCAAACAACATGCAGTATTCTATTCACAGGCTGGTAAATCTCAAAATAAGGAAAATTTTTGAAATGTCGAATCAATTTGAATAAAACCAGATTGTATCTTGCAGACGATATTTTCAAACCACAGAATTTAAATAAAGTTGTATTGCTTTACGAGTGAATTTTTCCTTTCTCCTTTCTCTTCCGAATTTTGAAATTATTTGTGTGATCCACAGGAAATTCCTTGTACCTATATACACACATGCGGATTGTCAGGTTACAATTATTCACGTTCATTATAATGTGCTGTGTAGTTAAAATACTGTAATATTGTATTTAGTTTGAGTTTATCAAACATATATCGTAAATATTTTATATTTGACAGTTTGTTTATTGAATGTAATTCTTTGAATGTAATATAACTGATAGCATCAAACATTTCTCGAATAGGCTTCCTGTGCTGTATAACCAGCTGATTATCCTCTTCGATTGGATAAGATATTTATTACCTACCATCCTCAGCCTTTGGATTTTCTCGTATTTCACCCCTCAATAGGCACTTCCGTAAACACCATCAACCCCTTGCCCCCTCCACGCGCATCCCGAGTGAGGCGTTCATTTCCATAACTGCTCTTCGGGCATTGGCTCTCCCAGCTGGACGCAGGGGCGATGGGATTAGGTCCCCACGTCGCTCGATAAGCGGGACGAGGGGGCCGCTAACTGCAATGCGCGCGCGCGTGTACGCGCCCCACTTACATCACGTACATCTCGCCGATTCGCACGTTGCTTACGCCCCATAACCCCATGTGATGGTGATTGTGCTTGCACCACGCGCGTGGCGTTTCATTGTTGGCTTTCCTCGTTTTCCTCTCGTAGTTTTTGATGGATATACGCGCATGATACGGCGCACGTGATTTAGTGGGGAGGTGTGAGTGCGTGTGTAGTGGGGTAATGCAAGACCGAGTGTTATTTCACGTTATTATTCACGTTCTGATGAATGGATTTTCATGATCAATTAGAAAATTTACCTTTGTAACCAACAAATGTTTGTACACAGTATTGAATTAATCAATGTTTTTAAAATTTTCAGTTTCCAATCTCATAATTAAAGCTTTCTGTATATTTGCTATTACTATTATTATTGTTATTATTATTAGCAGTCGTACATGCCATTGCTTGGGGGGAGAGCTCATATAGTCGTAAATTCAGGTGAGCGAGTCCTGAAGAGCTTTTAGACTCTGAAATTCTTCAGTGAAAAATATATTAGTAACCTTACCATTCTGTTCACTTCGCAACTGTTCATTTAATCCCTGTTCATTAGAGAAATTTCCTTAAATTCTGTTTGTTACTTACCTCTGATTAAACTAGTCGCGTGAAGATTTCACCTCAGTATAAATGATACGTGATACCCAGAATGAGAGTATTAGTGAAACTGAGAGAATAGGAGAAAGGAGTTAAAGAGAAAAAGGGAGAAGTGTTGAGTGTTATAGAAGATAACAATGAAAAGCTCTGAACATGTTTCCTTCTCTGAAACCTACGACGTGATTTATCTGTCTCTGGAACAGATGACTATCCTCTAAATAACGACAAATGAGTAATAGAAACTAACGCAACAAAGAACTAATACGAAAAGCAAGATGGAGAAAGTGATGGCAAAAAACGGCGCCAAGAAGAAAAAAGAAAATAGGTCAGCAAAGAAATCTGCAAAAACAAGTTAAAAAACGCAGAGGACTGGAGAAGAAAAGAAATTCATAATGCGAAGCTCGCTGTTGAAGAAGTGAAGGTCAGGCGCGGCAGGGAGCACGGGCGAGGGCGCAGGGCTCAACGAGGGCGGCAGAGATGGGGCGGGGACGGCTGGGGCCGGAGCAGGGGTAAAGGCGGTGGAAGTGAGAGCGGAGGAGTGGAAAAAGTAAGCAGGGTTGGAGGTTATTGTAGGCGATGGTGGTGGTAGTGGTCGAGGTGTTCCTGGAGGTGGTGGTGGTGATAGTAGGGGTGATGATGTTAGTAGTGGTGGAGGTGTTAGTTGTGATGGTGGCGGTGTTAGTGGTGGTGATTGAGTTAGTGGTGATGGAGTTAGTGGTGATGGAGTTAGTTGTGATGGACTTAGTGGTGATGGAGTTAGTGGTGATGGAGTTAGTGGTGATGGAGTTAGTGGTTGGCGAGAAATTGGTCGTAGCGGAGCCACGGGCAGTGGAGTCGAGGTAATGCCTCCTGGTGTATGATGGAAGCGGAGACAAGAAGGAAGAAGACAGATCGGTTGTGGTGGAAACGGGAACCAAGGGGAGGGGCCTCGGGTGATGGAGGCGGGAATTCAGGAGGAGGCTGGAACGTGCATGAGGCGAGAGATAAGGCAAGGGTACGTACAGGAGCAGAGCGGGAGAGAACGACGGCGGCAGCCGAATAGTAGTAGGCAGGATAATGCATCATGGTAGTCAATGGAGTTGAGAGCGTGTGCTGGGGATTGAGACGATGGCACAACAGAGGCATGGGCAATGGCGTAGACGGGAACGGGTACTGGCTTCATTGATTGATTATCTTAGTGATAGTGGGCACGTCAACTACAGGATCATTAGTCCCGTAAGCGTAGTGTATGTTTTATTCGGGGGGGGGGGGAGGAGGAAAAGGAGGTGTGGTGGGAGTGTTTTTTTTCCTTCGCTCTATGGTGAGCTCCGGCGCCAACCTGCAGTCGACTAGCGGGGTTTCCCCAATCAAGTATCTCTCACCAGTGGGGAACCGCCCCAGGTGGGACAAGCTCCAACCTCGCGACCGGTCACCCGGCATGTGTGTTCGTGTAGTGTTCGTGTTAATGTAAATGTGTGTGTGTGTAAGGTGAGAGGATATGGCAAGGAAGAGGTAAGAAAGATAGCGCGCGGTCCGTGGCCCGTTTGATAGGGTACTACCTCGTCATTCGCCTGGTATTGACCGGATAAACCACGGAAAACTACCGATCAGAGCAGTCGGCCGCTAGAATTCTCCTCCAGACAGGGACTGAATTCGACCTAGCTGACTAATGTCATAAATCTTGCTGCAGTCGGGACTCCAACCTAGGGCATCCCGGTCAGAGGGACTGCAGTGACATCACTTGATGCCCTAATCTATATATCTTGGTGCGGGGACAGGAGACAGCAAGGGGGTTGTGCGAATTTGCGACTTCGGGCGCGCAAAGAGTGGTGGGCCGAAGAGGGGGCCGAGACTGGGGCGGAGGGGGAGGCCCGAGAGCAGAACCCAGGAGCGGGCGGGAGGGCAGCAGCAGAGGCGGGGAGACGTTGGAGGAGGAAGGAGGGGCGGTGGGGCGGGGGCGGCGGAGGCGCATGGCTAAGACGGGCGTCGGCCGCGCAAGAGCATCCCGCGCCAAGGCCCAGGGATTAATTATCAAGGCGAGACAGCGGGGCTCTAGTTTATGTTGCTGCCCCGCCCCGCCCCTCCCCTCCCCTCCCCACCCCACCCCACCCAACGCGCCCGTGCCAGCGCCCTCGTCTCGCGCACAAGACAGATGGCGCGAGGTGTCTCCCGCCAGGAAAATCTCGGCTGCCTCTTCCGTCCCCTCACCTTAGCAATTCTCCCCCTTCCTCCTTGCCGCCCCTCTCGACCCAGGCGATTGTGCTGCGCTCTCTCACTCCACCATTAACCTCCCAAGCGGACTGCTCTCGGTTGATACTTCCCTTGGCAGACCTTACGTGAGATGAACGAACGACCTTACTTCAAGCACAGTCACGTGAGTCTGGGTTTCTTCCAAAAATAAGAAAGAAAACTCTTTTTTTAAATATTAAGTGTGAAGTTTGTTCAATTGAAAAATAAATTATATTATTTTATTGAAGTTATCAAATTATTACCATATGTATCATCAAACAGTAGGCTTTAAAAGGTATTTTGTTTGATGAATGTTACGAAATTCATATAATTGTAGTAATGTTTAACTTTAATTCTTCGATCATTAGAGTCCTGGAAGCAAGTTGTATAGAATTTTTTAGTTGGTAAAAATTAATTACTAGCTGGACCCGTGTGCCAAATTGGCATTTATAAATAATTGTTTCAAAAAGGGAAAATTATTTCCCAGTAAAAACTCGCAAAATTTCGCACGGTCAGTTCCAGTAATGTGGGTAATATTGTAGACCCGGTTCTGTGCGAGAATAACCATTTTAATAATGATTAGCATTAAGATTGAAGAAGACACTAACAGAGAGACCTTTGGATTTTATTTTGAAATATTATTTCATTTTTCCTTCGATTTAATTTTCAGATTTCGCCCAAATGACCACTTACGTTTTGGAGTAGGTGTCCGCAAAAAAGTTGAGGCTCCTGAAGAGTAACAGAAGGTTCAAAAGTGTGATTATCGAAAAATTCTGCTTAATATTATTCATATCGCTCCTCTTTCCATCTGTCCCCATTGCTTTCCCTCTTATTATTTCCACACATAATCCCCTGCTACACGCCTTTGCCCAAATTAGTATCCTACAGAACTCGCCTATCCCCACAAACCTGATGTCACGTTGGCTCACAAAACCGTGGTTTTAAGGACTTAGGATGCAGCTTTTTCGAACTATGCACGATTGTAATATACGCTGCAGTAATTGTTTGTATGCCGTAATCTGAAATCTTCAATATTTTCTCCTTATATCTGTTGGATGCAAAATGGAAAGTAATTCCGTATCCCCTGTAGCATACCTCTTCTTGCTTTTAGGGTTTTGTTGCGAGGGTAAATTGTAAAAAAAATTCGTATATCGTAATCGCTAAATATGCGCGTGTAAATATGCTAATATATAGTGAGGGGATAATTTCAAAATTAGTAGTGCCGTGAGTTTGATAACTAATGTTCTTCCTATTTTTTATCATTACTAAATATTATACGACGTTAATTCACTCTCTTTGAAACATTTAATACATAAATTGCTTCTTATTCAGTTAAATTCTAATAATTCTCGTGATTAACTCATTTGTTGGCAGGCATCTCAAGCTCGTTCAGGCATAAATTTGCCCTCACACTCGATGGAAAGCCGAGTTCGTATGCGGGAGGGAGCTTGTATTTCGAGGGACAATAAAGTGCTTCAGCGGTTTGAAAATTGGATTATTCGTAGAGTGAACAGCAACGGTTGCTCTCTGATACCGAGGTGGAAAATTGAATCACGTCAGACGAATTCAGGTAACTCTCTTGCATATTGATTTAAACGCGGAATACATCGTGGGTCTCATTTTGAATTCATATCCTATTGATAATGTCAACATGTAAGCACAGTTTCTGAACCAGTGTAAGATTTTATGTTGGTTTGACCAAGGGTGGAATATAAGAGAGGCGGGAAAATAAACTAAAGCTGAAATAAATTTGAAATTGCTAATTACGTTAATTTGATTCATAATGCTAAGTTTCTTATACCTTCCAGTACACATTCTGTTGGGAAAAATCAGTATAAATACATGAATATACTACTTACAAAGCTTTCCCTAACATGAAATAAAAAATGAATATTCTCTGATATTACAAACGTTAGAAAGCTAATCTTTTTTATTTAGAAAGTTAAAAATATAATATATGAAATGGTTGTACGGCAAATCTTTTCTATATTCTTCATTAAGATAGAAGTGATGAGAGGGAAGTAACCATTGTGATGCACTGGAGGAAACGATATAAAATATTCTAGAGAAGTATTATTCTTTTAAAAAAATTCCACTTTCACTTTTCGTAACTTATACACATTTTGTACAGAGTCAACGGAAATATAATATGTTATTTAAGTTCTAAATACTCGAAGTATTTTCCATCCCACTGAAAGGCTGTGAAGGATAGAGAGCTGCATGATATTTCGGGCTTATATAGCAGGTACTCCGAAAGAATACTTGCATACCCATATAAAAGTTATTATTATAGCAGGTACTTCGAAGAGAGCACTTTAAATATGCACAGAAGAAAAATGTACCTTAGCTCGCTGAACACCAGGGAAATGTCATTTGTATCCCTTTCAATGATGATGATGCTGTGACGTACTTAGTACACAGGGCATAGGTGATGGAGGAAGATTACTCTTATATATTTATTCCCACCGACTGAGTTTAGCTCAGAGCCAATATTGCTCCGCAGCGCTTCAGACCGCTTAGTCAAAGGGTTCGAGTCCGGAAAATGATAGCTTTTCGACACTAGCTATATAACTAGTTCGATTTCAGTTGTCTGGAGGAGAATGCGGTCAGGAGTGACCAGTTGCTGATAGGTAATTTTCTGTAGAATCTTTGATTATCAAGAGCGATCTTAATATTAACGCTATAACTCTCGGCATACCAGTAATCTAATATTAATACTGTTAATTAATTATCAAAAACACGAAACGTTATATATTTTGCTATTTCGTAAGTGTATCCATTATTCAAGATAATGAAATTATCTTCTGTAGGATAATTTTAGAGTAATATTAAATTTATATTTTTATATTTATTAATTCTTTGTAGAAAGATCAAAACTATACCTATTAATTTGACTAAACAAGTTCAATTTGCCAAAACAGTCTAATTGTTGGCAAGCTCAGCGAAACTCTTTCATATAAATCTGTTTTCATAATCTTCATGAAAAAAGCTGGAATAATTTATGATATTTAATTTACGTTCATCACCACGGGGGGAAATTGAAGAAGGGAGCGGATTTTGTTTTATTTTAAGACTTGAAGCTTGTAGCGACGAAATTAAAATTTCTACCATCTGCTGTTAGAGCAGAAAAAAGCCGGAATGGAAATGGAAAGGATGGAAAAACAGAATAGGGACAGGTTCTCTCCAAAATAATGTAATTTTGTCTCTTACAAGATGTTAATCGTTAAGGAAAAATATTTATTTAGAATCTACCTACTAATCCTTCCAAGAATCCTACTAATCTATCCAACTAAGAAGTACGAAATCAAGAAACATATTGTGACAAACTTCATGTAAAACCAACGTGCACTCCCCCACTAGAGAAAGGGAATGCGGGGAGTGGTATGGATAAAATTTGGAATTTGAGAATAAGTGATAATGGATTAAATATGCTAAGAAGCTGTGAAAGCTTGGAGATGAGATGAATTACTAAAATGATGGAGAGTTAGTAAAAGATACGAAGAGAAAAAGAATGTAAGAAACCACTATAAAGAACCAAATTCAATAAAGTAATGCAGCTACAACAACATATATCTTTATCGTATAATTTTTTAACTATGTAATTATCAAGAATTCAGAGAGTTCAAAGAAAAAAGAGCCAGTTTTATAAGCATAACGTGGGCGATTTCAAAAAAATAGTTTTTAATCGCCTTCACTTCAAGCAAAAATTGTGCCATAACTCATATATTTGTAAAAAGTGTACTTTGCTTTATTTAAAGATAAAATTATTGAAAAGATTTCGTTAGGGAAATGAATTTTTCGCAGCAAATTTTAGTTTTACAATGTTAATTTTTTCATTTTTCGAAAATGCAAAAGAGATTTCACTGAATTAGACGTGCTACGTGAATTAGACGTGCTATTCTTTCGAGAACAAGAAACTAAAGTAAAATTGTAGAGCGATTTTTGAAACAAATATTAATTGCATTGTGCTAAAACTACTGTTTTTTAAAAAAAAATGTATATGCTTTCATTTAAAGATATAACACTGAAGTATAGATTTCATTAAGGAAAGTACCTCCAAACCCAATATTTTAGATACAGGCAAACGACGATCAATTGGTGAACTTTTGCATTTTTTAAAAATTCAAAAAGATTAACGAAAATGGAAACTCTGCCAATTTCATAAGCGTCCTTTGCTGTATCCTACAAAAGCATTTAATAAAAATATTGGTGGAATTTTTGGGTTAATTTTGATAATATTGTTGAAGCATCATGTAAAGTACTCCCCATGAATCAAAATATCGGTTTCAAATGAGCGAAAACGTGAGTTTTGACACACCGATCAATCGTTCAATATCAATCTGGAAGAAAATCAACTGGGCAGTTTAGTTTCTACCATTGAGCGCAGAGGGGGCGAACAGTTAGACAGACGTTTTCCCGTCAAACAATTTTTCGGTATTTAGGGTGCACAAAACGTGAATTCTGACTACACATCATGTTAGGAATAATCTGTGCTTGCAGGCACAAGATTCATTCATTTTTGTTATGTTAGTGCCCCCAGTACGAGTATTTTCTGACATAAAATCACCACTATTATCTGCATCATTGCAATACTTTCTTTGCTACGTAAGTACTTAGTAGGAATGAAAGTAAAAAATTCTCGGCAACACGTCATTAAAACAAAAATATAAAACTTAGAGAAAAGAAAGTCTTAGAGAATTGTCAGTGGGAAATGGAGATGAGATATTGGCGGATCAAAGAACAGTGGAACTAAAGTAGGGATGGGTGGATGAGTGATCGAGGGTGGAGTAAGGAAGAGGGATTTTGGAGACTAAATGAGGACACTGGATAATGGATAATATAGGGAAGAATAGGAGAAAGAAAGATTGAAAACTGTGCGTGGAAAACGGGAGATGGAGGAAAGGAATGATCTTTCATTCAAACTGAAAGTTCAAGGATACATGCTGTAGAATCAAGAATGAACGAAGAGAATGGTAAGGGGAGGATAATTGTGAAAAAGACAGAATGCAAGAGAGAGAGAGAGAGAATGCAAGAGAGAGAGAGAGAGAGAGAGAGAGAGAGAGAGAGAGAGAGAAAAGGGTCGAGAAGAAGTGAAAACTGAGGATGGGGAGGAGGAGGAAAGTGTCTCTCTTGAGGTGGAAGACGCGGCTAAAGAGCTCCCCAGAAGTCGTGCCCCGTCACCCGCCCCATCCCGCCTCGCCACTTCCGTCCTGATGAAAAGTCGGGCGCTGAGCCGCGAAAAGTGGCAGAATGGATAGCAGTTCCGGGGTTAGCGGCGCCGGCAAGGAGGCCCAAAATTACATTATTTAATTAAAATCGTGAGCGCTCCCTTCCTCGGTCCTGAATAGGCTGTCGCAAAGGCGGCCTCTCGCAGCAAAATTTGAATGCTGTTTGTCTCACAGAAATAGAGGAATATTGGCAAAATGTGTCGTTTCATTTTTAATAACGTTAGAGGATTGAATTATTAAAGAGAAATTTTCATTTTAAGTAGGAGTAACATAGTACTGAATACTACAAATTCGGTTTAATCTTAGAAAGAATAGCAACATCAGCTCTTCTTTTATTCATCGATCTCAAAAAGTAGATAAAATGAAATGTTTATTAATATGTTGTAAATTAAGTTCAAGTAATATTATAATTTAATTTCTTTTATGAAGTTAATATCTGATTCATTTGCTTGTGGCTTAAACTGTATAAAGGTTTTAATAGGCTGATCTAATACTGATAATTCATTCATGTCCTTCATTTTTTACAATTGTAAGCAATTTTAATATTCTATTATTTATAACAAAGGTTGAAACGTTTGCCGAAATTTTCATTTGTTTTTTCTCTTTTTGTTTTTACTATACTTTTTAAAGACACATTCCTCCCAAACGACAGTTTGTTTTATTTTCATAAAATCATCTTGATCTTCTTTATATCACTGTTACTACTAGTACTAGTATTGTCACCCTGTATTTTAGTTGTGAATACACCTACTCTTACACACCTTATTTCTCGTTAAAATTTTAACCCTAAAAAGCCCTTTCGCGTAGTGAACTGGCAGTGAGCTTCCCATTCACACGCCGCCCGTTATCACTTGGCGAGCGGGGCGTGGCGGAGAGGCGCTAGGTGAGTCTGGGGCGCGGTGGCCGCGGAAGTAAGAGAGGAGCCGTCGGAACCGCGGCCGTAAATGTCTGCGCGGCGCCATCAGCCGCGGGCTATGGTGCAAGAAATCGCCCATTACGCGGGGCGCAAACGCCCCCATAAAACACGCGCAGGTGGAGTTTGCCGCGCGCCGCCGCTCGGGCTCTCCGGCGCAACGCACGGACGACGAGGCGGCGGATCTTCAGGTGTTTCACAAGGCTCCGCCGGAAGGCATGCGTTTTATGCCGCGATTCGTGGTGCTGTGGTTCAGAGTCCTAGTTACCCATTGCTCGTTGGTATCATCCATAGAGAATTGGCTGGATCGCTCCTCTTTCATCTCTGGGAACCCGTGCCGCCTGGGTTCAGGGCCGGGCGGTCCCCAGTTGGGCAGTTGACTTCGTCGCGACAGAACACGATACTCGTGGGTTATGGAGTAGGGTTTCATCCCGGCGCAATGTGAATGACATTTGCTGCTAGACCTGATAGCTCTGAGCTGGTAGAATGGCCCTACTCAGGCTTAATTGCGGAGTCGTCCCGGTGAAGTGATGCGTTCCGGCGTATCCGAATGCCAGTCCATACGTGTCCTTGTCTTGGTACCTAAGAGAAGATTTTCGACTTACCTTACAGCGGAACTTTTTCCGATATGTTCTCAGAAATTTATTTAAAATGCGAAGAAAGATAGAATTATTCAACTGCTTAAACAACTGTGATTTACAGTATTTCTAAATTTGCAGAGAACTTTTGTCAAAGAAAAATGTAAGTCTTCGAAGATCTTCTTCGCGTTTATTAATTTAATAATAAAACTAGTAGAAATCATAGTTGTACGATGCAACTTATCAAATTTGTCTTACTCATTTGAATATCAATCCCGCATGCAGAGTAAAAGTATTTACACATCAACAATTCATAATTTGTTGTCCTAAGGTAAATTGTTTTAATGTACGTAAAGAAAATAACCTACACACTTCTTATTTATGAATAGTTAATGATGCTGCAAAGCATTGAAAGTAAGAGGTGAAACAGATTAATAGTGTTCAATCGTTCTGAAAATTTTCATGTAAACAAAATGAAGAGGGGAGATAGAATATACTCAAATTTCGCCACAAATAGTGCCCCCCGAACACACCCACGTAGCTCCGATGTAGAAAATTTCTGGAAGACGGCCCACACTTTTGGGCGGCAGCGGCGGCGGCGGCGCTTGCGCATGCAGATGCCGTCCGTCATTGTGCTCTCCGGGGCGGGCAGTCGCCGTCGCGACTCCGCGCGACGCCGCAGGGCGCCCCCCTCCCCAGATGCCTCGTCCCGAGTGGCGCGTCGCGATTGTTTTGCGCACAATGGAGGCGTCCGCCGTCGGCGACGGAAGTGCGCCGCGCCACCTCCGCTGTTCAGTTGTCTCGAGCGTCGCCGTCCGAGCGGCGCCTGACGAGCGCCTCTTGCGGCGCGCGCCCTTTGTCAACTGTTTCTCAATCAGGCGTTAGGGCGCCTGCGGCTCCCTCAATGACCCGAGTGGGGAGGGGAAGGAAGGGCTGGGCGAAGCTGGCGTCTCGCGAGGGAAGGATGGATTGAAAGAATCAGGCGACTAGAAAACAGTTGAAGGGTTGGGATTAGTAGTGTTACGACGCGGGGGCAAAAATTGATATGTATATGGAGAGATGGTTGTTTCAATATTTTTAATTTTGTTGAGAGTGAAATTGTACTACAATTTTAATTATATAAAGTGCTATCCTTTTTTTATTTTATTATTTCAAGGTTTCAAAATTCAGAATAAAATAATAAAGAAGCATATTTAGTATGGAATAATTTTGCTTTTATTGTATTTAATACTACATACGTACTATAGAGGAAGTTAGGTAAAGCCGCAGCAATTTTCTGCAGAAAAAATCTTATTATAGGACCCTGATCTCAAATGTGGATAATGCTTGTTCGTATATTACTTTCTCTTAACATGGTGTGTACTCATAATTTACCAAGACAGAGATTAATCTTCTGAATTAAATCTCTTCTTGGAAATATCATTGCAAAGAATACATTGTTACGTCTTCAATATTTGTGTAATTGTGTGGTCAAGCCTATATAACCCCACTTATATCAAACGTATCAAAATGTTGCTTATTAACCCAATACTTCTAGCAGTTGTAATAGTTTGCTGTAATAATAATAATAATAATAATAATAATAATAATAATAATAATAATAATAATAATAGGTTTTACTGGTGATTTTGTTATAAATATTTTGTCGTGGTTTTGTCGAAAGTAACTATCTTGGTCACATTAAGCAAAGTAAAATTAATAAAATATACAAGAATATTAACTGTAAAAAATACATTGATACTGAACAGTTTTCATTTTCTTGTATTCTTTACTTCCTGTTCTTACATCTACATATCCGAAAGAGGCTACAATGAAGATTTTCGAACTTTCAACATTACTACATATTTCAGTAGAATAAATATTATGAAATTGTAGTTATGCCAAGAACGTCTAACTACTCAAGATTTAGAATTTAGAGCACAATAACGAAACGATGAAGCAAAATTATGAATTTGTGCATACACATCGAGTTAATTTTTCATGCATGTAATCTACTACATGTTCAATATTTCTCGTATACATACATGCGTCAATAGAGTTTCTAAGAAATATAGACTCGCCAAATGATAAATTATTCCAAACAGCAAAAACAACGAAACTGTGATATATTCTTTCGGAGTCCATGACTTCCTGCCGAAAACTTACTCGCAGTTTATGAATTTTAAACAGGACATTTTCAGGTTAGTTATGAGCACGAAGTTATAAATCAAGTTTCGAAGAGAGCAGTTCGTAGCGAGAGAGACCAAACTTAATTTCCCGGTTTCGCGGTGAAACTTCGACAAGGTGTTTGTTCAAGCGTCTCTCAGTGGCCCTGAAGAAGAGCTTCAAGGTGGGAGAAAGAAGGTGAAAAATGACGAGGAGCGGAGGGGAGGGGGAGAAGGGAGTCTACTTTCATGAAGTGCTCAGATACGGAGCAAGAGTAGAAAAGATCGCTGGGTGAATGCAGTCCACAATTCTTTTTTGTGAGATTTGTTTTACAGGCAGAGGATTTGCTGTTGGATTTTCTGCTCGTGAAAATATTTGGAACGAGATGCCAAAACGTAGGAATTAACGAATGGGTCACGGCACAAATTGGAAGCGTTGAAAATTACTTCAAAGTGGTTGTGGGGTTTCTAGATTTAAGGGAAGTTCAAACATTGCGAAATGGCGGAATAATTGGTAAAGAATTTAAGTTTATAAGAGTTTAATAGGTTATGACTATAAAAAGGCGTAGGGGAAAGTTCAAATTCAAAATATAAAAAAAAATTCTAAGAGCTGTAAAGTATGATGCAGAACTAGAAAGTTTGACTAAAATGTTATTGCTCATGAACTCCTACGAACTAAATTTTTAGTAAAACTTAGATTCTCCATTACCTTTTTTTGATAATGGTTCTTTTAAATCATCCGAGATGACATTTGTCTGAACAAACTTCGCATTCTACTTTACTAAGGGACTTATCTTAAATATTCAAACCGTAAGGATACTCACCAAAATTAGATATGTTAGGGATATTGTTGTATAAATATTCTACATATTCAATATGTGAAAAATAGAAAACCCCAAAAACATTTAGATTTATTTAGTCAAAAAATAGTAAAAACTGTATGTGACGTATGAAATAGAATATCATTTTCTTGAGTTCGAGAATTCCTTCCCATCATTTTAACTATAAATAGTTGAAAGATAATTAAAAGTTAAAGATAAATAAATTCAAATAAAATGTAAAACAGTGTAAAATTATCAATATTTGAAAAAAACAGACATTTTCGTCCCCGAGTTATAGAAAAATTATTTGCATCGGTAAATGAATTGCAGATATGATTTTTCTGCATTGTTAACAAAATAGTTACTCACCCTTACCTCTACTTCTACCATTACAAGCAAAAGGAGAGTTCAACAAAACAAGCGTATAGTGAAGCTACATTTACGTCCAGAAGCAAAACAAGGGACCATCTGAGCATTTGCTCAATGGATCAGGGAAACTGGACAAAAACCTGATCGAGATGAGAGTCACTGACCTGGATACAGTTGCACGTTGTTTAGTACTAAGTCTCGAAGGCCAACAAAATGAGGGAAGTTTACAAATTCTGACACAAAACAATAATCATTCACTCTAATCATAGGGTTTAACATGATTACGACTGTACATGTGAGTTATATTGGACCATTGTAGAAAATCCTGCTATCCACATTAATTTAAAAACCTAATGCTTCACATTTTAACCTAATTTCTAAAACTTGTTGGGGTCAGACTATTGCTTGACATTGCGTTTATACACACACACACACACATACACTAATCTTTGCTTTTAAATACACTTAATCTTTGGATTTAAAAAAATGCAATTTTGATTCGCTAACAGTAATCTCTCACTTGTATTAATTCTCGAATAGGAAACATTGAATTCTTTCACCAGTTTGGTCACCACTTACATAATGAAATCATGAACAATAAGTGTACTTTCTACTCTTTTTAGGATGATATTAAAAATTAATTTTTGTGGTAAATCCGTTTAATAATAGCAAGCGACTAAACTTCTGGGTTCTATTATCTTTTTTGAAGCATATCACGATATTTGAGTGGAATGCTATTTCCTTTCAACAGTAGTGCTGAAAAACAGCATAACCTAGAGAAAATGGACATTCTGTATTTTTCTAATCCAAACTGCTCTCCAAAATTTTAAACAAAAATTAGTAGAGTTGCTAATCATGTATTGTATGTGAATTATTTGAGGTTTCTGATTCCATTACTTGCATAAAGCGCCCGATTTTTGCAAATCAAGTGGTGCAGATTACAACTGTGAGAAAGGTGATGCGGAATTTTTGTAGCGCTACTGTAAACGAAAACAATTAGTATTTTAAATATACAGATTTTGCAATTTTATATTTTAAACGTTAAATATTTTACGTAAAATCTGAAGTATATCACACTTGTAAATGTTTTTCTTCTATTCCAATAAAAATGTCAAGAAAAAAATCATATATAAACGAAAAAATGTTGAAAATGTGAAGGAACTTCTTGTAAAGTACCACGAAAAATTAAAATATCTTAAAGATATCCGAAACAGCATAACCTGATCTTACATCTGACGTATTAAACAAGTTCTTACCTGTTTCCTGTTCCTGTTACATGTTATGTTATTACCTGTTAGAGTTGGTCGTGACATATCCATCTATCTCGACATCCATCCATTGTACAAATCAATTTTCGGGTCCAAATTGTATTATCTTCTCTCCAGCTGTACCAATCCTAATCTTCATTGGAGCGTCACTAAAAGACTCGATCTTGCCGTGCGTGCAAAGTTACAGTTGAAAACCATACACATGGATTTTACGACCTATATTTGAGTTTATATTGTTGAGCTGATGCAGTACTTTTGCCCCTTTTGCAATTGCATAGAAAGGAAAAATAAAAAGACCTTGATGTAAAAGTAAAATGATCTTCTGACGTTTTTTCTTTCAGATGTGGACTGAAATGCATTGCATTTCGATAGAAAAATGTGATGCAACAATGTTTAAATTAGGTGTTTGGTCAAAGTATCAAAGTCAATATCAAAATATTAAATACTTAAAATCACAAAGAGAAATCAGAGATCTTTTCAGAACTTCAAAACCAGCAACAGACATGAACTTCTAAACTTATTTCGAACATATGTTTTTCTGGAATTGTTTAACATGTATTTCAGTATGTCGGACTTTGAATCAACTGCTTCTCAACTACATCCTACTTTTTTTACAGGGGTCCATAGTTGACGGTCCTTCTATTTGAGTCTCAGACAACGACAAAAAACATTCCCCTTTTTCAAAGGATTTCTTGAGAAATACAATGAGGTCCTTTGTTTGTTGGAGAACTCTCAAAAAGTAAGAGCTACTTACGTCAAGGTAAGAGGCGGAAGAAGAGGTCTCGACTGCAGGGCTAATTAAAGCAAATAACGATGTCGAGAATAATGTGAGGGGAGAAGTACAATAGAGAGATAATATAAAAGTCTCCAGTCAAGAAACAAAAGCGATATAGGAAGAAGTGGAAATGAATGAAAAACGAATATTAAAACAAATTGCATCTTCTTAGATACAAGCAAACAATAACAAAATACTTCCATCATACGAATACTCAAAACGACAAAAGAAGAGAGTATTTGTTTGAATAAATATCACGATTATTAATTGTTAAGACTTCTGTCGATGAACTCGTCTTGTGTTTACATGAAGAACGGGAGATTCCTGCGGGACTCTTGGACATTCTCAAGAATGTGAGCGACATTGAAAAAATCCATGTCTGTAAATCTCCAGCTATGTTCTTATTAATCAGATTATACAAAGACTTTTATTTGTTTGACCTCCCGAAGGTACTTAAGGAACGAGCTAAGAAAGAATCTTATTTAATCATGAGCCGAAAAACGGCGAATTTTTAGCAGAAAAAATTTTGTTGCGAGGCCCTGGTAACGAGAAAGTGGATAAATAGATTTGAAAAAGAGAAGACAGAAAAATTTCCTGTATCACGTAGAGTAGCTAGAATTCATGTTTTAGAGGTCTTTGATACCGAAAAATCGATTGATAACAAAAATTGTGTCTGACCTTCTGGACAAAGCTACCGCCTAATACGTTAAAGTTTTTCTGCAAAATTGATATTCTCCGGTCAATAGGAATGAATTCGAGACTTTGGGAGATTGAAAGGCTTTTTTTTGTTTTTGAGGGCCTTTTACAAGCATTTACGTTTTTAAGCATCAGTCCGAGTTGGATCCATCTGCGCTTCTGTGGCGTATTGGGGTGAGTGATGGCGAGGTAATTGAGGTTCTCAATTTCGATCTCTGAGCGGAAAAACGTTTTTGGTGGTTGAAAACTCCTTTGAGGGTTTATGCAGTACTATAAGATAACGGAACAATTAGAAATAATGCATGAACGTTTGTGCTTTTGTAGCATCACTAGTCCTACTTTCTCGTATACCACTTGAGCTGCCGAATACCACTTGAGGCAGAAAAAATCGTATTGTTTGTCCGTGATACTGCAAAAGTGGGTTCTAGTTCAAGTGCTCGAGGTGCCGTGCGCCTTTGTCAATGAAGACAATGTTTGCTGGCTTAAAGTATTAGATTAAATTAAGTTCAATAAACCTTATACAGTTTTATATTTTAAAGAGGATGGAACAAAGGACTGGTGATACAACTAACGAGCTAGCAAACCTGCGCTGGCCTCTAGCTTGAGAATCGTTCTGTGGTAACGACCTTAGTGCTGGGGAAGCTTCTCGGATCTATTCACCTCCAGAACGATGACTCTGCGAAGACCCGCTTTCCAAACAAGTAGACGACAGTAAACATAAACCAGACAATGCAATGTAAAAGCGGACAAGGCGAAACAATTGTTGTAATCTATAATAATACATGAGAATTCAACGATATGTAACCGACGTGGATACCACAAAAAGTAATCCTTGAAAAGTAATAATATTTACAGTCTTTTCTTCAGGGTTTTTAGTGTCCTGGCAAAGTTTGGTATAGACTAATAAAAAAATTCAGAAAATAAGAAATTTAAATAAAACGTTTGTAGATGAACCATGATGCACCGAGTTTTTATTTCGAAAAGGCCACTAGCAATGCGAAAGATAAAACTTTTTTCTTTCAGTATTGTAATGCTGAGGGTGGGCGAATTTTTGACAGAAAAAACTCACATTGTACCCTGCTGACGAAAAAAGTCCATAAATCTTATTCCTGTACATAGTAAATTACTTCTAACACATTGTGTAGTCACGATCCACGTTTTGTGATACCGAATAATCGATTGCCGGCACAAGATCTGTCTGTCAGTTTGTCTGTCCGTCCGTCCGTCTGTGGTTAATGCTAGCGCCTAAACCGCACAGCCGCTTTTCTCCAAATTGATATTCCTCTATCGATCTGGCTGATGTCGTGCCTCATTGAATTTGAAACCGATGTGTTAATATGGGGTGGGTACTTTGCACGAAGCCCGTGTGATATTTTCAAATATTTGAAAAACAAATTATTATTAAATTTTGATCTCGGGTAGTTTAAAGGATGCTTATAAGAATGATATAGGTCTCATTTTCATTGTAATATCTGATTTTTCAAAAATTACATTTCTTTCGTCATTTTTCTACAACTACAATTATTAAGATATAGTTTTGTCTTAACACTTCTGTACTCGCGAGGAGTACAATTGTGCTCCACTTGGTTTTGGAAATTTATTTTTCTCAGGTTGTGGAGGGTTATGCAACTGGTATTCGCAGGGTTTACCGTTCATGGTCAAACCTAATTGTAAAATAAGTACAGTGCTCAGGCTCACTCTTGCTCAAGTATTGACGTGGAAAAGGCTGAAGTGTTCTTAGTCGTCGGTGGCGCACGTTAATACCCCGCGCGAAAATCTATTAACGTAATGTTTGAGTAGGTTAACTTTATAATTCCTTTGAATTCAAATGTAATTGAATTCGTGGAATTAAAGGTATTAGAAACTGTTGATATGTAGGCATCATGTCGGATGGCTCCACTGATGAAAAGGTTTGAACGATAAGATTGGAGTCGATAATCCTTGCATGTCGATAATCCTTGCGATTGTTGGGAAATGGTGAAATCTAAAATCCAAGAAAGAAGAATAGAATTGCCCATCATTCCCACACAGCTTCAGATCTCGAAGACACTTGTTGTTAGGCGAGGTTCCAGAAGAAAAAGATGTTACATATTTCAAAAAAGGAAGGATGTTGCAAAATATATGACGGAGCCAAAAATAAATCTAATGAATCCAAAATGTAATGAATGGGGGGGTGTTGAACTCTCAACTAGCATTGTGTGTAACAATGGTAAATAATTTATTATTGTCTATTTTTCGTTGTGCTTAGGTTCAAAGTTTTATTCGCATGCATTGATTAAGACAATTTCCTTCAATATTAGTGTACTGTTAATTCTCACAATTTTGTGGAAAAACGTTTTCTTAAATAAGTATGGGATATATTATTTTGACATTAAATCATCCTTTATTAATAAAAATACAATAATTTAGAATAATTAGACATAACTAACTAAATTAGACTCAATATTATATAATTTTGTACAAAAAAAGTACATTTGTAGTCCACGCGAGTATGGTTACATAAAACAATGGTTTTAAATACGGATCCTAGTTTGTTTTTAAATTTTTCCCCCGTATACCAAGTAACTGTAAAGTGAGTGGTCATGGTCTCATTTTCGACGCTCTGTTTTTTTAATAAAATTCTCCGCTCCGAATATTGCGAAAAACAAAGAAAATACGAATTCTAAATTCGAATTTCGCGTACTTTGTTTGGCGCATTGTCGGTTTGCATAATGGCGACACACTGGTTTTTCGAATTCATCCCATTTTTGCTGGTCGTGACGATTGTAAGCAGGAATGAAATATGAAGTAGGCTAATTGAAATATCCAATTTATTGCACAGAACGCCGTCGTTGTTCAAAGAACAGGGTGAATAAAAAAATTGAAATATATATATATATATATATATATATATATATATATATATATATATATATATATATATATCTTTACAGTGAACTGAGGCAACTTTACGTATACTGTTTTGGAATATGTATTGGAAACACCTCGGTTGCTTTTCAGTAGCTCAGTTAAAAAATTAGATAACATGTCAACCATGACATCTCACATAACTGATGTTGGTCGGGCAAGTAACTTTGACACCTCACCTTCAGAAGACATTTCTTCACCTTCAACCAAAGATTCATGTATAACTTGCAATCTTACATCATATAATGCAATATCTAGAATTATTTCACGTCCATGA
Organism: Gryllus longicercus; assembly: GCA_038098605.1. Taxonomy (NCBI): domain Eukaryota; kingdom Metazoa; phylum Arthropoda; class Insecta; order Orthoptera; family Gryllidae; genus Gryllus; species Gryllus longicercus. The sequence continues at coordinate 4,115,839 of JAZDUA010000081.1, read as the reverse complement.
CCGATCTGCCAGCTGAAGCCCAATGTTTATTTTGTTTCCACTCTCGTTGCAATGAAAAGAGTCAAATTTCTTTTAATCAGCTTTTTTATTTTCTGACTTGCCAGAGAATCACTTTAATATTCCACGTTTGTCCTCCGATGATTACTTCACGCTAAGTGCTTTCAAACACTGGGCCCTCAGATCAAAAGATAAATTTTTTTACGAATCTCATATCAATCACTGGAATTTAATTTTTAACAGATACATTAGCTACTAATCAAAAATATCTCTACTGAATCTTTTCATCACTATTACCGGTATCGATCTGCTTGTTGAATCTAAGTCCACTCATTGTTCTCGTGACTACGATAACACTCGCCCACACATGTCATTTCTCACGTTTGTTTGTTTTTTCTATTGCAATCGTTCATCCAGCGTTTCAAAAGCATCATAAAACTGTTATTTATCTGAGTGAGTGCACCAAAACAACGCAACATACATGTAAATGCGCAGAAGTTCAGAACCAAGGTAATTCACTGCATTGTTAATTTTCTATTCCATGGTGCAACTCAAGCCTGATATTTTTTAAGGAACGACGTAACAGCAATATTTCACTACATTTTTGTTTATATTACTGCGTTATATCTGAGTTTATGGGCACTGTATAGCAAATATAATATTTTACACTCTTAACATATCACTAGTATTTGTGTTCCATTATAATACATTTAAAATTTATTTAAATTTTATCAAACGCCAGAAAAATCTGTCCTCTTTCAACTAATTTTGTGAAGGCCTCATTTTACTTAAACTTGCAAAAACTATTCTTATAATTAGCTCCGATTACATTTTAAACATTCTGTACCTTCGAAAAGGAACATTTTCGCATGGTACGCGAAAATTACGAGTACCGTTATCTCAACATGAGAGCTCCCAGCGAACACAGAATGTATTCAAACAAAAGTTCGCTGCTTTACGAGAGCATTGGAAATTGCACGATAGAGGGAGGCATTTCCTCGTTTGGCTTGGAAAGCTATTTCGAACGGCTAGATGTCTACATGCGATTTCTCTATCGTTCTCTTCGGGTGTCTGCACGCCCTCGTAAACATGTGCCTCGTCTCTGCAACGGATTTTAGCTTTTATCTCTCACAAGCAGTGAGGAAAGTATTGACGAATTTCCAGATTGCACCTTTTCTATTCTGGATATCGGGTTTCATGTATTTTTCATTCGCTGCGCCCTCGAGTCGTAAATTCTAATAACATTGAGAGGGGTTCGTGGGAGAGAGAAGGAAGCACTACTCTCGCTCGACTCCCTTTGAAGCTTCAATAAAGCCGCTTCCTCTTTGTCTTTGTTTCTCTCCTTGGACGGATGATATAAAAGGCAATGGATGCCATCGTACGATCAAAGTTTCCAAAACAGAGAATGAGGCAGGTGGACAAAGTAGAGAAGAGGTCAATTAAGTAAGTCTGACGTTTTCGAGTGCTTTACGCGGTACTTTAACCATATTGAATATAAACTAATTGTTTTTATTAGCAATTTATCTCTGCAGGATGATTTTAATTTGAATTCTAACCAGCGAAATTGAGCCTACCATTATCCATGATGATGTTGTTTCGTTGAAAAGGAGTTTTGAAATATCAGTCTATTCCATTTAGAGAGGGGGTTTACTTGCGTAAAATCTCTATGTTCTCTTGAAGAAATGAAACCTCAAGTCAATTTACCAAAAATAGAATGAATACTAATAAATATAATAGAATAAACATAATATATCTATTATTCTCATAGCTTTGGTCACGTAGTGACTGAATATTCTACAAGCAATATCTCATAGCAACTATAGCAACATCTCTCCAGAGTATTGTTTTTGAGGGACGCCAAGCGAGATGGATTCATTCTCAGCCGCTTTGGTGCCTGAAAGCCCGCAACACCGATGTGTATGTAGAAATGCCTATCTGACGGTCAACAGGGGTTTTCTGGAAACAACAGAATTCATGATACAGCATTCGAGTTCGCTCCATAATTACCTTTACCCAAGTAAAATAAAATTGAATTGTTCCCATAAAAACTACATATCATTTATTTACGAGTAAGTTTTCTAACCTCAGTAATAGAGTCTCTTAAATGAAGCAGTTTGCACAGTGATTACAACTAAAGTTTACATAGTGTTTCTAAAGCAAGATGTGTTGAGCGATTAGTACACACTTCATAATTTTTAGAGGGTAAGCTACTTAAATTGTCATTTTTTTTCAATAAAATCATAGTGAACGTTTAGTATAGATTATTATGATAATTAAGTTGCTAAAGTTATAATTGATTTATTTCCATTTTTTTAGAACGCTTAAAACTACACAAAGAAATCGAAAAGGAGAAATGATGTTGTTAGTGTGACAAGTTTTTCATATTAAAGAGAAAGTGCAATATTTTAACATCATATTCTGCTATTTCATATAACGTTCTGCTCCTTTTAAAATTGTTTCGCATTTTGAAAATGTTATCTCGGATGTTTCTCAGTACAATAATATTGCCTTCAGTGTGATATTTGTATTTACACGTCTGACTATGCTTTTATTGCACGAATTCTAACATTTCCAACTCGTCATTTTTCCATCGCATTCCTTTGGAAACATGCAATTCATCAAGTGCACAACACAAATAAAAAAAATGTTTGTATTTTGTTCACAAGTGATATCAAACATTTAATACTCCCATTCGTTGAAATGTTTTGTAGTAAAAGCGACACAAAAATCGACACTGGAGAGACAGGTAGTGTAAATAATTATAACCTATTGCTTTATCAATGAGAATTTTGAGTTTCTGTACTTATATATCAGTATTTCTATCTTCATTTTGCGTTAAGCAAACTACATGCAGAGCCAATGTTCTTTTCACGAATTTATTGTGTTTTAAATGATTTTTTTATTTACATATCTTAAAAAATGCAGTTAAACGGTATCACACACAGTTTCGTTAAATTTTTTGTTGTATGAAATTAATACAAATTAAAAATACATAAAATTCAAAATAAATACAATAATGAACGTTAAAAATCTCAAATATACAAACAGAATAAGCAATAAAAATATAAGAAAGCTCGGAACCCATTTCTAATATTTTTCCGCTCTCACAAAGTAAATCAAACCACTTACAGGAGGCTCGCAAATACACATAAAGAAATTTGTGGTCACAAAACTAAAACAACCTTTAATTAAAAATAACTGGTAACAGTTTTGTTTGTTCAACTATCGTCGGACCCTTGAAAGACATTTTATGTCGAACAAGAAAAATTTATAATTAAAAAAACAGATTTGTTTTGTTTCCTATGTATTCTATATTATCTAGCAAATGCCGAGAAGTCCAAAGAGGAAGAACATCAACTTTAAAATTGTATAATATATCTCAATGTTGCTTTTATGCCAGTCAAAGCTGACATATTTTTGTTCCTGACCATTTATGGCATGGCCAAACTGTTATTTTTGTTTTGTGATAAATGCTGACGTGTGCAGCACTTCTATATATTTTATGTGTGAACTGAGGGTCAAAGTGGCCTTCAATTGTTTTTTGATTACTGACGACAAATCTATTTGTAGTGTTTGTAAATCTATGTAAGTCACTGTAAACATGCTGGACACAGCCATCTAGACTGTGACAATGACCATACAATAATTGAAAGAACCAAGAAGAACCCTGACGTTGATAGTAGGTACTCACACGATTAATATATTTGTTGGAGCATCGAGGTAAAATCTCTTTTACTGTTCATGAAATGACATAAAGTTAATTACTTTCCTACGCATTCTGCCTCTAGAATATCTTAGGAAGGTAACTTATGGACAACAGTAGAGAAATGGCCAAGTGGTTAATAATTGTAATCAGACTTCAAATTACAACAACGTTTAGAGAATTTAAAATTAAGTATACTTTATTCAGTTAAGAACCGTATGGAGGGATTCATCTGTGGATACAATTAAATGTACTGTTCTCACTTTGAGAAACGTTTACTGACAAATTACATGAAGTTGATCTCTATACCTATCAATCTTCTAAAGAAACAATATTATTAAACTGCTTACTTCTGTTTGATCCACCCTAAGATTATACCATGCGGGTTTCAAACTACTTTACAAGATCAGTAAGGCTAGGCTGAAACCCGATTAGATAATATTCAATTGTAATTTTTTTCTCATTACCTATTGCGTTATTGCATTATATAAGTCCAAGAATTTTAAATTATTTCTTATAAAGAAAAATCAAAAGTTTTGAAAAAATATTCAAATTCAGTATCATAAACGTTTAAACCACATTTTTTTCAAAAAGGCTTTAATTCAACATCAGTTTTCAGTACTCTATAATTTTTGTAAAATGAAATTCCAATTCTTCTATTAAAAACCAAAAAAACTGAGAAAATGTACAAAAAAAGATTTTAGGGTTTTGATAAGTAGCCGCTGTGAAGAGAATAGTGGAAAGTCGAAAAGCTAGCACAAACTTAAGCGATTATGAAGCTATCAATTACGAGAAAATCTGTGCCATTCCGTAGCACGACTAGTTTGTTTTGTTTTGTTTGAAGTTGCTATGAAACTTTTGGTTTGAGCGATTACTTCTCTAGAATATCTGTCCTGTATCTTCTCTGTTATCCCTCTCCTCGATCCGCCTGTTTGAGGAAGCCGGTGTAGCCATTTAGGTAAGTCTTCTATTTCGTGCACAGAGTTTAGGACCACTCCTTTATAAACCAGGTTTGTGGAAGGATTATGGACGAATTGTTCCTGGCAACTCCCACACAAAGGACTGTCACGAATACATGATGAATGAAACATTAGAATCAAACACACTGCTTTTCAAGCAATGTGTACTTGAAAGCATCTTTTCCAAGCTCCTGTAGCACGAGACCAAGTGTATATTTTTGTTGGATATGCAAATAAGGTATTATGCTATAAGGTATTATAAAAATTTCATGTTCCCAAAACCCATATTTACGGTAGCCAACGAAACTTTACTTTATCTCTATATAAAAATGAGATAAAATGGTCTTACAAGTTTCTGCAAGAAAACCACAAAGTTCTCCATCACAAATTCTTCGCAATTTTGATCAAATCATAATTATCGAAACCACAACTAAGTATGAAATAATATCGAATGATCTAGGTTACAGCGTCCACGATGAACAAACTCTTACAATTACGAATACTAGTAACATGAATTGTGGCACAATAAATAATACACGAATGTGTAGATTGTTTACTAAAGCTAAAAACTTGATTTCAGTCAAACGTTGTGACAAAGTCATTTGCATGAGACATGAGGCCCAAATTTGGCGTCCTCTTAGTCTTCCCCAAACCGGAGCACTTCTGGGGGTCAGTAGCGTAACTGGAATTCGCACCTGCCAACCAGAGGAAGGCCACGCCTCCCCCCCCCCCCGTGACAGCCACACCTTGCCCCGCCTCCGTCGCTACAGCGCGTCGTCGCGCTGATATTATTACCCAACTTACCAAGTTCCATATCGGTAATGGATTCAGGATTAACCCCATCCCCGACGGTGCCACTGGCAGTTTGTTCTCGGGTAAACGTATTACCGCGCGATCACTCGAGTTTCCTCGCGATCCCACCGCAGCGCTGCCGTCGCCCCGTCTCCCTCCCCCGCCTTCTAAGTAAGACGCAACTACAAGGCGAGGAGCAAGTCGCGCCTTCCCCTACTCCTGTAAACGCTTCGTCATGATTTGCATACAACTCGGGCTCTCAAGATCCCAGCGAGACCGCCAACACTTCCTCCAAAGTGGATGGACTCTGTTTGTTGGGAGACTCGTATTAATGAGCTTCGCCTTTGCTGGGTTGAAGGAATTCGGTTAGCTTTGGATGTATGAGTTAAACGTTTAATGATCACGTAAAAAATGTGGTGCCTTACAGGTCTCATTCTATCATAATTATATTAAAGGTTAATGAATTTAAATTATTGGAATCAATTGTTGGTAATAAATATTCGGTTATTTTATTAAACTAGCTGAAGGACACTCCATTGAACGGGTATTTACTAATCCCCTATTAGACTGAAAAACTAATGAATTCAATGTAAAGTATGTTATCGTCCTGCCCTGCTACAGCCTCATTCACCGTGGCTTGCCATACCTCGTTCTGTTCCCGTCCCTCTTTATTTTCACCCTTCTCCGACCTACCCGCCCAGCTCCACCCTCTCCCTCCTAACTCTGCCCCTCCCTTTTCATCGAGCCATCATTGTATTCTGCCATGTTTACTACGAGAACAATTGCTATGAGCATCTCTAGGCAGACGCGTTGTGGAATACTCCCAGCAAACTTCCAGTAACAATTTTGACCTCGAATTACACTGAGCTATTGGAATGAACTAAAATGCATTTAATAGGGAAATTCACGGGCTTTCAGAAATGTTTAATTCCCTTTTATAACTGTACTTACTGTTGTCGAGATATTTGCGAAAGACCGAAAGAGTGTGCACTTCAATTTTGCGCCAAGGAATAGGAAAGGGGCATAAGAATATTTTTTATTAGAAGTATCAGAAACAGTTATTATTTTTTTCTTTTGGAGATCACATGTTCAATATGACATTAAGTTAGGAATAAAACTGTATACTTCGACAAACGTCAGACAAACATACCTTTTTTATGTACGAGAAAACAATATATTTAAAATGTAGCTACGTTATGCCTGATGAAAAACAGTGCCTTTCAGTGAAAACGGCAATGATATCGAATCAACGGAAGACACAGACTGCCACAAAAATATAAAATCATGATAATGAACACATATAACAATAATAAATTTTGGATTGGTTTATATTGTCTAAATAAGCATGCGAGTTTAAAAAATTGGAAAGCAGAATCACCTTCCAATTTTATTTATGTAAGAATTGATTATCCCCGAGGCAACGTTCGCTCAGACGTAGGTGGATTCTGTGAGATTCGCGTTAATGAATCAACCTTAGCCTGATTGAGGAATAAAATGTCCTTTGAATGCAAAAGTTACAATTTTAATGACCACAAAACATACATATGTTCATAAATTTATATTGGAAATTCGTGGTAATTATAATTTAGAAAATTATTTTAAAAAATCTACTTTTTTACGAATTGTGTGTGTTGTTAGTGTCTGCAAATGTTTAACAAGTAATTCTTCACAATTCACAAGATACTGCTGAAATTCTTTTTTTTTTTGTATCAAAGACTTACAAAACGGATTATGCCACAACCCATGAGATAGTCATTATTATATTAAGGAGCAAGAAACTTACACTTGTTCAGTATCAAGAACACGATAAATTAGTTTTATTTATTGAAAAAAGTACATTTCTCTGCAGCATTACAATACTATTTCCATAATACCTAATTTGTAAGAGAGAAAACAGCAAGTACTGTTTCGTATTTCCAAATTTGGAATTTTCAAAAATACATGCAGATACATCAACGAAAATCAGACTTGCACCCCTATTTTAATAGGCTACGCAAGAAATACTCGTTTTTTTCAAATATTGTACTTGAACTTTTTTCAATAGCTGATTGTTTCAAACAGAAGTTTATAGATAAAATTTTGTAATTTTTAAATGTTAAAAGTTAGAATTTTTCCGAAAATACAGAGTACGTCGGAATTGAGGCTAGCACTATTTTTTCATATTTTTATTCATACTAGAAGAAAATTTAAAGAAAATATTTGGTGCTATTTTTAAGAAAATATTTTTTTTTAAAATGCCAATATTGCATGTAAAGTTCCGCAAAAATTCTCAAATTTTCGAAAAGTTCGACGAGACCTTATTTCAAGATCTGCCTTAAAAAAAGGAGTTTATTAAGAAAATATCACGATCTTCTATATTTTAGTCATAGGAAGACGCCGAAAAATAAACGTTTTCAATTACCGGAAAATCAGAGATTTCAACAAAAATGAGACCTGTACTATTTTCTTAAGCGTTAAGCTATTCGAGAACATTGTTAATAAGAAATTGGAAATATTTTTTAAGAAAATTTTGAAAATATTAAGTTTTAATGTAAAGTATCCTCAAAAATCAAAATAAACGTTACAACTCAAGTAATCCTGTAGTCCATTTAAATACATTGAAGAATATCAGTTTTGGAGAAAGTCAGCTGCAAAGTTTGTGCTAGCGATGACCATAGACGAACGGACGGACAGATGGACGGAGAGACAACCAACCGATTTTTCGATATCCGCGATCCACAAAAAACATTGATTCTAATGAAAGTATTAGAGGAAATCATTCACTACATCTATGAACAAGATTTATCCATTATTCCGGTATCGGGGTCCGGCGATAAGACGAAAATTCGCAGTTTTCATGCGCAGGTTACAATACATTCTCTTCTTTTGAAGTCATGTCAAGAAAGTAAAAAGAAAATTAACTGATTCAGTGAAAAATTATTAACTAGTTGTGATGTAAAATGGCAGAAACGTTTTCGTACGCTTGCTTTTCAGTTTTCCTCACCATCTTTCCAGCTGCTATATTGTCGTCTAAAAGATTTACCGGTATCTATCTTTTCGCTGTATCTATCGCTCCTCTGGGGACATTCCCAGTAAACAGCACATTCGCGCTCACCGAACATTGCTTAGTCCTATTCCAGTCCTGTATTTATACATACTTGCCCACGGTATCCTTGGCTTCATTGCGGTGCGTCTACCAGAGCACTGGGGGTAGAGATTCAGATCCTCAAAATCAAAAATTGATCACAGACTCCCCAGTTAAGCCAGGAGATTATAGATGGATGTGGATAAAAGTGAAATACAGGAGGAACTCGAAATAGTTACAAGCACGAATGCAAATTTAAAACATTCATGTCTTGCGAGAGTTTCGTACCTATAAATGTAGTATCCATGTACTTACACCAAATTCTACGAATAGTTTAGGTCTGTAAGCAACACGGACGAGCTATTGTACGATTGCTTTGAAACAAAATCAATTTTTGTATAGTGTAGGACCTCAAAACATGAATTTTCGTAGAAATCTCGAGATTGATTTTTTAGAAAAATAGATAACTTTTTTCATACTCCGTATGTTCGTACAGGTCGTGTACGTGAATGTAAAAATTTCCGTCTGACTCTAAATGAACAACACTTCGTCTGAACGCGCCTTAACTATTCGTAGGATTTTTTCCAAAATTATTATTCTACGATCGATTCGATCCAAATCAAAGCCTTGCGATTTCAAAAAGAATTTGTTAAATTTTAGTGGTACTTTTCATGAAGTCTGGAGACATTTTCAGAAATTTTCGCCAAAGCTGTTAATTTAACGGTACTTAATGTTCTACATTGTTTCTATTTAAGCACTATGCCGAAAATTCTTGTCTTTTAGTACAGAGCCCAGTAGTAAGTTCTTAATAAAATATAGAAATCTAAAATAAGTGATAAATAGTATACTTTTATTTCTTATTGTGCTCGGTGGTCATCAATAAATTACTTAAAAATAATTTAAACCTAGACGTACCTTCAAAAATCTGTGGGTAATGCCTCCATTAATTCACAGATTCAAACAATAGCCGTATTTCTGGATGTGTCTGAATAATTGGTTTCTAATGCAGAACACATGCAGGAGAAATCAATGACTTTACAACACGATACTAATGTGCCACTTTCCACTGAGCCAGTGTCACGACAAAGGCATTCATAAATACTGAGAGACTAATGCACCTCTTGGCTTTTAAAGCTACCAAATTGGTAATACGCTCGATATACCTCCGAATGTGGGCAGTTATTGCTTTTACTCGCCGGAAGAAACCCTTCCCCGAAATCAAGACACAATGGCGAAATGTCTAATATTTGCATTTCTGCAAGTGGTTTTAGTGGGAAGTTCCAAGGGATATATTGAACTATTGAACGTCATTCGCAAGGAAAATGAGTCATTAAATCCTGAAGTGCAAACTCTTAAACAAAACGTAACTTATAAAAGAGCTTGTTATGAAATTCCCCAGGCACACTACTGGGTAAATAAACATGGCGTGAAATTCTACGATGGACCTTCGTATCTTGTCACCAAGACCTTCGAGGAAATATCTGGCGTTCCCATTGAGTGTATGATGCCCAGTCCCATTGCTTTCGGAGTAAACAGAAATGGAACTTACAACGGAGAAATCGGGCTATTGCAGAGCGGATTGGCAGACATTTCATCGAATACGTTAGCCTTAACCCCCGACAGAAACGAATTTGCTGATTACACGGTGCCTGTTCTAGAGAGCCCTGTCTGTATCGCGGTGCGAAGAGCGGCATTGATGCCCTTCGCGCAGGTTCTTCTTCTGCCGTACAGGACACGAACTTGGGCGGCCATTTTGATGTTCATCGCAGCCGCCATATTGGCATGGTATTTCACACGTGTCATCAGCTTCGAGGACAACAACACGTCTTATTTGCGGCAGTGGCAGCTTGAGAGTGCTGTCTTTGACATAACTCAAGTTGTATTCACCGGAGGGTGCTATTGCAGTCCACGCGGTCTTCCTCAACGATTGACCCTCGGTACACTTTTGGTGTTCATCTTGGTGTTGAGTAATGGTTACCAGGGTCAACTATTGGGATTTCTTTCGGCCCCACCGCATTTGTCGGAACCGCAGACTCTACACGAAGCTTCGACCAGACTTCGAAACATTTCTGCTTACAGTATTGTTCGAAGTGTTTTTGAAGACCCAGGAGCCAGAGAAGTTGTGAGAAATGTTTATAAGAAATTTTCTCTGGTGAGAATAGCCGATATGACCATCATACTGAAGAAAATAGTTGAGAAATATGACGAAGGCGTTCTTATTATTACACACCTATTCGCGTATTATTCTCACCTGAAAGAGCTACACAACAATGGAGAGCGAATGTTGCACCTCATTCCAGATTGCATTGACCCACCTGGTCATTTGGGGTACTTGGTGCGGAAGACCTCTCCCTTGAAAGACAAGTACATCACTTACGTGATGCGTCTTGTGGAAGGAGGGTTGTATGGCCACTGGCAACGGGCGCAGCGCCACCGCATGGATGCCCACGGCCTGACGGAACCGGAAGTGGCGGTGCTCGCGAGGGCGCCTGAGCCACTGAGCCAAGACCAAATGGCGGGGCCCTTCCTGCTGCTGGAGACAGGTCTGAGCCTGGCTTCTGTAGCTTTTTTACTTGAATTTAGTGTGGTGAAGGCACGAGGACTCGTAGTATGTCGCCAGCGCTGAAAGAGAATACTTATTCATTCTCTTTTCTTCATTCCAAAATTATAATGATTATACTCATTATTGACACTCCTCCAAAAGTCACATTTACTGACAACTTTAATTAGGTTTTAAATGTATCGTAAGATGTAATATATGTGAACGTGTATATTTGTGTATCGTTAGGACACATATTATCTCATCATGACATATTAATGTACTATGTAATATTGAAATACTATTCTAATATTCCACAAAACGATTTTTTAAATACTAACTTTCAAAGAATTATTATCAATGTAATCATTTCTAGAAATGGTTTATCTTTGCTCGTTATTCCAATTAAATTATATTATTTTTTAAAATTTATTTTCTTAACGATACTTATTATATATACTTATATATGCTTATACTATCTTATTGCTACTTATACGTTTAAATCAAGTTAAGCCAGTTACAGCCAGTTAAAGCCTTCTGGCACAAATAATAATGACTAATTGTTTTCATTCTAGTGGTGTATGTTAAATTAATGTCCTCACTAAGAGGTCTTGAATAAATCATACCCGTATTTTCCACTTATAAGAGAGCGTAGTAAAACTGTATGATATTAAAAGAATTTTGTAATTGATACTGCGACAATTGTAAAAGGATTGGAATGTTATACTTTCTTTGTAATATTTTGAATTTGTTTAACTCTAATGTTTTTGACAAGTTAGTTTTCTGTAATTTATAATTGACCCATGAGAATAAATACTTATTTTATAATAATGAGTTGTTCAGTGCTTCTTCATTTTGTAGAGTGAAACAGTTTAGCCTTTAATTCCTATAATTCTATTTATTTCTGGGCTATTGTAGACAATTAGTTATTGCATTGTTTGTGAAGTAAAAATAAAAAATATACTACGTTCTTCAAAGTATTATTTTCGAGTCTCTCATGTCATGTCTAATTTTTTATGTGCAAGAATGACAGTTTTTCAACAATAAATAATTTTATTTTTTCTATTTTGTTCGCTGCAGAGGTGGATCCGCGGAAATGCACAGAGGTTCTGTCCTCTCCCCAAACCTTTATTTTTTGTAATTTCACTTAATAATTTAAAATAATTACCTCACGCATATATCATAAGTCACATTACCATTATGAATATACTCATGTATTTTATATATTTGAAGCAAACGATTAAAACTAGTGTGAATGCGTCAGCTGAGTTAGCTATGAGAAATAAATACAGACTAACACTATATAGGAATTTAGCATATTTGGATATTCTATTGTATGTGGATGAAATGTAAAAGAAAAATTTCAAAAATATTTATGGGTATCGAAATTAAAATTTCGCCCGTCCTTCCTCTAACCCTTTCAGTATCCGCCCCTGTTCAGATGAAATATCTATTTATTACTGGTTTTTAAAAATATCAAAATATATTTTCTTAGTTGCTTTATTTCCCTCTTCTTGATTTATTGTGGGTTGTATTATGTTACCACAAATGAACAGTAGGCATTTCAACAGAGAGAGGATTAGAATGTTTCCAATGTATGGCAACATATTAAAAACCTTCATGACTGAAATGTAGCTGAAATTTTTGAAGTTCACTGACGCCTCCTGGACTTTCTAGGTACGTTACAATTGAGGTCTTGTAGTGTAACGGATGCAGGAATGTCACCTACCAAAAACTTCAAACCAACCAATTTTGTATTGTGAACAGACGGTTATTTTGCCAAATAACTCCCCAATGTGTCATTAGAAACAGTTCAGCTGCTAAACTCATTCAAATGAGCTCGGCTATCTGATATCTTAATATTAATGCGCGGAACAGTACGTAAACACTGCTGGGATGTTGAACAGAAGTAATCGGACAGCGGAGAGCATTCAAATAACATTTATGCAGGCACACTTTGAACACCAATAGCTTCCAAAAATATACTGAAAGATGCTGAATTTACGGGAAGAATACAGTACTTAATTTACTAGCCAGAAATGTAGTTGTGAATCTTTCCTTTGAAATGAAAATTTCAATGAAGGAGGTACAGCATTCTCTTGAAATTTTAACTACAGATTTCGTCTTTGAATAAGTCATTTTTACTTTGGTATTGTTTAATTGTACTTGAAACTTGACAAATTTAAAAGGAAAGGGAGGCACTCTTATTGAATTGGGAGCTTCAATTTTTATGACGCCATAACAGAGTTGTCAATTGAAAGTTCATCAAATCAGAGTGCTTACTAATCACCCAAGGATGTGGAAACATTGAATGCTAAGCTGATAAAACGTCACGTTCCAAGTTCTTTAATTGGAAAATTGCTTAAATAATTTGAGGTTGCAAAGTACCTCCAAAATCTAACTGTAATTTGACGTCTAGAGGAACGATTTAAATGAAGTAACACTTGAAAATAAGATTGTAATGATGTTAAGTGCTACACTGGATTCAGAGCAGCAACAAGAAAAAGGCTTACGTCCTCATTAGACCTCTGCATTCGGACGAAAACAATCGCCCGAGTATCGCGAATCTCCGGGATGAACCAATTTCAATTAATTGATTAATTGCTTGAAAAAACAACTGATTAACGGGAAAGAATTTTCTTGTGGAATAAAAATGTATTTTTTGACATTATTAAAGCCAAGTTAACGGAGCTAAAATAGCACGTACTTTCTTTCCCGTGCTTCCACGCAAAATACACAAATGTTTGGAAAGCTGTGAACGTTCTTATTTCAAAATCTATGTTTAAAGAACAGATTTCATTTAGAGAAGAAAGCTCTATCTTCATAATTGTAGTTCTAGGAAGATGGCAAAATATTTTTAGAATTTTCAGGAAATCAGAGAGTTTAGGAAAAATGAGAACTGAACCATTCACGGACTTCACACAATCCAACAACAAAATTTAATAAAAATGTGCATTTTTTTTTTGAAAAATTTAAAAAATGTCCCAGAGGCTTCAGTTAAATAATCCCCAAAATTAAAATATCGTCTTCAAATTCAAGAAGCCATGACATCGATTGGGAAGTATCAGTTTTGGAGAAAATACACCGTTGAACGATTTAGCCACTGGAGTTGTGCTGACGAACGGGCAAACAGACAGAAGTTTTGCCGTCATTCGATTTTGTAGTATCAAGAACCCACAAAACATGAATTCTGGCTACACTGTGTGTTAGAGGAATTTTTCTACATTTAGCAACTGGATTTATCCTCTTTTTTGTTACTAGAGCCCTGTAATACAAGTTTTTGTGCCAAAAATCCGCCTTTTTTCGCGCAGTATTACATAACTTTCTCTGTACTGCGCAAGCCGTAGCGAGAAAGTAAAAAGAGACTATCAAGAAGATTTTTTTTAGCCCTAGCAAAATAGAATAACAATAAAAAATGGAAATAATTTTCCCCTATATATTTTACATTGTTAAATAAACAATATTGAAATAGAAGGTACAAATACGTCTAATAATATAATCAGCCTCCCGTATATTTTGAAGAGAGCAATTAACATAATATATGTATAACGTCAAAGTTTTCTTACTAGGCTGAGAAATAAAAGTATAAAAACTGGTTACGTAAAATGACAATAAATTTCATATCAATCGAAATATCGTTTACGTTTCTTACAAATACTAATGTGAGACAAATTTGTTAATTAAATGTAATTAATATTGGATCTTAATTTGAAGATTATATAAGAACAAAAATATGACAAAACTTGATGTAGTGGTACCTCTGTACAAAAGTAACATCTTTTACTTGAAAACCGATACGTTTTAAAGAAAAATAAAAAAAATATAAATAAATATGAATAAAAAGACATGTAAACATTACTAAAAATATATTTATGTTAACATAGGCAAAATAAAAATTGGTCAGAATTTTCATTAAGTTTATAGAATGAAACGTCAATAAGCGGGACAACGAAATAAAATAATAAGTCCGTTATTTTTAGGGGAACTGAAATTAGCTCCTTGGATCTGCACTCGTAACTTACATTCACATATAATTTCAAGTAACACCATCTCAATAGTGAAATTTAAATACTAATATAAAATAAATTTATAATGTCCAATTATTCAGCTTTAGTTTTCATATTTTCAGCAAAAAACACGGTATAAATAAACACGCAAACTAATTCCAGTTATTGCAAAATGGGGAGTCAAAAAGTTAATATCTTCAGCACAACACTGTTTAATTTCCTGACAAAGTCAAAAGCATATTTTTTTTAATTCTATAAAACACAATGACAATATAGGGATTGAATACGACACAGTCACATCATAAAAACATTCTTGCATTACGCAAGTGTCTGGTGAAGGCGTATCTCCAGACTTTGGGGCTACGTCATTCCTACTGCTTGAAACCTCTTCGTCTCCGAGATGGATTATTTCTTGGCGCGTCGACTGCTATGGTCTTTAGTCCCAGAAGTGTAGAGAGAGAGAGTTGTTTTCACGAAACAAGGGGTCAGCGCACGATACAGAAACACCATCTTACGTGTACCTTATGTGTCAGTGTGGCTAAGTAAAGGTTGGGGGTAGGTCAAAGAAAAGGAAGGACATATCACGCGCGGTCCGGGACCAATTAGTTGGGGCTGCTCTGGCATTCATCTGCTGTTTATCGAGAAAACCACAGAAAACGACCGATCAGAGCAGCCGGCCGCTAGAATTCTCCTCCAGACAGCGACTGAATTTGATTTAAATTTCCAGCTAGCTAATATTGTGCCACTGTCGATACTCAAGCCCTAGGACTTCCTGACACCTTGAACAGTCCGTCATCAAAGAAAGTTTGTGTCTTTTGTTCGTTTCTTAATTATATAATAGGTCTCTTCATTTCGTTGTGTGTTGTGTCTGTAAAAGTTGTAAACTTTTTACCCACCAATAAATTCATACAAGGGCATCTAATTTGTAGTTAACAATAGGGTCATCCTACTGTCACTTATATATTAGATATTTTCAAGTTTTCCTTTAAACTCTTTTAACTGATAAACTTCACTGTTGTGATCAAGCATTTTTCGTTAACACGCAAATTTTGTATTTAAAAATGTGGAATTTTAATGCTTAAAAAATATTAACGAAAAACGTTAACTAGTTGTTAATAAAAATCATAACCACTAAATGAACTGTCATTTGCTCTATTATAAATCTATAGTTTGTGGTAAAAATTCAGCCTTCTGAGGCAATTTTGCAAGTGGCGATTAAAAGTTGCAGGTACTAATCAGAACAACTAATGGAGGTACAAGCTTTAGCGTTCGATTTCCTCATGTTGTGGTAATGGATACTGATTTATTCAAGAAATCTTCTCAAATTAGCCTGGTCATATGTTGCATTCACTGATGTGACTAATGCATTACTAAGCATTGAGTGAGAACAATAGGTAAGACATGATACATTATTCTTAAGGGAAGGCATTGTTAATGCGGATGCGTGAGTATACTCTGAACATACTGAGACTTCCCCCGAGAAGAGTGAAATTCATGAAAGAGAATAATTAGTTAAATACAACAAGATGCTACGTTACAAAATATTCTCGATGTTTTGTTGTTTAATATTTTCCATGAAAAGTGAAGGAAATATGAAAAGTTTTAAAAATATTATTTTGAAATCTATCATTGTTATTTTCACTAACGAAACGTTCAAAAAAGAAGTTGGTGAGGCGCACTCTTATCATTACAGACCTTGCCATGAACCAATACTTACTTTTTATTGGATTACCAAAGATGGAATGAAGATAAGGGATGGGGCAAACTATCAGATTCACAATCTTTTTGAAGAAAGAGCTGGCATTCGCATACCATGTCTAAAGCCCGATCCTGTTACTTTCGGGGTGAAAATAAACGGAGTATTCAATGGAGAACTTGGACAACTTCAGAAGGGGGAAGTAGATTTTTCGTCAAATCTCTTCCTGTTTACTCACGACAGACTCGATTTCGTTGACTATACCGTTCCAGTGTTACAAGGACCACAGTGTCTGGTGGTACGAAGAGCCCCTGTCTTACCTTTTAGTAGAGTTCTGTTGATTCCGTATCGTTCACGAACTTGGGCAGCAATTATGGGATCGCTGTTGTGCATTACCTTCATCTGGCATCTCATTCCCCACGCGATTATTCCAGCAGGTCAAAGAACTCAGAATATGTGGCGATCGCTCCTAGATGTAGTACAAGTGGCTCTTACGGGTACTTGTGGACGGCGCGCACACTCGTTCACTGAAAGAGTCGTTCTTGGATTAGCCTTGATCTTCACGCTGGTGATCAGCAATGCGTATCAAGGGCAATTGTTGGGATTCCTAACCGCCCCTCCCCACGAGTCCGATCCTGAAACTCTGGAGGCAGGCGTTCGGTTACTGGATACCATCTACACGATTTCTGTTCCAAACGGCAACCTGGAGCATTCTCATAGACGAAACGTGGTTGCTGACGTTCTGTCGAAATTACAATCGATTCAAATCGGTGAAATGAAACCGATGTTTCAGAAGATGATAGCAACTGATGGTAAAGACGGCCAGCTTCTGTTAAAACATATGTTCGACCATTATTCGCGGTTAAAGGAACTAGTAAATGACGGAAAGAGAATGCTACACCTAGTGCCTGACTGTGTTGACCCCCCAGGATATTTAGCGTTTCTTGTGCAGAAAAACTCCCCTCTGAAGGGCAAGTTCAGTCTGTTTGTAATGCGTGTGTTGGAAGGAGGGTTGTACAATCACTGGATGACAGCGCAGCGCCAACGCATGGACATGAACGGCTTGACACTGCCACCCGCGGACAGCGGTCCCGCGAAGATGCCCAGGCCCCTGCGTCGCAAGCAGTTGGCCGGGGCAACCGCTGTGTTGGTGTGGGGGAACTGTGTAGCCGCGGTCGCCGTTGCTATCGAAGTGCTAGTAGCTCATAGAGCTAGGTGGCCTAAATGGAATAACGTGTTCAGCCGCACCAGACGAATATTTTGCATCCATGCATGGATTTATTCACGAGAATAGACCGAAGTTCTAAGTTTATTAATCCTGTAAGCAATTAAACCAGAAGTTTCAAGCTAGTGTTGTTATACTAAAAATTGCTCGCTACAGCCGTGAAATTGGAGTGACATTACGTGTATAGCTCAATAGGCTATGTAGTCCTGAATTTCTATTAAATATAACATTCACAAATGATTTCGACAAAACTTGTCGTAATAGAGGCGGTCAATTAACAAAGATTGTAAGGTTACTGCAAGCGTAAATCAAATCTAATGGTGTTATAAAAAGCAATTTGTTCGCTTTAACATTTTTAATTGCCATTAATGACAAATTAAGAAGGTCATAAGGATAATTTCCACTCCACTAACAATAATCCTCTTCACTAACATCAAAGCACACCCTTGACACCCAGTCAAGAATCTCACTTTTCGTCCTTACCGAATCAAACAATCCAGCCTTGAAGATGCAATTCACATTCGATTGGAACTTTACAGCGGGGTTGTTTAACGTCGTTAGCGAACTACCCTTAGATTATATTCGCCTACGCGATATGCTCCTCGAGATCTTCATAAATTCCCGCTGGTAGTCCAGTCACTACTTATTCGGTCCAGGAAACTTATGTGAAAGATTTCTCTCGTTGGTTACCCATGTTCTTTGAGTTAATTCTGTTTTGAAATGCTGCCACTTTGAGGAATGACGACTTTACAAAGATAATTCCGAAAACACGTTTTGAGAACTATATTCTTTATGTTCATTTTCCAAATTAAAGTAGAACACTTTTATATCAAATTCATATATTAACTTTGTATTTTCGACAGTTCTTTCAAGAGCTAGAGCACAGTGAAAATGGAATCTTTATGCCCCTCTGTCTAAAACAGAATATACGTGTTTATTTATTTATTCATTTATTCATTTATTCATTTATTTACATCAAAAATAGTTCAAAACTGTGTGTAACATGCGATGGGGAGAAGTTAATTTGAAGTTACATTTATGTCCAAAAGCGATATGGCATTTTCTCAAGGATCGGGGAAACTGATCGCGATGGGGGTAATTGACCCAGAAGCTGAAGTACAATACTTGTTACAGGTTCTTTAGAATTATTCAATCCCAAGGTATATAACACATTAAATTTCATGGTTAAAATTAATGCTATTTTTCTTTTGGATGCTAGGTATAGTCTCTAATTGCATGGAAAGAATTGTGCATCAGAAAATATTTTACTTGGGACTTAAACTTTTGTGTCAAATTTAATCGTTTAATGTCATCTGGCAAGGTGTAAAGTAATGTACATGTATGTGATTTTTTTAGTGAGCTGTTGATATTGTCACCTGATGAATCTGATTACTACGTCGAGTGTTGTGGTTATGGACATCGACGTTTGCTAAAAATATATTCCCGCCCTTAGGTAAGTCATTTTTGACAAAAACCACTGATTCACATATTAAAACACTACGTAATGGTAAAATACACATATTAATAAAGAGAGTCTTACAAGAATTACGTGAGTAGGATTTGCTTATTATTCTCACAATTCTTTTTTGTGATCTGAAAGATTGGTAGATAAGCACCAGCCCGCAGGTACAGGTTCTAGTTTCGCTGCATCATGTTTGAGGAATGAGGTATTTGTATTGTTAAATGGTCAACTCTCCGTTGTTCGGGGAATCAGTAGGAAGGCATTTACCTGCGCAGGATAGTTGTACAATCCAGTATTACATAACCAAAATATGACGAAAACGTATTCAAATAAGGTATTGTCTTACGCTTTTCTCTCTTTTTCGTCATATTTTAGTTGTCATTTTAGATTTTTTGTAATTATAATGTTTAATTCGAATTCAGATCCCCGAAAAACATATAGAACCGATGAGAAGAAAACTTCTAGATTTTTCTTTCAGAATCGGTTGAGACCAATAGACTGGACTAAGAAAGAATGTACAAATGAGCAAACCATGGAAATACTGTCAATTGTGAAAAGCCAAACACTTCTAATTTAATTAAAAGACACGCCTCTGTGAAATAAGGTAGGTAATGCCTACTGTCGTTTGAAAATAAAAAATCTACAGTAATGTCCATCACTATTACGCTTCTTATTACACAACATTTCAAAATTGCTTCAGGTGACAGCTTAATAAAGGTAAATCTAAGAAATATATCTTAACGCTGGCCGCTAAGCCAGGTGTTCGTTAAAGAGAAGGATTATTTACACGTGTCTAATAGATAAATCAATTGGTTCCAAGAAAAAGGGGCTATTAGCGGAGGTGACCGCTTAACGTTAATGGCCATTTTAGCGGGTTTCATTTTTAACTGCCAATTAAATTTTTCCCCCATTCAATTTGGAAATGAATTGTTTTTCCCCACATTTATCATCGATCGTTATCTGTGCTGATCTACTGTTTAAACAATGGATGTTGCCAGAGTGTAAGAACATATAAAGTAGTTAGTAAATGCATTTTGATTCATTTAGGCAGTTATTAGATTTTGGATAATCGAAGGCCAAAATTGATTCTACACGTTTCCCGGAATTATGCAAAAATGCATCTGTTTACGGATGCCTATATTAAAGTTGGTCGTCACAAACATCCAGGGCTGAGTGGGCATGTGGTTGGGTGAGGTAGGGAGAAGCAAGACAGGGCAGGTAGCGGGGTAGGGTGGAAATACATTACACATGGATTGCACTCCTTTTCCTATCTAATAGAACATTGTCATTAATAAATACCCGAGAAATGTAGGGAATTAGACTTACCCTAACCTTAACTTTCTAAAAATAATTTTATTAGAGAAATTAATAATTTTAATAGAGAAAAGTAGAGTGCAATAGTAAATATTTATTAAAAAGGTATTGTACATAATATATTTAAGAAATGCATACCTCTTCATAAATTCTTCCCGACAACGAAGAAAAAGTATTATTACATATAAAGATTTCAACTCGTTCAACACTAGTTTGCCTCAAGTTTGAGAAACTATTTGATCACGGAGAATTTCTAAATTATTAAAATATATTTATTTATAGAAAAGCCAAATTTTATATAAATACGTAAAACATAAAAATTGGAGTTATGCCTTTCAGTATGTAATAATTTACATACGCTGTTCTTATGGTATACGTTATCACTTATCTGTACCCGTTTGTACTGTATTATGTAGTCAGTTAGCAAAACTTTGAAGAGGAAACAATAGACACGTGTATTCTTTGACACCAAGTATTACGAGATGAAATCATCCTGCGTCATGAGAAAACGTGAGTTTGTTTAAGAATTCACTCCAAATAAAAGTTACACACATCGTGCAGCAACACCAGCAGGTGGTGTGGTTACCTTTATCCAAGAAATCAAAGATATTATTGTGCTAATTATTAATCAAAAATTGCTTTCACTTAATTTCTTCTCTTGACGAATCTCTTAACTCCCAGAAAGTGAAAAGCGTTAGTATCACATACAGCGTATTACGAAACACGATGAATACGCCAGAAACTATCATGTGTCGTGTGAGTGAGGGTGAGTGTAAGTCTATATACGTCGAGCAAACACTGTAAACTGAGATAGTGCGTAGCCTCTGTGTGTTGCGATGGGCCGAAGAGTGTTTCTTTCCAGAGACGAGTGGGCCGTTGTGGTGGAAGGACACATCGGCACCAACTAGTTCGAGGTGCTCCACACCAGCTTGAGGCACCTGTCGGAAGGAGATGGCTTTTTGGGAGAACACCGCCTAGGCAAGGTCACTGTCGACACCCAGAAGTCACAACGCGTGCTCAACTTTTTCATCAAGGCCTAACTCCGAACAGAAGAAATTCGTCGAGGAATCCGGTGCATTTGTCAAGGAAGTACACGTCCTCAGGAAGCTCTTCGTGCAGCTACACTCAGTTCTTGAGGACGGTGGTGAGGATATGCAATGGTCCCCTAAGTGCTACTACACTATCCACACGTTATCGTTCTCGAAGATATGGCCGTCAAGGGATTTCGGGTGGTGAACAGCAGAATCGAATCGCGTTGGCAGCACTGCGCCGTGGTGCTAACGTCTCTCTCCAATTTGCACTCGGCGTCTCTCATTTTCGAAGAAAAGCATCCTACACAACCGTATCGCGTGGACTCCGAGTATGGTGATATGCTACGAGAAACTATATTCGTCAATGACCCGAGCAACCTAATTTATCTCTCGATGAAGGCGGGAATAAAAGTCGTTTGGAAACTCGTCGAAGAAATACGAGGAACTGCAGCTCTACAAAGAATGAAGACGAAAATAGAGGAAGAAATGATGTCATTGTTCGAACTCGTAAAGACATCTGAGCGATTTCGAAACGTGGTGAGCCACGGGGATCTGTGGAGGAACAACATTTTTTTCCGAGAAGAAGAAGAAGAAGAAGAAGAAGAAGAAGAAGAAGAAGAAGAAGAAGAAGAAGGAGAAGAAGAAGGTGAGCCGGTTGAGGCGCGAATGTGCGATTATCAAATTACACGTTACACCCCTCCCGCAAATGATGTCACTTGTTTTCTGTACATAACCACTTCCCGGTCATTCCGTGCGCGGTACTTGTCCCAGCTACTCGCCTTGTACCACGACCAGTTATCGCAGAACCTCAAGAGACATGGCCTGGATCCGGAGAGTGTACTACCGTGGGAAGAGTTCAAAGAATCGTGTGAGTTCTACAAAAAATTGGGGGTTGTGATGCCTTGTTTGTATTGTACAAATACGCTCATTGACGAAAATGATTTCAAACATATATTGGATTCTTCAGAGGAATATGAAAGGTTCATGGGGAAAGACAGGCTTCCTGAAGTTTTGCATGCTTTCAAGAATGACCGCTTTTATCGCGAAAAAGTGACTGAAATTATTGAGGAATTTATTGAAGAATGTATTGAAAAGAAATAAAACTGAAACTGTAATGAGTTCAATGTGTTTTATTTTGTATTTTTAATTTAAAGTGATGTGATTTTTTTCAAAATTTCAGACAAAGTTCAAAGTAAGTGCATCATGTATTGTGAGACGAACTGGATTTTTTCGGAATATACCTTACCTGGATCTAGTTGAAAGAATTTAGGCGTGCGCACCCTGAAACAAGGGGAAGGCCAACTACATTTATGCTCACAATTTTCATTAAACTTTTTTATTTAGGCATTTGCATATTTTACTTGTAGGCAGAAAAAATAACAAGACAAATAACTACAAGAAGATATAAATTGCAACGTAAATGGTATCGTAATAAATATAATTGCTTTTGTATCGAATCATTTACGTGGTTGTAAAATGCTTGGAGAGCCTCTTTTCCAAAATGCTTTCAAACATTTTCCAAATCGCGAGATTAAAAAAGAGAAATCGGAGATTGAACCTATTTGGGAATAAAATGTTTTATTACATAACGTTAAGGGCCCACTTTTATAATTTTCATGGGGCCATAGCCTGCCTACTCCCTCATGTGCGCACGACTTCTTGATGACATAATAAATTTGCAATTTTCAGTTAATGATGAACGTTTGGTTTATCATTTAATTAATGAAATAAAAGATTCAACTGTAAACCATTTCATGAAAAAGTTTTCGATGTATGAAATGGATTGTCGTGATTTACGATCTTTGGGTGAGTTTTATAAAATGGCTAGAACTGAAAGCTGTCTATGAGCCCAATATTGAGCTCGGCACTGCATAGAAAACAGACGCACGAACCCAATATTTTAAAACCATTAGAAATAGAATATTAAGGGGAATCCCTCCAGTCCTTCGAATGTAAAATATAAATAATAAAATTCTAATTATATCGGTACTGACTCATTATGAAGAATGTAAATAAGTGCGTGCCTAAGCTACAAAACATAAATGAATGAAATTAATGAATTCTTGAAACAATATTCAATCTCTAGAAATGAGTTTAAATTTTTGAAAATTTTTCAAATAACATAAAATACAAATAAATAGTGTATATTGATGCATACAACTTTTTCGGTTGCACTTTAGCCATCTTCAGTGATACAAAAACGCTGGCCGCAATGTGACCCGAAAAATATTTGTGCAGTAATAGACACTTATGACAAAACAACGCCTCTTTTTTTTGTATAATGATGCTAATGTCGTAAACACTGCACCGTTTCCTAGCAACACATAAAAGTTTGAATAAACCGCCAAACCGCACAAAAACTTATTAATTTTTAAATAGATGGGAATCAGATACATTTGACAATGTTGCTATAGTTTATTCTATCTTCGTGAGTGAAAACGGAAGATTGTAAAATTTAAGTAATATTTTGTGTATACTGTTGGTTGTTATTATATCATACAAATATTTTTCACTTTTTTGTTCTGATCGGTTGTCTTAATGGTCAAAATTCACTTGTGGCTCTGCATATTTGATTCAGGGTTGGTCCTAGTGCCGACGTAAAAATTTTAAAATTTTATCAGTTACCTTTATAGGACTATTAATAAAAGACTAGCGAATCATTTACAAAGTAGTAAATATTTGTTCCACAATAACAAAAAAGGGATTTTTTAACAACATCGCCGTTATTTTGCCTGGTAAAATACTCCTAACAAGAGGCAAAAATAGGAAGTGAATATAATAAATTGTGAATTATTACAAAGCCAATATTCTTGGTAAAATTATATCTTTCTCTTTACTAGACAAGACAAAAATACGTTATTAGTATATTCATCAATCCTCTAAAACAAATTTTGAACGTGAAGTCAGACGACAGTATACACACATAGCGCAGCTCAGCCCGTTTTTACTTTCTCGCTACGGAGTAGAGATAAAGTAATGTAATGCTTCGCAAAATAACGGATAGTTTTCGGTAAAAAATTTTATTACAGGAACCTGGTAACGAAAAAGTGGATAAATCCATTTGCTAAAAAAAATCCTCTAACTTGAGGTGTGCCTAGATCTTGTAGCAAATAATGATGCTTGTAACAAATAATGTACTTCAGCTTCCGGGTCAATGACCCCCATCTGGATCAGGCTTTCGTATAGTTTCCCTGACACATTGAGCAAATGCTGAGATGGCCCCTTGTTATGCTTCTGGACGTAAATGTAGCTTCACTAAGCGCACGTTGTGTTGACCTCTCCTTTTGCTTGTAGTGTTAGGAGTGGAGGTAAGGTCAAGTTACTATTTAGTTAGTAATGCAGAAAAATTAATTATGTAGTTCGTTTGCCGTTGTAAATAAGTTTTCTATAACTCGGGAACGAAAATGTCTAGTTTGTCCAATTTAGCTAATAGCGTGATTTTTTAAATTTTATTTTTATTTATTTATTTATCTTTAACTTCTACTCATCTTTCAATTGCTTATAGTAAAAATGATAGAAAGTGGTACTGGAACACAAGAAAACGTGCGCAGCTGATATTCTCCCCCATACGTGATATACAGTTTTCACTGGTTCTTTTACTGAATAAATCTAAATCTAAATCCCTATTTTGCGAGTCATTTATACCAAAAAATCATATGACGGCAAAACGTCTGTCCGTCTGTGAAACACACCAGCGCCTAAAACGTTCAGCCGACTTTCTTCGTAATTGATATTCCCCAGTCGCTTTGGATAGTGACGTGGACCCTTGAATTAGAAAGAGATTTTTTTAATTCCAGGGGTTACATTACGTGAAGCTTTTGGAATATTTTACAAACTTTCAAAAAATGCGTTCATCGTTTTTAATTAAATGTTATTGTCGTATTGTGCGAAGGACGTTTAAGAGAATGGTAAAGATCTCATGTTCGTTGATAACCCTAAATTATAAAAAATTGCACAAGTTTATCATTTTTTCAGCCTCTTACTACAACTAAAATATTAAAGGTACAGATTTTTTATTTAATATAATATCAAAACTTTTTAATTAATGAAAAGTGGTTTTATACCTTCGTTAACATTACACAAATTACTTCTTAAATAAATTAAATTATAAGTGCATGTTAGTATAGTATAAAATCAAATGAAAGTGTATGTAAGAAATGATTGATTATTACGATCTCATTACTTTTGACATACTTCGATCAATACCATTGCCAGGAAAGACAATAAAACTTCCTTAATCGCTTCATAGATCCTCTCCACTAGAAATGAAATTTTACTTAATGTCGGATATCGTTAAGTGTTCTAAAACTACTACACCTAGTGTTTGTGAAATAATATATGAAAACGCCAATGACTATTTATTGTTTAAAGGTATATGTGAAGTGTGTACATTGTATTGAAATATTTTGTGAATAAATTAAAATATATCCTGAAAATCTTTGTATATGACCTTTAATATGTAGGTTTTATCTTCTCGAGGAACTGTAGATACGCGTTATCATTTGTCAAGCTTAACATTGTCAACGTGTCATTGTCAAATGGATTAATGACTGAGATTGCATAACGGTGAAGTCGACACAACAGGTATATGCAGTTGATGTACAAAGAGTTTCAAATCAGTTATAGTGTAGTGGGTTCCCTTTCGAATGATACAGTCAATTATCCAATGTATATCCGTCCGTCCGTCCGTCCGTCCGTCCATCATTTCGTTCGTTTGTCCATCTGTCTATCATGGTTAGACCCCTTTCGGTATCAAACATTTTATGTCAATGGACGGGTCTCGATCCCATACTGGGGAACTAATATTTGTTTGCGAATCCTTCAAAAAAGGCTTTACGAAATATCTCGAAATCATGTTTTTGCGATTTCAGGCAATTAAAATGTGTTTTAGGTGACTTGCGGCACTTACAGAGGAGATCAGTAGCTCACTCGGTTCCTCTATAAATGCCAAATTGATTGGCACAATTCTTAGTCTGTTTCCTCTAGAATATTATGGACAAACGTGTGTTTGTGATGGTTTTGTAATGTGGAGTATCATGTGAGCCACATATTGTTATATACGTATGTAAAATATGTTGTTAGAGGAGACAAGTAAGAAAGAGAGACTTTATTGATGTATGAAATAATTGTTAAAACGCAGGCGATTAAAATCGAATAATTTCAATAAATATAACAAAAAATAAGTTATAATTTTAATAAAAAGGTAGTAATTCGTCGGTACTGTAAGTAAGTAGCATCCACCTTTGTTACTAAGGTAAGTAGAGTAGCATTTCATCGGATTTCTATACAATTAAGAGTACACTGGTGAAACTCTCTGAATTATTTCACTCTCTCCGACTTTTACATGAATTATTACCACTTAATTTATTCATCATATTGATGGTAATTAAACCTTCTTTTGTAATGAAACAAAATATAAAACAAATATTTTAATCGACTTTTTTTCTTGCACTTTTCTGGACCTGACAATGGATGAGCTAGACTACTGAAATATGTTTAAAATTTATTTTATTTTGAACTTTCCAAGCATAAGAAAAAATGTTAACAGCAAAATACTCGCTAGGAGCGTCACTTCAATCTTAGAACAATTGTAATGAGAGTAAATTATTGATTTTGTGATTTGCTATTATTATAAATGATTTGTTTATGTTTTGCGTTTTATTTTACAGAAACAAATACAAATCTTATATTTTGTAAAGTGTTTCTCTTGCGTCTTTTGAGTGTAAATTACGACTATTTTGCAGGTTATAAAAGGCGTTTTTATTGATAATTTGAGTCAGTGGCCTCCCGGTAATTTGACAAAATTGTTTTAAGTTGTTCTTCTTTCCGTAATCCTCGAGTGCAATCCTGAGATAATATCGATTTTTTAGGGTTTGTCAGTGGATGAGGAGTACCAACCGGAACAAGAAGTACACCTTAAATACAGTAAACATCAGAGCAGTATAAAGAGTGACCACCGTCCATGTGATGCTACTGATGTGTGAAGCCGGGACAGATCTTATATATGATAGCAGTAGGGCAGGGAGAGTCCGCAAAATAGAGAACCGTACAATTAATTAAGAAATAAAGATTAAAATGTACATTTTTCTTACTCATAATATTTCTGCGTGGCTGAACACGATTAAACAGAATTAATTAAGTAAAGTCAGCGAAAATGTTTCTGTGTAATACAGAAAGGAAAGAAAACGGGGTAGCATGATTTATAAAGACTATATTAACAGAAATATCATGGCTACGTGCTACTGCTTGATACGGCAACATAATGCTACCGCTAAGTTAAGCTCAACCGCTCAAGTCAAGATATAAGTCGTAAAATGTAGAAGCAGATGAAGCCTAGCACGAGATGATAGAGGAGTAAGTCATTTCGGAAGGAAAGCAACCACTTTATCAAGACATCACAGTTGAACTATTATATTTATTAATTACAGTGACAATAATGTATTAAAATAACAAGCAATTTAGGATGAGTAAATGTCATACATATTTGTAAATATAACTTATATATTATATCCGTTACACGGTACATACCGGTTAGTTCATCTGTTGTAGGTCAACCCTGGCTTAAACCGAGAGAAATTGCCCGGAAGGAATGTAATTTGTAATTTATTAAACAGGCTGTATAACGTATACATGCAATTTTTCAAAATATATTGTGGTAATTACATTGCTGATGCTAAAAGCCTGTGCGGAAAATCTGTACATCTCAATAATTTAATATCATTTGCACATACACATTTAGTATAATCAAAACCAATAAATTGTAATACAATGCTTTTTACGGAAATCGAAATTTCTGAATTTTATATATTTAACATTTATTTGGATGTGTAAATGTTTTAAAGTATATTATAATTTGTTTATCACAATTCAAGTGAACGGTTATATTATCAATAAATATATTGTTTTGACCTATCGACCATTTTCTCAATCATTTTTATTGCCCGATTTCTGAAAAATGACTCTTTTAATATGCTGCTTCTCATATTAAATAATATAACGCAAATTACATTTTGACGCCTCTTACTGAGTTCTTTATTTATTTTTATGGATTCAATAATGTTATTTCTTTTAATAATTTGTATTTTGTCGTAATGCTCTCGATGAGCTGTAAAATTAAAATTATCTTCCTTTTTCAAATAAAACCTTATATCAATAATTTTCTTATAGTCAACCACTAGAAAGGGCTAACACAGGGTGCTAGTAGTTTAATTTTTAACACAGTGCTCGAAAACAGTTGCAAAATACTTTCGTCTGATCAGCTAGAACTTATGTTATACGCGTTCTTTACTTGAGTCTCGAAAAAACACTCCTTCACTAACGTTAATTGAATTAAGAATAAATAAAAACAACAAGCGATGTTGACAAAATCTGATGACCAGAAATATCACTCCAGTGTAATAGAAACTATTTAGCATCGAAAAACTTGCTACAGAGTTTATATAACAATCCTGTCGTGAAATAAACAACAACACCCATTCTCCTCTTATCTACCGAAATGACTGCTCAAGAAAATGTTTACGCTTAATAACCAATTATGTTATTCGTGTATTTGAATTAAAATGAGTCAGTAAGGCTGTCTAAAAAAGGTGTATGACACCAGTGCTAAAATTGGTTTTATTTTGCGGATTATGCGACTAACTTTATCGGCCTCTCGTCGCAACATTTCTTCGTTCCAAAATAAACGATATTTTATTTACTACACTGCGCCAGAAAAATCTGTTCACAGTATCATCAGTGGCGCTGATGAGAGTGATAGCAACGGATATTTGGTTGGTAGCACGAATCGCGACTTGAAACAAATAAAAACTTAAATTGCGTACTAACCACAATCATAACACATTCTGGGAATTTCTTCACTTGTTTCTCAGTGATCTGGCTGCTACCAACATAAATGTAATTTTTAATAAAATCCCCGACTTGACACGCTGCGGGGAGACTTTCCTGGTGCACTTTACATCTTTAAATAAATACTTCAAATAATTTTCCTTTGCGTGTTTAGTGGTGATTTTATAGTTTCGTCATAAGCAAGCTCACATATTTTTATAATAAAGCCCTTCAGAAAAATCCGTTCTTAACATCCCCCAGCCGGCCAAATACCAAATCCGACGTCGGGCTTTCTGCATGTTGCCGCTCCTCCACCCTGGGCCTGGGGTTCCCGTTGCACCTCGGAGACATTCAATGCCACTCCGCCACCAGGCGCGCCAGGGGGCCTGAAAGCTTCCGGTGCCGCCCGCCATATTCTCGTGCTCCGCAACGCCCCGCCCCGCCCGGCCCCGCCCCTCCCCGCCCCTCCAAGCCCCGCCCCGCCACGCCACGCCACGCCCCGCCAAGCCCCGCCACGCCCCCAGCCCCGCCCCGCCCCGCCCCGCCCCGCCCCGCACCGCACCGCATCGCACTGCCCCGCCCCGCCCCGCCCCACGCATCAACCACACACGTGGCTGCGGAGCAGGTTCGGTCTGGCTAGTGCTCCAGAATTCCGTGTCTACCACATTTTACTCGACTGATTCCAAACATTCAGAACGTAAGAGAGCTCATGGCATGTTCCAAACGTGTGTGTGAATATTGTTTCCGGGTTCTTCATCAGTCGTGACAAGCTCTCACCCCTCGATTGATTCTAGATTGATTGATTGACTATTTTGTGGTTGTAAGTGCTCAAGTGAAAAGGTTATTTTGTCCCGTTTGTGTAGGGCATGTAGGGGGAGACTTCCTTAGACTCTTTGAAATGTCGACGGTGACACGATTTTCAACACTAGCTAGATAGCTACGTGGCGTTCAGTCGCTGCCTGGAGGGAAATTGTAGCGGCCGGCTGCTCTGATCTGTAGTTTTCCGTGGTTTCTCCCATCAACATCAGGTGAATGCGAGAGCAGTAACCATACAAACGGGTAACGGACCGCGCGCGATATATCTGTCCTCACCCTTGCCTTACACTCTCCCTTTATTTACACACACTAACACATACATGCATCATACCATCACACATTCCGGGGGACCGGTCGGAAACTGAGGTTGTCCCGGCTACGGCGGTGCCCTTCTGTTGGGAGAATTATGTTTTGGGTAAACTGTTAGGGCACGGTCGGCACCAGATCTCGCTATCCAGCAGAGTCTCCTCTAGAGGAAAACATATGCACTACACTTACGGAACTAATAATCCTAGTTGACGATCCCCGAATCACGAATCAATCAATCTATAAAATATTAGATGGCGCGCTGATAAATATGTCGGGCTTTGCATTTATATCCACCAGGTATCTCTCCTTAGCAAGGCACAGCGCCCTCTCGGGACAAGCTCTAAGCTCCAGACTGGCAGTGTACGAGTGTGCCAGTGTAAGTAATATGGCAGATACGGGACAATGATGAGAAAGGAAAGGTCGCGTCCGGTCGTTAACCCTGTTCCCCGTTGTTGCGGATTTTTTCTTTTTTTTTTTTGACATTCGCCAGATTGATTTCTGGGAAACCACGGAAATCTACTGATCAAAACAAGCAATAGCTATAATTCGTCACTAAAAATGGTTACATTTGACCCAGCTATGTACATAGTGCATCTCAAGGGAGTATCCTGATTTAGCTCTACAGAACAGAATTTCAAGAAAAAATACACATTATGAATGAGTGTGATTTTTTAAAGAGGTTGTTGGGAGAGGAGTGGAACTGAAATTTTTGTGTTCCTCTCTGACATTCAAAGGTCCAGCTTAGTAAAGCCAATGCGAGGATTTACGAGAAATATTTTGGACATCTTCTGGGAATGCGGTCCCCTTGGAGATCTGGTTTTGGAGCAGTTTCTCCCTGTTATTTTATCAATAAATAGTTACTCGTCGATGTACTACGTTGCTTTGATTCTAAGATTACGATGTGGCTATTTTGTCAAAAAGAGGTACCATATGTTTAATGTTTTATTTAATAATAACAATCAGCCACCATTTTATCACTATTGTTTACCAAGTGTTTTGATTGCTCTATGCAGAAAAACAATTTAAATGTGAGTCAAAGTTTTGAACTTGGGGAATGAAGAACCAATGTTTAATGTTTTATTTAATAATAACAATCAGCCACCATTTTATCAATATTGTTTACCAAGTGTTTTGATTGCTCTATGCAGAAAAACAATTTAAATGTGAGTCAAAGTTTTGAACTTGGGGAATGAAGAACCAATGTCGTACATAAATATGTCTCCATACACATTAATTCCTTGTAAATTGGATCTGATTTCAGTTAAACATTCCTGATATCAGATAGAATTTCCTGATATCAGTTAGACACTCAAGAAACAATTTTCCAAAATACTTCAGACAAAAGGACGTTTTATGAACCAATTGGCATAGGAAACTTTTTACACTCACATAAGAGGTTTTGTAAGTTTATATATTCGTTTTAGTTTGAAAAAATATTTTCTGGTCATAATTATTTTGTTTTAGTCTTTTGTGTGTTGAAATTTTAGTGATGGTACTTAATACGGAATTCTCATATACATTTCAACTCTGTTGCAAACATTGATTTTTAATAATTTTTTTTCATATGTGTCTTTGATTAGGTATCTCGTTAACGCCAGGATATTTTCTTACTAAGGTTGACTTGTTTGCTATTTGAATACTAATTATGTTAACTAATACAAATTATTATGTTAGTATTAGAGTTCATTTAATTATAACACTTTTGAACTTGTTTTAGAGTGCAGCTCGTATTTGCGTGCAAGCGTAAAATCGATATCGTGATTCGTTCATAGATAACGACCGTCTAAAGAAATGATTCTTCGACTACATCAGTGACGCAATATTTTAAATAACAATTCAGAAGATATAAATAATATTTTATGTATTGTAATTATGATAATGTAATTAAAACATAACAATCGTGTTATCAGTATTTCACTCACTAAAAATTATAATACGTACATGTAAAAAAGGTGGTGTTTATCAAATAATTAACAAAATGAAACTAATCGTGAATAGAATTATGTTTTATTATATTTTCAATCATTATCAGTAGACGTCGGAATTTTCAACATGTGACTTTTAATTGTGGCATAAACACTGGAGTTGAAGAACACAGTTAGTTGTCAAGTAACAATATTTAAGTGTTTTTAAATGTCTACTTGACCGGTGGATGCCTAAAATCCCTATTTGTTCTGTGTGTGGATATGAAACCAATGGAGAATAAACTCGAAAGAGCTCCTGGTCTGAAATTCAGAAAGAAGCTGAAGCAAACATTGAACAAAAATCATGAATTTCTCTGGCTGTGGTCTGAAGAAGGAGAGCTATAAAGAAAGAATCTGCTTTCTGTTATTTCAGTTAAAATATGCGTCATTCCGAAATGAGATATTAAAATATAATTTTGTGTATAAAAGAAATCTGAATAAAAATAATTGATATTTCCGCATTTACATTCCTATTTATATTATTTTTAAAGGTCATGCATATATTTTCATATCAATAAAACTGTGTAAGTTAAAATAGAGTAAAATGTATGTAGAAAATTATTTTAATGAAAATGTATACTGCCTATTCATGGTATTATAAAGCATATTTCCATTTATAAGATAAAGTTTTAGTCGCCTATTTTATGAGTTTTTAAAGCCACAACATCTGAAGTCTAATAATTATTAGAGATACATTACTCGCAGTGACATGTTATGGGAAATAAAAAAACAAACACATAGAAATACATTTTTACTATAGTATTATTAATTACACAAGACGTTTACGTTCGTTCCAGAAGGCAAAAAATCAGTAAACTCGTGACGTGGCATTCAATTGTTGGTCGGAAGTTTCCAATTTTACCAACATTTTCTTCTTTTACTCTGCTTCACGTTATACACACACACGAATCTGAATAAAGATATTTGACTTTCTTTTGTGATTGAGTGATGAGCGAAAGCTACGCCAGGGTCGCCAATTCTATTTATTTTCTATATATTCAATAAATTCTTCTATGACTTCAAAGATTTTCTCACGGTAGAAGCTATCGTTTTTCAAAGCATGCGTAACTTCAGGTAATCTGTCTTTCTGTATGAACCGTTCATATTCTTCCGAAGAATTTAGCACGTCCTTGTAATCAGCTTCATTTATTAACGTAACAGGACAGTACATGCACGCAATCAATACTCCCAGCTTTTTGTAGAACTCACAAGATTCTTTGAACTCTTCCCAGGGTAGTACTTTCTCCGGGTCTACGCCGTGTCTTCTGAGATTATGAGACAAGTGATCGTGATACAAGGCAAGCAGTTGGGATAAATACTGTGCTCGGAAGGAACGCGAAGTGGTTATGTACAGAAAGCATGTCACGTCATTTGCTGGAGGGGTGTATCGGGTAATTTGGTAGTCGCACATCCGCGCTTCAACGGGTTCACCGTCTTCCTCACGAAAGAAAATGTTGTTCCTCCACATATCACCCTGGCTCACTACGTTACGAAATCTGTCGGACGTCTTGACGAGTTGAAACAAAGACATCAGCTCTTCTTGGATTTGCGTCTTCAACCGTCGGAGGGTGTCGGCCCCGCGGACCTCCTCGACGAGTCTGCAAACGACAGCGATGCTCGTCACCATCCACTGGATGCCTGGATGACCCGGTTCGTTGACAAAGAACGGATCGCGCAACATGTCGCCGAACTCCGAATCCACGCGATACGGCTGGTTCGGTTGCTTTTCTTCAAAAATGAGCGAAGCTGCGTGCAGGTTAGAGAGCGACTTTAACACGACGGCGCAGTGTTGCCAACGCGATTCTATTCGACTGTTCACCACGTGAAACCCCTTCGCTGCCATGTCCTCGAAGACGATAACGTCTGGACGAGTGTAGTAGCACCTAGCACTCCACTGCATGTCTTCTCCGTCGTTCTCTAGAGTAGACCATAGCTTCACGAAGAGTTTGCTGAGGACGTCCACTTCCTTCTTGAATACACCCGTTTTCTCCACCATTTCCTTCTGCTCCTGGTTGGTCTCTGGTTGGCCCTTGATGAAGAAGTTGAGCACTTGTGTCTTTCGGGAGTCCTGCGGACGCACAGTGACTTCGGCAAAGCGATACTCGCCCAAGAATCCGACTCCCTCCGTGAGGCGTTTTGTCTGGATGTTGAGCACCTCGAATTGGCTGAAGCCCAAGTGTCGCGTCACCACAATTGCCCACTCGTCTCTGGTGAGAAACTCTTGATCGCTCATCGCAGCGTTCTGAGGCAAGAAACTTGGAAATGACGAGCAAATGTTTGCACAGACTACATATATTCACACGCAGGAACCTCGCTGTAATCGCAGTGTTGCGCAATGTGACAAGTGTAATAGTATCTCTTCACGTTCTAGCAGCAGTAAGATTTGTGCAAAGAACAAATTGCGTCAAAGTAATCACCGGTATTGTGTGCAATAATATCATTTCATCGTCATTTTTTAGATCGACTCTAATTTTAGTCACGACTTGGTGAAGCAATGTGAGGTCCCTGAACTTTTACGACCACATGCCTATTGTTTCATCTTCCACAGTTTTACAAACTCACATCTTGAGCCTTTAAAAACAGTGACCTAAAATGTGCGGCAGCGATGACGTGTATGGAGAGTTTCTCGTGCAGATAAGAACTGCTTTTGCATGTTCATGATGTAGACAAATGCTTATCTAATACTCTTATCTTTGAACATGAAACTTCAATCATTATAGGCACTTGTAATTCAGTGTATAATTGTTTGCAAATCATCTTGTAATTTCATGAAACTTCACATGATGTAAATTCACTTAAATGTACATGAGGGCGCACGGGATAGAAGAAAGATCGAATTAGTTTGGAGGAAAGTAATAAAGTAAATAATGTAAAATGTCTCAAGCATTTTCAGACTGAATTTTCAGACTGCCATTTGCTTAAATATTCGATGACCGTCTGCGAAATAAGATACTATTTTAATAAATAAAATAATGAAAACTTGTTTAAATAAGATGAAACGTTTCTATTATTTTTTGAGAAAATTCTTTGTATATTCCTTGAGTTATAATTTATATTTGTTTCAGTACATTTCCTTATCATGACTATATATGTGGAGTTTAATAAATATAACACCATTTTGAATGTTTAAATCTTTTAAAAAGTTGAAAGGTATCTTCTTCACAAAAAAACAGTCTATTAAAATGTAGTTTGCAAATAACTATTATAAATTCTCGGCTATCCGTGAGACGCCGCGTCGTTGGCGTCTCCTGGATAGCCGAGAATTTATGGATTCGAGCCGCGGAAGCTTACGTGTACAATAACTATTATACTAATGTATTGCTTACAAACTTTTAAACTCTTTCAAGATATTGATTCATTATGTTTTTAGAAGAATTGCTTCAGTTGAATAGGCTTCGTGATTTCTCAATAATGAGCCCTTTAGCAACTTATAAATCTTCGAATTGGATTCCGCATTTATGTAAATGGTAACATATGGTTATTTTAAGAACATTCATTCAGAAAATTGAAAGATTTACTCCTTCTGTAAAGCCGACACGTGTGCTGACGTAAAGGAGCCTTTATCTTTCAAGCTGTCAAGCTGACAGAAAAAGGTGCAAATTCACCAAATTTTCATGTATATACTTTTTTTAACAAATGGTGAAGTAAATAAACAGATGAATCACTTCAGACGTTTCCCTCAAATATTTCCTGAGCATTGCAGAAATTGAGATGCGGTTTTCTCTGACACCTACGTAATCAAGGGACTCACAATACTGTCCTAAAGCATTTAAAAATTAAGAGATACCAACCCAACCACGAACATTAGGTAAACAGGTCTCTGAAGAGTTGACCTCAGACATGAGAGCGCGGTCAGGCAAGTTGCCCATTGCGAAAATGTCCTACCTTCGACAGAAAACGAAATTGTGCGAATATACTAAATAGGTCGTGAATGGTGACGAGCATTCTATTACTTTCTCGTCTACATGGCGGAGATCTTGCCCCGGTGACTGGCGAGATCCAACTTACGTCAGCTTGCGGGGCATTTTCCTCATCAATGTATCTCCCACCAGCGTCGCGCCGCCCCAGCCGGGCCGACCTTTAAGCTCCCGACTGGTCTCAAGGCTTGTGTGGTAGTGTAGTGTTCGCGAGTGTCTAAGTAAGAGGGGAGATTGGACAAGGAAGGGGAAGGCAAAACCGCGCGCGCTCCGTGGTCCATTTTTTAGTGTACTTTTCCGGCATTCGCCTGGTGTTGATCGGAGAAATCACGGGAAACTAGGGAAGAGCAGGTGGCCACTAGAATTCTCAAGACGGCTGAATTCCGAGTTCGTTGAGAAGCAAGTGTCGAAAATGCTTCCACCGTCGGAAACAAATCCTATGACTCCTCAGTCGAAGGCACTGCAGTGACAGTAATTGATGCTCTGGGTCGTCTGTGCCGGATTTTACTTTCTAGCTACGGAGTAGAGAGAAAGTTATGTAATGCTGCGTGAAAAAACAGGGAATTTTTGGCAGAAAACTCTTATGGGGGGGGGCAGAAAACTCTTCGGGCCCTGCTACCGAAATCCAGTTGCTAAATTTTCATAAAAAACCTCTAACACGTGGTGTAGCCGAGTTTTGCGGGTCCTTGATATCGAAAAATAGAATGACGGCAAAACGTCTGTCTGTCTGTCCGTCCGTCTGCCTGCCCGTCCTTCTGGGAACAACTTTAGCGGCTAAACCGTTCAGGAGATTTTCTCCAAAATTGATTTTTCCCAATCGATCTGGCTGATGTCACCGCCATTGAATTGGAAACCAATATTTTAATTTTGGGAGCACTTTACATGAAGTTCCGTTTGGACATTTACAGAAAAACGCAAACATTTTATGTGTTATTTCGTCTACTCTTATACTGCGCTTATCGATCGAATTTTCACACACAGTGTGACACTGCTTACGACACAAACTCCGACAGAGACCGCTCGCCAGCATGTTTACTGTGCAGGCCACGGGTTTGTTATTTTTTTGAAAGTAAGTTCATATTCCACTGTGAAAAATCGAGATGTGAATAAACGCTTAATCTCTGAAAAGGTATCACATGAAAGTAGACGGAAATACCAACTTTCCCCTTTCACCTCACGATGACGCAACATAAACTTCCAGTTATGATAAAAAAGAAGATTGTGGTATCATTGCAAAAGCGTAAGAAAGTTTAGTGTTTTATAAATGCTTTGTAAAAATTGAGTTGCTGACAAATTCAAAGCGTCTATTTTCCAAGATGGCATAAAATTCTTCTTTAAATTAGTACCTAAAACCCTAAAATTTGATAATACACTACATATGTGACCACGTAACTTTAAGTTTACTACAATATTCACTCTTGTCAATGAGATGTATTCTGTACCCGTTAATATTTTTAGAACTAACCAATATTTTTCTTTTTTTGTTACAGGTGAGTTTCTTGCAGCAAACCACATCTCAAGGTTATCTTTTTCAAACACTGTGAACGTGAGTACTGTGAGTACTGTGAGTGAATAAAGCAATTTTATTTAAGTCAAGAGACGTTCGGGCCAGCCGTTTAGTGCCGAATAATTCTAGTGGAAGCGCGCATTTCATATCCATCCAGATCGTGAAATACATTCACTTTCTGCCTGTTCTATTTTAAAACAGTTTTTTAGTAATGTACAATTTTTGCATTATACATATTCGTGTTTATCCATTAGTTCTTCAACTAAAACGCGTAAATATTTCCTTACAAATAATTTTTGTTCATCCCTGCTTTACAAATTTCTTCTTAATGAATGTAACGTTTTAAAGCAGATATTTTTTTAATTAACAGCTGCATTTATTAGTAGTAGTTTCGTAACAAGCTCTGCCTTGAAATCTCTGGTAATTACTTCCTTTTTACAGCACAAATTACACACAGTAGAAATGTAATTGTAATTGACATGTGTATCATAGGCATACATCGCTAAAGTAGTTGTTTTCTCCAGTTTGCAAAAAGAACGCAATAGAACACGTGCCTGACGGAGTACCTTTCTGGGTCACCGTGAACACAATCCGCCGCACCCGATAGAAATTAGAGACTGCGGGAAAGGTTTCCAATATCCTGGCACAAAGAACTGACGCCTCGTGTTTTATCCCCTTTTCTTTTGTGTGTCTCTCCGTGGCAAAAGTGTTGTGATGGGAGTTGCCTAGCTCTTTTCTCTCGTGAAAGTAGACAAGAATGAAAGTATCGACCAAAGTATCGACCAATCTTCTTCGGAAACGGGCTGCCCCGTTCTTCGACTGTCAGTGTATCAATAGAACAGGTTTTGCTGTCGAGTTAGAAAAATGTACCTGCGTGGGCATTTTGCTGCTTGTTGTGAATAGCGTGAACCGAAACAATTGAACCAAAGTTGGTGAGGTTATGTTTATTATTAATTTTGCAATTAAGTATAAGAACGTGATGATGGAATATCTGAAATTAACTTGAATGAAGCCAACACTGACCAACAAAAAATTAAATTTATAAAATAATGTATTATTTAACCATGCAACAAAACTAATTTATTTTTAGATTTGTTCAAGCTTCCAGAAAAAGGTTTAAAGATTGTCGTAGGCAAACGGTACTTTTCTCTACTAGTTTTGTTCGACACTGAAAATGTCCTAAGTCCGTTTTCGATGATGAATTTCTTTCCAAGCTGGATACCTGTGTACACTTTATACTTATTAGCATAGAGTCGCGTTTTTGAAAGGGCGAACATTTTTGAAACCGGTAATCTGTGAATAAAGTTTTGTAATGAGTCGAAATTAGAGGAGATATTTTGTTCCTGTTGGCATTAACATATGTATATACATAGCCTATTGGGATAAAACGCAGGTTGGCAACGTTTTCGATGACATGGAGATGGTCGACTTTAGAAGTCTACCAGTATCAACGACCTGATAGAAAATGGACGTTCTGAAATGAGGACGTAAATCATCGATTGAGCATTTCAGTGAAGAATTTGAAAGTAAGAAGTTCAATGTGATATTGGCGGTTTGTTGAGGGCAATATTACGGAAATGGACTAGAATTTTTGGGAGAGTAGATAGTGAAGTGGTTTGGACGTAAAGGACTTTTGGTTCTTTCAATTGTAGAGAGGATAAAACTAGGTACTTCTCTTGAAATTTGTGCAATTGATTAAATGTTGTATTGTTCTTTTCAGTGTGCAAACAATATCGTGCCAAGTACATTGTTATTATTACGAATAAATATTTATCTTTTATTTTGAAATTCAAATCGTTTTGATTTAATACTTGAGTATTTTACCGTCCTTCTACCTAAATGAATAATTAAATGGATATTTTTATTTTTCTTGTTAAGAGTTTTTTTAATGGCAAAGTAAAAACCGTCTCAGTGTTGACATTTTAGTTAGAAGCTGCAATACTATTTAAAATTACAATTATTCTGAACTTTCCTATTCAACAGCTTTCAATGCAAATATCAGCTTCCACTACAATTTGCTTAACATTTTTTTTCCTTAATAAAGTTATTCTGAAAGGGGTGACAACAACCACAACAATCAGTCGACCACTTAAGAGTGTTTCTTTGCCCTATTCGTACACATCATGCAATTCTCCAGCAGTAGTTACATATTGACTGCTTACCTAATGAAAATTCTGGTATCATGAATTTGATTACAAATTGTTTGTAGATCTCATTTTACTTACTTTAACGTGAGGTGTTCTGTACAGTTCACACTCATTCCTAAAATACTTACGAAGACATCATAGACGAAAATTTTCATTCCCCGCTTTCATACTCTCCAATACTGGTGAAATTAATACTGGATGCAGTCCAATTCGTGACAATTTCGTGCGCGATAGTTCAGTAAAATTATTAGTCCGGGAAGTTTGATGTAATATTAAACTCGTTAATTAATGAAAACAATGTGATTATTTCATTATTTACGTGCGATATTGAGATTTAATATGTTTACAGTATTGAAATATTCGATGGATTTCATGAATCACGTTTTGTAGCGCAGACCTGCATTAATTTCTGTTCTAATCTGGCTGGAGATTTTGGCAATTTATTTTGCAGAAAGTTTATACGCAATTACAAATCACATTTTACGTTGTGCTATTAATTCAAGATTGCATCTGCGATTGAGCAAACATTTTTTCTTTAGCTTTCAATTCGTATCATGTTTTATTGTCACTCTGCAAAAGATTCCTATTTAAGTTTGAAAATATTTTTGTGCGGACTGTAATACCAATGTATTGTAATAAATCTGAATATATCTTCAGGTAATATAAATGAAATATAAATATAAACGTATTTCTGAATTTGCTAGGTGCCCAGTCCTACAGTTAGACTTGCTCATAAACACGTTCCAATATTATTTTAATATATCTCGATGTCGAAAACAGTTGCGTAATCGGAACAGAATAGTGAATGTTAAGCTGGTTCGTCAAAAGATTGGCATCTTTCCTTGCGGAAAGTAACGTACAGAAATTTAAATAAATATATGGCCTTGCCATACCTCAAAAACTGAAAAAACGTTAACATTGACTTTCAGAAAATGAATGTAAAATATTTGTAGCTTGTTGTATACGTGTATTGCTAGGTAGCTAGTAACATTAGTTTGTAAATATATAAAATTTTTCTATAGTTATTTAACACAATATTCTGAGGTCCATTTTTTTGACCTCACTCTAGATAGGAAAATGGTATTGAAATGCTATTACGTGAAGTTACGTATTCGTAAAGCCGGGAATTGTAATAACGAGCAACTACTGCACTTTCAATTGATTTTTGCGAAACTTTACCCCCTTCTTTTAATTCGGTCATCAATCTTTCTCAGGATTCGTGGATTGCTAAATTACTAATCTCATTAAAAATTAGGTCCATTGAAGTCAGATGTGGGGGGGGGGGGGCAAAAAATTGTACGCACCGCGGCCACGTTGAGTCATTTTAGTGCTTATCAGCATTTTTTCTGAGAGGGTGCCCAGCAGAGGCACGTTCAATGCACTGTCTAGAAAGAGCGTCGATGAGCGACCCCCACGCAGCATGGCTCGCTCTCCTTTAAATAAGAGCTCGGGGATTCAAGGGCATCTTTCCGCCCCGAGTGTTCCTCTCTCAGTCAAACGCTCTCTTCATTCTCTCAGGCGGGCGGGCGAGCAGTCGTGTGGTCCTGGGCGAGGTGAGGGTGGCAACGGCGAGGAGGGGAAACGGGAAGGGGGAGCAGAGGAGAGAGGAACGACGGGGAGGAGGGGCAACATGGGGGACCAGCAACGGGGGTGGGCATCGGGGAGGGGGAGCAACGGCGAGGGGGGGGGGCAACGGCGAGGGGGACAACGGGGAGAGAGGCAACGTGGTAGGGGCAGCGGGCTGGCGGAGCAACAGCGATGGGGGCAACGGGGAGGCGGTGCAACGGGAAGAGAGGCAACGTGGAGGGGGCATCGGGGAGGCGGTGCAAAGGGGAGGGGAGAAACAGGGAAGGGGGGGGGGGGCAAAACATTCGGTGAGCGCGGTGCGGAAATAGTTGGGAGCGTGCTAGCGCACGGCAGGTGCGCAGCCGAGAAACCTGGATGGGGCAAACCCCGCGCGAACTCGCATCAACTAACCCAACAATGCTGCTACAGCGCTAGGGAAGTTTCGCGAAATATGTAAAGATTCGGATCTGAGATCTGAATTTGAGTGGATGATGATTTATTTAAACGAAGTTCAGTTATCTAGTCTATGAAATGAAATTTCGTATACCGGGGAATTTTTTCCAAGTAATGGGTTCGTAAAACCCTTTCTTAAAGATTAATAGCTTTTTAATAACCTTTTCGCTTACTCTAGCTGAGTGCTGCGTCAACACAAAAATTAGATTTCACTAACATTACAAGCTCTGACTTACGAGCTCTCACTTGAATGTAAAAGAGATTTTTAAGATAATTGTTTATATTAACTCATTAGAGCCCAGCAATCTATTTATAGAGAAGTAGATACTTTTTTTGTATTCCAGCGTTATAAAAGAACATTTTCTGTTGCAAGAAATCGTTCGTAATCGGGCATTTTACGGCACAAATGATAGATTTTATGTCACGAATGATTGCGTCATCACACATTCAGACAACCGTAACGAGAGAATTGGGGGGAGGTAGAGCTAAACGGAACAGCCGATCACCGTTTACTCGCACGATGTCAAATACCTGAGTCATCACAGGGAAGTTGTTTCGCAAAATTAAGTTTGATTCTCGTAAAAATATATAATGCTGATATACAAAAAATATACTATGCAACTTGTTTACAATTTTGCTTTGTTACATTCGTACAAATTTGAAAACTCGCTCCTAAAGTCGCTCGTTTTCAAAACATGTACTCATGCAATAAAGCTTAACATTATAAACTAATTGCATAAACTACTATTTTTCTTGCCTCCCCTCCTTGTTTGGTTTAATTTACATATCGAATACATTTTCTTTGGACATTTCAGAAACATATCTAGAAGTTTTGGAAATCCTACATGCTAGACACCGATGTAGCGGAGGCCACAACGCTTTGTCGCTTCTGTCCAGGGAGTAATCATGACTTTCCCAGTATTACAATATTCTACTACTGGACGTGAGGTTGATTTCTTGGCATGTATCTTCCCAAGATTCCTGTAGCATTAAAAAGGCGAAAATTTCAAGATGCTGAAAACAAATAATAAATTGTAAAATAAATATTGCCAAATTCATCAGGGACAATTCAAAATTCAATAGGGATAAAGTAAAGACTGTTTTGAATAGCAACACGTTTCCTTCCTTCGCAGTGTCTTTCATGTGAATTATTCATCTGAAGCACCAAAATACGTAAAACAGGAATTGTAAATACAGCAAATCTGCCCATAACAGTGCTGCTTCAACTACAAACGCGGTTTCACTAATAAATATTTGAAGACTTAACGCCCTCTCTTGAGTGGAAGACGTGGATTTGTTACGAATATTTGTTGTTTATATTAAATGAATCGTGGCCTTATTGGTGATATGAAATTCATAAATACTTTTGTAATAATGTTGAAAATAATAACATTAATTTTTAATAAAACATTAACATTTAATAAAACATTATTAAATGAGATAACTTTCTGTTGGCTTTGAAAAAATGGTAATTTGCAAAGGCACAATTATGGAGCCCACATTCAAAAGACGATAATTTTTTTCCTTAAAGAGCAGTATATTTTATTATAATTAGATAAATGTTTCACCTGAAAGCAAAAAGATAGAAGTAAAAATTTAACTCATTACAATTTTAAAAGAAATTTCACTCGTGGTTCATGAATATGTAATAGGTACAGCAAAAGTTTAGATACATGCTTGTCGACGCTCTGACCCGTGACAAAATATTGTACGTTAATGTTACAATATTCTGCTATTACATGTGACGTTCATGTCTTACGGTGAACTTTCTCTAGATTCCAATAGTTTTGCAGAAAATGGAGGTACTCTCGAAATCCGGAAAGTAAATAATGTAATACAAAATAAATATAACATGATGCATCAGAGACAATTCAAAATTCAATACGGTTAAAAAAAGACCGTATCTTTGAGTAGCGCCACGTTGTCTTCCGTAGCAAAGCTTTCATCTGAATTATTCATTTCTTTATCCTTGATGTTACAGGTTCTTAGTCACTGGAATATAAAAAATTCACTTGGAATAAAAGCCTGTTCTTGGAAATTGGCAATATTGAGTTTATTTTCAAATAACGTCGGTCGTGATTCGACCTCCTTCAGGGCTATACATCAGCTAACAAAACAAACCAAGTTTAAAAAAATTGACGCCTTTCACTATTTGATTCACCATGTGTTAATTTAAGATAGATTTGTAAAAAAAGACACTACAAACGTGGGAAAATGTTTGTTGAAATATAAAATAAACTATTGCCAATTCGCGACAACTGCCTTCTATTCTCAGTGCAATTTTATTGTCTCTCTCTTACTTTGTAAAAAAAAGAATGTATTGTAATGGTGCAATGGAAAAAGGCGAATTTTTGACAGAACAATCTTTGAACCTTTCAACCAAGCCCTTGAGTTTTACGTATCTGTTTTGTTTTTG
Source organism: Gryllus longicercus (assembly GCA_038098605.1). Lineage (NCBI taxonomy): Eukaryota > Metazoa > Arthropoda > Insecta > Orthoptera > Gryllidae > Gryllus > Gryllus longicercus. The sequence continues at coordinate 4,071,131 of JAZDUA010000081.1, read as the reverse complement.
TTTTCTTGTTTCATCTATAGCCATCTTTAATTATAAATGAAGTCGTAGGCTTCCGCGGCCAGAGTCATGGGAACGATCTTCGGTGTCCGGGTAAAGCCGCATCGAAGACTGTGTTGCCAATGTTTTGTCGTATCGTGGTCTTCCTCAGGGCTGCAGCGACATCAATCAGAAATCACATTCTGGCTGCTTGGAACTAGTGATTTCAATTGTGCTTGATTGGCGCAATGTCAATCAACTACAATCTCTGTCTGCCAACCATCACCACGAAATAAAACTGCTTTAAATATATATTTTTATTTATATTTACTGCCAAAAACGGCAAAAGTGGATGAGGACATCAACTGATGTCACTGCAGTCCTTCCTAGGCTGCGAATCCCGACGGTAGCAGGAGTTTTGAGACTAGCTAGACAGCTAGGTAAATGCCGGAGCAGTACGTAACAAACGGGCCACGGACCGCGCGCGATCTTTCCTTCCTCTTCCTTGTCATAACCTCACCCCTTAGTTACACACACTTACACTTTCATGCACTACACTTTCAGACTTGTCAGAACACCAGTCAGAAGCTGCGAGCTTATCCCGGCTGGGGCGAGATACCTGGAGAAATTCCTGCAAGTCGACCTACACAATGTGATCAAAAGTATCGGGAGATGTCGAAAACGGTGTTATGGTGTGGTCAGGTTTTTCTTGGAGGGGACTTGCACCCGTTGTTGTTTTGTGTGGCACTATCACAGCACAGGCCTACGTTGAGGTTTTAAACACCTCCTTGCTTCCGACTGTTGAAGAGCATTTCGGGTATGGATATTATATCTTTCAACACGATCGAGCACCTGTTCATAATGCACGGCCTGTGGCTTAATGGTTTCACGACAATAACATTCCTGTATCGGACTGACCTGAACAAAGTCCTGACTTGCATTATATCGAACACCTTTGGGATGTTTTGGAACGCCGACTTCGTGCCAGGCCTCACCGACATACATCTTTACCTCTCCTCAGTGCAGTACTGTGACGTCAGAGACGTTCAAAGTTGGGTTGCGGAAGAATGGTATTTTAACTTTAAAAACAATCGTTTAAAAAGTACGAAATATTTGCAAGGGACAACTATTTTATTTACAAATACCAAATATATTTTCAAAGGAGACTTTACTACCGGGTGGTATCGCAGACCCACCGGACTTTTAACCCAACCTTGGGAACATGAGAAATGAACCTCTCACTTGCCTGCGTGCATTTTGATACATCGCCGGACCACCCACTCGCCCACCCGTTTCCTTTTTGCTCGTGTTTCTGCTGTCTCGGCCGTCCTCTACGCATCTCGAGCGTCATCTCACCCTCCCCGACGCTTCTCAGTGGTTATGAAAGGGAGCTTTGTGATGCAGTAGCAGCTTGGTACTGTGAATGCACGAAGTTAAATCATCGTCTTCGTTATAATAAAGTTCATAATTTTCTGCGGTGACAGTGTTCAGTGAAGTTCAATGTTCATGAAGTGATTTCCATTGCAAATTGATCAAAAAATTAATCGAATGTTGAAAACATTCTTAAGTTATGTTGACATCGGTATGTTAATTATGTGCTTAAAAAAGCACAAGCTTTTAATTTGTGTTGTAAGGGAAGGGAAATTCAAAAAGTTTTCAGTTAGCCAATTTTTGAATATATCTTGAGTTTGAACAAAAATACAGTTTCTAAGTAAGCTTAGGATTTTTTGCTATTTGTCTACTTTTTCCTTCAACGGAAAACTCAAAATTTTAGTTTACGTATTCATTTTGAGGCATTGGCAGAATTATATGCAAATTTTATAGTTCACAGAAGTGCCATTTGCACTAATGAATTCCTATTTTATGTTTAAATACTCAAATGGTGCATGTTCTCACATTTATTGAACAAAGAATTTTAATCCAATTTTTTTTTAAATTGTAATTTTTTTTCGTTTTTATCCTGCAGAGTACAGAGATATCGGACAACTGAAAATTCAATTTTCCGTTTTACTGCGGGTATTTCGTATTGGATGGGGGAGTCGAGCAAAGTGGACTGGTTTGTGAAATAATGAAACTTCAACTCCTCCCAAACATTCCCACCATAGCCCGAATTAGATTAATTTCGAAGGACCACCCAGATTCCTGTAAAGAGAGAACAGGTTGTAACCACTCTTGCAGATCTGGGACTGCAAGGATAGAGGAGGAAGGAGAGTGCTTGTTACCATGAAAGATGTAGATTGAATCATGTAAACATATATTCTAAAAATAAAATACATAAAAATACATCTTAAGCTATACGGGGAGAAGGAACAAAGGGTTGCAACATACAAAATCACAATGTAAATACAATATTAGTGCGGTAGCACAGAACTTGCTCCTCTTGCATCTTGCTGAAGTTGGTGTGGCTGCGGGCGGCTAGCTAGGCCAGGCCCGACAGAGGCAGATGCAGTTCGGGGAATTGTGGGTGCCGTAAGTAGCACCAGAGAGAACACGAAATACCAGTTAGACATATAATGTCGGCAACACAACTTGTAGAATAGTTACACAGGCGCCACGTGGACGTGAATACAAAATTAGCTGAACACGTGGCAGTAGTACAGTTTGCAGAATAATTAAATCACAGGCGCCACACAGACGTGAATACAAAGTTAGCTAAACACGTGGCAGTAGTACAGTTTGCAGAATAGTTAAATCACAGGCGCCACACAGACGTGAATACAAAATTAGCTGAGCACGTGGCGAGCAACAGCTTGTAGAATAGTTAATCATGCAGCACATAACGTGAACACATGGCAAGCAGTAGTTTGTTGAATAGTTAATTATATGCAACACATGAATCGTGAGCATAAGGTGCAATTGAGCACGTAGCAAGTAGTAGAGGCGCAATAGTCACCAGTAGCAGCATTGAGTGTAGACGGCAAGAATGGCCGCAAAGTTGAGGCAGTACCATGGGTAGCGTGGGGCCCAGGTGATGACGCCAGAAGAGCAGCGCCGCCCGTCCGCAGTTGCAAACTCGAACGAGCATGGAGAGACTGCTGCGAGGAGAGCAGCATGGAGTATGTCTGCCCATGAGAAGCGACAGAGCAATACTAATTGTTCACGCCACTAGCAGAGCGGCGCGGAGCACGTCTGCTCGACATGGAGGCCAGACGAGAACTGAATGTTCACGCCGCTAGCAGAGCAGCGCGGAGACCCATCCGTTCAGCAAGGAGATCGGACGAGAACTGAACTGCCTGGCGGTTGGCAGTATCTTGCAAGCGTGGAGCTCAGTGTTGCGTCATGTGACGTAAGTGGGAATTTTCTAGGAATGCCAGCTGCACGGTTGCTGCCGTGCGGTGGTGGGGGAAGCCTTGGCTGCGTGGCGGCCGAAGGTTCTGGAATGCCCACACAAAGGAGAACGGGCCGCAGGCGCCAGCGCTGCTTGCAGACACCGGCAGGGGGCCAGCCCCCACCCTCCGGCAACACGCCTCAAGGAGGGGGGGGGCGCTGGCGGCGGTGGCCCGCGCGCGGCGCGCGCCGCGGTGGTCGCGGGCATCTCCAGCCGCAAGCGAAGGCAGGCGAGTGCTGAGAGCCGGTGCACTCTGGTGGCAGGAGGAGGAATTAATACGAAGCATAACGTCGCAGAGGAGCGTTGGCGGCGAGGCAGCGGTTGCCACACGTGCCGTGCGACGGAGTTCGTTATTGCGAGTGGAATTTTCTGGGAATTTTTAAGCGCGCAGCTGCGCGAGGCGATTGCTATAAGTCCGTTAGGCAACGTTGTTGCGTGAGGGGACTTCCAAGAAGTGAGGCACAGCTGCACGTGGCGATCTGAAAGCTTATTTGGAAATACAGATACTGAGAAGCGGGCCGCTATGGGCCGTGCAGAAGCCTCAGAGATATGCGTCTTGAATAAAATATAAAATATATAATTATGAAATAAAAATAGCTTGCACTGACACGTATTATGAAATACGTACAAAATCGTATGAAGTAATCAAGTTATTTTTTACTTCAAATTTTTAAACAATTTTTCACTCAAAAACGACTTAAACATTTTCTCAATACAGAAATTGGTGCCGATTTCTTCGTTCGCGAACACTGTATTTTCGAAAATTGCAAAAAAAAGTTATCATTGCAAATGTACAACATTGAATACAGAGATTTTTGTCTCAAATAAAATATGTTCTAAAAATCAGATCTGTAAATAAAGCTATGTATATTTTCTATTCTTTAAATGATGGTATTTGCGGAAGTTCTGCTTGAAATTAATGTACATTATGAAAAATCTCAAAAAACACTACACATTTTTTATTCGTGTTTTTCTATAGGTAGAAAAAGGATAGCTTAAAATAATGGCGCAGGTCTCAATTTTCTTTTACTCTCTGAATTTTGAAAATTGCAAATTTTGAACTATTTTAGATATAATGTGAGAAGATATGTCCTGTTGAAACACCACTAGTTACAACATTTGTGTTACGCCTGGCGACTAAAAAAGGCATACAACATTTTCAATTACAAGTATGTTTAAAATGAATGTGGGGAAAAATAAATTGTGCAGCATTAAAAAATTATTTTTCATTTAATGAAAAGCAAAGAGTTAGCTTCTCGATTCAGCGTTTTTTGTCCGAATTGGCCAACGGTGAAACAAGGATATCTTCGAGAACGATGAAAGCAAACATTCCATGAAGGTAACTGTGTTATGTGTACATCAAAACTTTCTTCACAAGTACATAAAAAAGGATAAGAAAAATGAAAAGTGCCTTTTTAAATGCCTATATTACATTTTTGATGCTTAGTTTGCGTACCTATTTCTACAGTTATTCGTGCATACAAATCCGCAGCTTCCTTCTAAAACATTTTTTAAACTTTACACATGAACAATTAGAAGCAGGAGCGTCAAATAGCAACGAGGAATATACTTAGCCACTTTAATACAGCATTAGAAATTACACGTGAATGCACGTGAATTCGTGTAATAGAGAAAAGAGATACGAGAACAGAACAGACCGATATTCGACGCACTTCTACTTTTCCTTCAGATTAAACGTACTTAAAAGTTTAATTTCACTCTTCAACAACCTAACTGCAACAGTATGAGATGAATTCCAATTATTACTAATTATACATAAAATTTCTGACACTTCAATCCAATCGCTCTCTCGCAGGATTTGTGTTCTCGGAATCGTTAGTTAATAACAGCCAACTGGTTTGCGAGTTGCGAATGAAGAGAGGAACAGGAAAGGAAAGGAGGTACTGAGTTTCATCGGGTGACAGTTGAAGAGGTAGCGAAGGCTTCAGCTTGGAGGGAATAACAGGTCGAATCAACAAGAAAATTAATGAGAGTGAGATCTTGTATTTGCAATATTGTAGCTGAAGGAACGAATGTGAATAATTGCCCAATCGGGTTTTAAGTGACGAGGTTGTTAGAACAAGAGTGACGGCAACTGAAATGGAGCGATGTATCACGTGGTAAACGTGTAAAAACACGTGCATGAGGTCGACAGAAGGGGTGGGTGATGGTTCACGTGGTAGGTGAGATACCTGCTGGGGTCAATACAATGCGAAAGAGCGGATGTGGGGATGATTAAGTAGTTGAGTAGAAATTGGAATGTTGTTGAAGTGCAAGAATGAAAGAAGGTGAGCGGACGGGAGGCAAAGCTATTACGAACGGGATGAGGGGAGAGTGCAAAATGACAAGGGACGGAGTGCCACATCTGGGCTACAGAGTGAGCGAGTGGGTGGGCAAAATGTATTTACCTCATCGAAAAAGCAAAAAGAAGGTCACTAGAACTTGTAGGAGAGTAGTGTGTGTGAGTGTGTCTGTCTTCTTGTGTGTATGTGCGAGAGGGTAAGAGTAAGAGAACGAGGAAGATACGAGAGAGGCAAAGGAAAAAGAAAGAGATAGATTAGTGGATGGGTTGGAGAGTGAAAGTGGATGGCGGTGGTGAAGGCGGGGGCCGGAGTGGAGGCGGAGGCTGGTGATGGCGGTGGAGGCTGGTGGTGAAGGCGGGGGCCGGTGGTGAAGTCTGGAGCCGGTGGTGAAAGCGGGTGCCGGAGTGGGGGCGGAGGCTGGTGGTAAAGGCGGCGGCCGGTGGTGAAGGCTAGCGCCGGTGGTGAAAGCGGGTGCCGGAGTGGGGGCGGAGGCTGGTGAAGGCGGGGGCCGCTGGTGAAGGCGGGGGCCAGTGGTGAAGGCGAAGGCCGGAGTGGGGGCGGGGGCTGGTGGTGAAGGTGGAGGCTGGAGTTGAAGGCTGAGGCCGGGGCTGAAAGCGGGGGCCGGTGATGGCGGTGGAGGCTGGAGGTGAAGACGGAGGCTGGGGGTGAAGGCGGGGGCCGTAGTGGAGGCCGAGGCTGGTGATGGCGGTGGAGGCTGGTGGTGCAGGAGGAGGCTGATGTGAAGGGGGAGGCCGGTGGTGAAGGCGGAGGCCGGTTGTGAAGGCGGAAGCTGGTGATGACGTCAGAGAGGGCGGGGGCTATCGCTGGCGGAGGCGGGCAGTCGCAACGGGCAGTGACGGAAACGGGTGCCGGACGCGAGCGGCGGCTGGAGTCTCGGTGCGTCCACTTTTTGCTCGGCGGACGCAGCTGCAGAGTGGGGGCTCTGTGCCGCTGCGTTATCAAGTGCTCCCTGTGCTCTTCCCATCCTCTCCCTCTCCGCGGGGAATACAGATCACAGTGGAGTCATTATTACGTATGCCTTTTGTACTTTTAGTTGCGAACGACCTCCGCAGGCGTGCCCGTTATGATGTACGTATTGCTGTTTGTGAGACACTCAACGTTGGAAAGATTATTCCAACAAGTATGTATTTACGGCAAATAACTGTACTCACTATTATTGTATAGTTACAAAAATTGGCCAAACCACGAATCATAATTCAGTCTAATTTTAGTATTGCGTTTAATTCGAAAACATATTGGAGTAACTGCGTTCTTTTGTATTAACCTTCGATAATACATACGAGAGTATATTGTAAGAGATCCTTGTAACATCACATCTCATCAAGGTCTCTGTAGATATTCTTCGTATTCAAAATGATAAACCAAGAGAATGGGAATTGCAAGAATAGAAAATTAAACTAGTCGTTTTATGATCAGTCCTCGCGTGACCCCTCACCTCAAATCATTTTTATCGACTTTACAACCTGAAATGTTCGTGAAGAAATATTCATGTCAAAGTTCAAGCAAAGTGATCGTAGACCCCCGTTTGGGTGTCTGCAAAGAAACTTTATTGACGGTAAATATGCCGAACAGTCGAATTTATTCATGTTCAATGATTGCGAATTTTGCGTTGAATTTATTGATATTCTCACTTCTCTTAAAGTTCGGTTCTTTTACGTAAACAAAAAAATTAAGAAAACATATTTAGTTTGTTAATATTTCCGCATTTGAGTGTGTTTTATAATATCTATATTTAAAATAGTTTACTAAATCATATGAATGCAGCTGTAAGTTTCCTCTTCTTTTTAATACGAAGGCATTCAGCGTAATTTTGAACCTAAGATCATGAAATAATCATTAATATCCATTAGAAATGACAAAAATGACAATATACCTAGCATCAACAATTAAATGTTTCAAATTATTGTTTTTTTCGTGCATCTCATTTTTAATCACGGATAGGAAGTGAACAAGATAGCAAATTCGCGGTAGAACTGATGTTTTTTGCTTTTTTTGCCTTGTACCTTTTTCTCACACGTTTGTGTTACATCAGTGAACACTGTGAAGTAAAAAACCGGAAGAAGTCTAGAAGAAGATTGATAATTATCCTGAAATGTACGAGTGTTTACAAGCGCGTTTCGCTATAAAAAGGCTGGGTTAACTGCTCCTCTGACGGGCACAACACAAATCGTCTTTTTTTGTAACGTTCTTTCTCTCTTGCCGGATGTTCTAACTTCTTTTACAACGAATTGTACCACCGTAAACATACTACGTTTTAACACCTTTTTTTAACTGCCTTAAAAATGATTTCTCTCGTTACGTTTTGGAATCTTATTACAGAAAATAAATCAAAAATTTACATTTTCAAGAGCAACTTTATACAACGCAAAAGCAAATACCATAACCGGTAAAATTCTCTATAAACCAGCAGCAAACATTTAATTCGTTCTACGCAAGTGACTGGTTAAATTCTAGGTTTAAAGCAATTACTGTATAGATAAAGAAATTGCAGTAAATGAAGACGACTTTAACTAAAACAATTTCAATGTTGAAATGTGTTGTGTGGTACACCGCCCGCCAAACCTCATTAAGGATTCTAAGAATGATGGTCTATGTGATTGTTTGGAAACATTTAAATAAACGATTTGCATTTGCAGAGAGAGGGAGCATTTTCCAAGAGCTGGAGATATTTTGCGCGAGATGTACACCTCAATGTACCCTTGGAATACAAGAAGTAATACGAGTACAGGCGGCAAAAAATAACAAGTGTTTTGATTTGTACACGTAGGCTTTCGCGACTTGAGTTCATGACTTCTAGGCTGCCCGGGTGACGCCGTGTTTACTGTGTCACTACCCTGAAGAAGCCTGCGATATGATAGGCGAATCGTTGGCCTCTCTGCCAACGACGCGGCGTCACCCGGACAGTCTTTTAACTAAAACAATTTCAATGTTGAAATGTGACTAGAAGTCAAGTGTTTTGATTGTTCATCAATGCGATAGCACGAGTGCGTAATTACTATCGAGCACGAAACGGTCTTTTTAGTTATGTGTCATATACGTTTTATATTATCCGAAAAAAATATTTTGGCTTGTAATCTAATTATATGTATGATTAATGAATTTAGATGAACTTCAGCAGAACCTTTTATTACATAAGATATAATAGTCATTTTATCTACTGCAGATAGTTCTATATTTTTGATATAATAAGGAGATATTTAAATACTCTGAACATGGACGTAAATATCATGTGAAGGCGATAAAGTAAAATGAATAAATACTTTGCCAGGGAGGTGAAATGAACTTGGGTATTAAATATCTAACACTAACGATTAACAGTTATACAACGTATTATAATACTTTGCTTAACTTGTACTATTTTTTAAAAATTATCGTACAGCAGCGCGACTTGAGTCGTGATGGGAATTTGAATCCAGAATTAGAATGTATTTGAACCAGATGAAAACCAGCACGTAGTTTTACTTTATCCTGTATAATAACCTCAGTATGGTTTCCATGAGGACTCGAATAGCAATTATTTACCACATGCCTCAAGTACATTTTAATTGCACATTTGCAAACAGATCTGAATATCTTTCCACTCCTCGCGTCTATTAAACATTTGTACACCAATATTATAAACATATGCCACGCTTTATATAGTACGTGGTATTTCTACATGTGGCCCATATTATGTGTATATATTTCACCGTCTACAGTAAAGAAAGTAGTACTTTTATTAACAACAATGTAATTGTACTTGAATTTAAACATATTAATCTGAAAACCTACAAGTTTTTATTACTTGTCCTCCAAATCACCATCCAAATCCATACCTAGAGATGAAGAGCGTTGGCACAAGTACGTGGACGGAGCCGTACTGATACTCATCCTCCTCCTGAAACTCTTCTGTGATAAGTGCCCTTAGTTCAGCAACATTGCCTATTTCATGTCGATACTTTTGTCTTTTAAAAAGACATCATGCAAAAACGTTCTGTGGTATCAAAACGGGAGACCATGCTAGCCAATCCACAGATCCATGTCGACGAATTCAGTTTTTTGGGAATATTTGGATCAACGAATCTTGAACAGCTATGGCACAGAGTGGCTGTGCTTTGTCGTGCTGCTAGCTACAGTTATCAATGTTTTAACCGAATAACATGCATTACACTTACCAGTGTAATATAACCAACTAACCAACTTACCAACTAGCCAACTAACCAACTAACCAACTAACCAACTAACCAACTAACCAACTAACCAACTAACCAACTAACCAACTAACCAACTAACCAACTAACCAACTAACCAACTAACCAACTAACCAACTAACCAACTAACCAACTAACCAACTAACCAACTAACCAACTAACCAAATAACCAAATAACCAAAAAATACTGAACAGTGTGGTAATCTTGCAAGTTGACGTGGCGTGGAGCGGGGAATGAGCCGCCCCTGCCCTTTCGCTGCGCACGGGCGCGCGACCGCGGCGCGTCGACGGGGCGGAAAGGCCACGGGACACCGCTGCGCCCGGGGCGGAGTGTACGGGCGCCACAAGGCGATCAGTGGGCGAGGATTAAGGGGGCTCCAGTAGAGTGCAAGGGGGAGTGGAGCCATTGCCCCTCTTGAAAATGTACAGTTGATCGATTGATTGCTTGTTTAGTGATTTCGGGCAAGTCCACTACCCAGGTCATTATTCTCGTATGTGTAATGCGTGTATTTTTGCTCGGGAGGTAGCGATCTTTCCCGCGCTGTATGGCGAGATCCGGCGCCGACCTACCGTCGACTAGCGGGATTTCCCCAACCAGGTCTCTTCTACCAGAGGACCACCGCGCCAGCCAAGACAAGCTCTAAGCGCCCGACCGTTCTCCCGGCATGTGTGGTAGTGTAGTCCATGTTAGTGTGTGTGTGTAAGGGGTGAGAATAAGATAAGGAAGAAGAAGGAAAGAGCGCGCGCGGTCCGTGCCCCGTTTGTTAGGACTCGCCTTTCAGCCTGATACTGACCGGAGACACCCCGGAAAACTACCCATCAGAGCTACCAACCGCTTGAATTCTCCTCCAGACAGTGGCAGAACTCTGCTCAGTATCTAGCTAGTGTCGCAAGTCCTGTCACCGTCATGGCTCCAACCTAAGACCTCCCGGTTAGAGGCACAGTAGTGACTTGAGTTCTGAATGGAATGGAATGCGGCATGGCGTGATACGATGGAATGGCGTGATACGAATGGAATGCGGCATGATATGATGTGGTATGTTGTGGCATGAAAGAGTGACTGGGCGGGAGGAAGAGAGTAAAGTGTGGAGGGGCGTGGTGGTCTGGAGTGGCTCGAGCGGTGCTGTGTGACATGCGGCGGACGGGAAGGCGCGGGGCTCTGTTTGGCTGAGGGGGGGGGGGAGAGGGCGTTGCGGGCCGGGAAGAGGCGGGGAAGGAGTGCCAGCCACGGGCCGGGTCGTGACGGGGGCGGTGTGGAAGAGCGTAGTGGGATTGTCGGGGTGGTGTCCGTGGTGAGCAAGTCTTATTACTCGCGCAACTTTACTTGAACGATGACGTTGCTTCCCCTTCTCTGGTCCAATAAACAGATGAAGGTGAAAGTTTGCAGCGAGCACTGATGACAACATTCCAAACACATCTTCACTGGCGCAAAATTGAAATAATTTTCTTTTGAAAACGAGAACTTCTATCCGTTATTTTCTCCAAAAAACGAAAGAAATGACCGAAGCAGGCAAAGATCTATCACAGGAGATACCTCTAACTCCTTAAAAAGAACGCAAATTATTGAGAACGTTCCGAAGGCAAGACTGATTCTCCAGAGAATGGCATTGCTTTATAAAATCTAGTGGCCGATTTCGTAACTAATACCCCCACTCTACCCGCTTTTCTTCAATCCATCGTTGAAGAAAAGTTGCGTGAGTAATAGTACACGTGGCGACGGCGGCGGCATCCGAGGTGGCGCCGAGGGGCGCTCGTGTTCCTGACCGAGAGCGCCTTTCCCGGCGCGCGGGTGGAGCGAGTCGCCGCGGGGGGGGGGGGGCTGTTGGCGGAGGCGGCGAGTGCTCCCGCCGCGCCGGTGAAAGCGGATGCCCGGAATCAATGACCCGCGCCGCGGTGGACAGGTGGAGGGAGAAAGGCGCTGGCGTACGGTGGCGACCGCTGCGCAGATCGTAGTTCGCGAGGCGGAAGGGTGGGGGGTCAACTATTGGGTTCAGGAGATCGTAGACGCGTCACATGTTGGGGAAAGGTAAGTTTGGTTGATTGATTCATTAGTGATTCCGGGCGGGTGTTTAAACAGCTAAGTTCATAAGTTCATATTCCCGTAAGTGTAGTGCGATCTACGTCGGCTTATGGGGATTCCCCAACCAGGTATTTCAGACCAGTCATTCGATTTTTCGGTATCAAGGACCCACAAATCATGAATTCTAGCTACAGCACATGGCAGAGTACATTTTTTTTAAATTTAGCAACTGAATGTATCAACTTTTTCGTTACCAGGCATCCGCAATAAATTTTTTTCTGCCAAACATTCGTCTTTTCCTGCAGCATTACATAAGTTTCTCTTCTCAAGACGTATAAGTTTTAGGCGAGTAAAAATCAACTCTTTAAATAAGGTCATACATCTTTTAACACAAATTTATGCTTGATATTAATGCAATTTTTAAAATAATAGCATTTTCGAAAAAATACTATCCAAAATTTTTCTTTTTTTTTTCAGGGAATGGACAAGGGACTCTTAAAAAGAATGGCACAAATTCAATTATTATTCAATTATTCAATTGAACTCTCTGAATGTTCTCAAATTACAAATTTAGAAATAATACGAGAAAGTATGTGCGCAGTACATAGATGTTAATCCAAATTATTTTCGTAAATCACAGTATTTAAATGCTTTTATTCTCACTGTATATCGTTTTGTAAAGTTTTACTACTCACGCAGACCACGCGATTTCAACAGCCTCACAAAGTTACTAAATGTATACCATTAACACCCTGGACATCGAAAGGTAGTCAGTTTGGCATCCTTAAGAATGTCATTTCTGGTGCGCGCTTCGCCCCTGCCACACTGCGACCGCCGTGACCTTGTCCCTCGGCACCGCTCTCTGCCTCAGCGCTGAGGATTTCGTCGGTCGAAAAGAAAATATTTGAGTGGGTGGCCTTCTGACACTCCTTCGCTTGTCATGATATGACAAGATGATACTGTTTTTCTTATGTTGTACATTGAATTTAATTTGTACTCTATCTACAACAATGGGTTAGAAAAGATACGTATCGTTTTGCAGACATACAGGGAGTCTCACCAACTATTGGCCACCCCCATGACTTCTAAACGGTTCACTATATAGAAATGTAGTTTTCGCTCAACTAGGTGAAGTCATGAGGCAAGTAATGTGCTGTAGCGATATTCTATGATATGTTTTTAGTTTATGAGAAATTTAAGCAATTTTTAAATGTAACCCCATATTTTTCTCACTTGCAATAGGTCGTATAAGGAGTAATCCAATGATGTAACATGTCTTATGTTTTGAAAATATTTTGAGTATAAAAGTATACTTTCGGACATGTGATTTTAAAATGAACGTGCAATGTTTGCTGTAGCAGCCCTTGCAACAGTCGCGTCTGGAGTCAGTTGCCTATGATTCGCGCTGCCGCCGACCGTCGTCTGTGCGCCGCGGAGGCCACCTTCCCCAAAGGCGACTGTTGCAAGGGCTGCTACAGGAAACATTGTCTATTCAATTTAAAATTCACATTTCAGAAAGTCTAATTTTACACTCAAATTACAGTCAAAATTTTAACACACCATACATCGATGTACTCCTCTTTTTATGATATATCAAAATGCAGGCGACAAAAAATTTAATTCCATTTAAAAAACCGAAGATGATTTAATTTCTCGAAAACTAAAAATATTTCAAACAATATCTCTACAGCATATTACTTTCACCTAGATGATGCTTGTTGAGCGAAATCTACATTTCGATGTCATGAACCGTTTAGAAGTTATGGGGGTGACCCCTAGTTCGTGGGACACATATAGAAGATATTTCTGTATGACTACAGAATACTTACAGAATATATGCTCTTTACAGAATGTATGCTGTCTACAGAATGTATGTATTTCTGCAAGTTATCGGTGGCAGTAATAATAACGATTCCACAATCCTTGCGAGGATATTATTCTACACGACTGTCGACGAAACACATTCATGTCAATGAGGTCTCGCAGTCGCCTACAGAAGGCAAGAGCTCCGCGCTTTCTGCCGCGGCAGAACGCAATGATCGTAAGACAGGTGAACCGCGAAACAGAATGCGAGTTGTTGTTTAGTAGAGTCCGAGTTAAGGTGGTGTCCCCTCCCTGGGGACACCACCTTAACGTAGCACTGTCCGTGCGGGTGACGAGGGTTTGCGTGTACCAATGAAACAGAGAGCTATGCCGGCGGTAGCGTAGCTACTGGTAGGGCCTCCCAAGCCGGACAGGTCTCTGTCGAGGTGCCAGACGAAGTGTGTCCCACAACGACCTATCCTCCCCAACCCATCCTTAATTCCTAACCATTTTTCCAGGTCACCATAGGCCCGGTGCAAGACCCATCGTCGCAGGACTCCTGTGCCATGGAAAATCAAGCGTCGTGACTGTGACCGAAGCTAGCGGGAAGCGTAAGTCGTTAGCTAAATTCACACGCAGCTTAAAACACAATGGATTGTTCTAGTGGAGCAAAATTATCCGGAGTTAAAATACCCTCCCGATCGGATCTCCGGGGGAGGGTGTCTGCTGGAACAACTCATCATGTCAAGAAAAAATCTTTTAACTTCGCAGCGTGGAACGTCCGTACTCTACAGGACAATGACACTTCAGAGCATGCGGAAAGGAGAACAGCAACTATAGCTCACGAATTGAAACGCATGGATATAGACATAGCGGCACTCAGCGAAACTAGACTTCTGGAGGATGGTAGTCTTGAGGATAACAACTACACTTTTTTCTGGAAAGGCCTCCCGAACGGCTCTAGGAAAATTCACGGGGTCGGCTTTGCAATTAAGAGTGAGCTTATTCCATCGCTAAGTGAGCTACCAAAGGGCAATTCTGAACGACTTATGTCCTTAAAGTATCAACTCCCCGATCAGACCTATCTCACCGTAATTAGTGCTTATGCTCCAACACTGGATGCGGAGCAGGAAACTAAAGATGCATTTTATGAACAACTGGAAGAAATCCTCCGACATACTCCTAAACACCAGCGGATATTATTACTGGGTGATTTTAACGCCAGAGTAGGTCGGCAGGCCGAACTCTGGCCTGGAACCATCGGCAGAAACGGAATCGGGAATGTAAACGCAAATGGGGAGCTGCTTCTCAACAAATGTGCCGAGCATAATCTCGTCATCACAAACACTATTTATCGGCAGAGAAATAAATGTAAAGGGACATGGTGCCACCCTAGGTCAGGGCATTGGCACTTAATTGACTATGTAATAGTTAAGAAATGGCAGCTCGGAGAAGTACACATTACGAAGGCTATAACGCACGTAGAAAACTGGACAGATCATCGTTTGGTATTATCTAAAATGTCCATGAAGCTCAAACCAAAACCAAAACGCAGGAAAATGTTTCCTAAGACGCGGCCCCCCCGCCTTAATCTGGAAAGGCTTTCTTCCTCCTCAGAAACTAAGAAAACCCTCTGTCAAAATATAGAGGGAAAGGTAACGTCGCTAGTGATAAATAGTGAACCGGAAATATGCTGGATGGAATTACGTGATGTATTATACAAGATAAGTGAAACAACGTTGGGGACCACAAGAGCGCGTAAAAATCCTGACTGGTACAGTGAAAATCAAGAACAAATTAAAGATCTATTAGATGCCAAACATAAAGCCTTCCAATCTCTACAAAATAAAGCAAATGATCTCCACGCTCAAAGTCAATATAAGTAACTTAAACAACAGGTCCAAAACCAAGTGCGAGCCATAAAGAATGAGTGGTGGCGTACTAAAGCAGAGGAAATCCAAGGGTTTGCTGATCAACATGACCAACGAAGCTTTTACAATGCAGTAAAACAAATATATGGTGTCTCCTACAGAAAAATCTGCCCTATAAAGGACAAAAATGGAAATCTTTTAACAGCGGAAGAAGAAATCAGAGAAAGGTGGAAGGAACACTACTCCTCTATCCTAAATCTGAAGACAAATATAGATAAAGAGGTCATTAACTGTATTCCTAAGTACGAACCCGATCAATCTCTTGATCTTGAAATATCCGAGGAGGAAATAAAATGCGCCATCGGGGCTCTTAAAAATCATAAAGCCCCAGGGAAGGACAATATTCCAGCAGAAGTTTATAAAGTTCTGGGGGATACAACTCTGGAGCATCTGAGGTCAGTCTTTAATTTAATTTGGACTACTGGGACTGTCCCACAGGACTTCAGGGATGCGCAGATCATAAATATCTTTAAGAAGAAAGGTAGTACCTCAGATTGCGATAACTATAGGGGCATTTCTCTCTTATCAACCGGTGGCAAGATTTTGGCGAGAGTGATGGCATCTAGACTTCTCAAGCACATGGACCGCCTTATCCCTGAATCCCAATGCGGATTTAGACCACAGAGAGGAACCATAGATCTTATTTTTACACTAAGGCAGCTTCAAGAGAAAGTCAAGGAACAACAAACACAAATGTATATAGCTTTTATTGATCTCGCGAAAGCGTTTGACTCTCTAAACAGAGAAGCCCTATGGATGATCATGGAATCATTTGGAGTACCTAAAAAATTTCTGCAGATTTGCAGGAGTTTACATCAGAACAATCGTGCTAATGTAGTGCACAATGGAATACCAACCGAAGTTTTCCAAACAATGACGGGCGTCCGCCAGGGCTGTGTCTTAGCACCCCTACTTTTCACTGTATTTGTTACAGCATTATCTGTAATAGTCGATACCAGGCTGTGTACAAGAGGCCTAGAAATAAGACATAGATTTGATGGTGGGCTCTTTAATCTGGGGAGACTACGAGCTAAAACTAGAACGAAATTTATCACGGACCTTCAATATGCTGATGACTGTGGTCTGATATCCGACTCAGCGGAAAATCTACAAGAAATCCTTAAAACATATTCTTGGGCATATCAGGCACTTGGACTAAATATTAACATCGATAAAACGAAAGTCATGTCCTGCCCTCCTAGTGCAACGCAAACGAATATCATGATAAAGGACAGAAAGGTAGAATATGTTGATTGTTTCAACTATTTAGGCAGTGTAGTTAACAGAACTGCGAATATTGATGATGAGGTACGATACAGGATAAATGCTGCATCCAAGACCTTTTGGAGACTACGTGAACGAGTGTTTGACAATCACGATCTATCTGTCCAAACTAAAGCAGCTGTATATCGAGCAGTGGTTATTCCAACAATGCTCTATGGGTGCGAAACTTGGACACCGTATAGAAGACACATAAAATCTCTCAGCTCGCTACAGCAGAGACATCTACGGCAAATCATGAGAATAAAATGGTTCCAAAAAGTCCCAAATAAGATTGTTCTCGAAAGAGCCAAATGCAGGGATATTGAGATGCTGATGTCACAGGCACGACTCAGATGGATTGGTCATGTGTATCGCATGGAAGAGAATCGACTACCGAAATGTGTTCTTTATGGTGAACTTGTGAACGGCCAAAGGAAACAAGGAGGACAAATCAAAAGATATAAAGATGTTCTCCACGGCACGCTGAAGCAAGTGCAAGTGCAAGATTCTTGGGAGACGTTAGCATTGGACAGACTGGAATGGAGACGAGTGTGTAAAAACTTTAGTGTTGAAGTACACCAAAACAGAAGAAGAAGAAATGTGCCCAGTGAAGTGTCCGAGTGTCCGGAGTGCGGTCGGGTGATCTTCTCGCGGATCGGTCTTTTCAGTCACCGTAAGACGCATCAAACTTCATAGCCATGGACAGTTTTTTTTATTGTCTACATGAGTGTTGTTCTTAATTTTTAAACGGAAGTGAAGGTTATTCTTCTTAAACTTTTTAAACTTTTTAGACATTTCATTTTATATATGCAATCCAAAAAATGTGTTTTTATATACTCGATTTCGAGTTCAGCAATGTATGTATGTAGTAGAGTCCGAGAACATAGAGGTTCTGTAGACGTTCTGTAAGGTTAAGGCGTCCATTTAGTATTTTTAAATCATCGGCTTCAAAGTTGTAGACAAAGTATAGTTTTCTACCCGCGTAGAATGGCTATCGTTGCAGAAATTTCGACACTCGTGATTAATAGCTATTATTCTACGCTCGTTGAAGAATATACTACCATACCCGCGCGACAATGTTTTGAAAATTACATTGGCTTTCAACAGTAATTCTTAATTCTGGCCGAACTTTCACCAAGTGAAGGACAATATTATGAAAATATAACGGACTTAAGTTTCAGAAAATTAAAATCTGTACTTGAGGAATGCATGAACAAATCTATTATTCCTTGTTGATAGCATGCTAAATAATTTTGTTGGACGTGATAGGTTGCCAAGTACTTTTTAAACTCATTTTCTCAGCAATATATTTCGTTTGATTTATTACAATCAAATTTAATGAACTTCATTACCTTTGCTATTATCCAAAACCTAAGAATGAGGTTTTCAATATTATTCTTCCAATCTGAAATAAGTTTCATATTAAAGTATCATAAAGTATTATTCGAATAATATTTTCACAAAAAAATAATTTTGTATTATGTACAAGAATATTGAAAAATAGAATATTGAAAAGTAGAATAATTCTCATTCATCACAGAGAGTAACAAAAGCAACGTTATTTTCAACAGACGTCCATTGTAATTATCGCTTGGCATGTATTATATGAAAAGAATGATTAAAAAAGCACGCGTTTTTTAAAAACACTTTTTACACTAAATTATTTAATTTGAGGATTTTAGCGCCCTGTTGCTTGTGATTGTCTCCAACACCAACTCTTATATATATTTCAAGTGTGTACATGAAAGAACGTTTCTGATAAATGTTTCCTCTCAATTACTGCAGTCGAAGGTCTGAACACTGCGTTGGAGGTTACTCAATGTGGCACGGAAGCAAAGTTCTAAAGTTATGGAGAATCGTTTCTGCATCCATTTGATATTTCTAAGGTCCTGAGGCAACTGAACGCAGTTTCCCTGAGTTGTAGAAGTTTTCAAACTGAATTTTTTTTCTAAAGTGTGGACTCGAATTATCACCAGAAGTGAAGTTGCAATATCTTCGGTAATATAGATATTGACACTTTTTTAATGTATTAAATGCCCAATTTTTTCCAGCACGTGCCTGTGTATTTGCCTTAAACAATTAATAAAATGGAGTAATTCTTAATTAAATTGTTGTGGAAATTAACACATTGTTCACAAACTTCTAAAAGTCTCTTCGTCTACTGACGCAGAAACGATGTGTCTCAGGGCCTCAAGTCACTGAATCTTCACTCTCTGCCCTTTCAGCGCCCTATAAACTTAACATTCAATTTTGCCCCATTTATGTGCTTGTGTACTGCGGTGTCGATTGCTGTTGAAAGAGATCACCTTATTGCCCTAGACATCTTAATCATCGGCGATTTGACCGGCGAACAATAGAGACCGTAGAAATGATTACTAATCCAGCCGCACTCAGAACTACCGAGCCTGCTGCAACGCCGAATTGAAAACGTCATTATTGTGTATAATTGAAGGTCTGCCCGGAATAGGGCTGTAACAAAAAAATTGGCAAATATGGGATGTTAGTCGAACACGGCAGCGTTATTACATCATGACACACTCTTTTCCGATATGTACAATAATTCACTAAGCTATTCATTGTTTATCATAGTAGCATTCCGTGGAATTAGGATGTAACATCAGTCAGTATGCCCAATCTGCAAATGAATTGTGGCTTCGCGTACTAAAACGTATTAATAAAGGCCGTGGGCGTAAAACAAATATCATTGACGCGAAAATCAAATATCTGAAAAATCGTGATGAATATACCATGAGCAGTAGCGAACTTTCGGCCCCTCAAGGCCCGCCGGGCGACTTCAGGTAAAAGAGGGCTTCGTTTTTGGCAGAAGGTTTTGCGACTGTAAGGAATAGGAAGTATTTGATATTTTCTGTATTAAGTATTTGATAATTTCTGA
This sequence comes from Gryllus longicercus, assembly GCA_038098605.1. Classification (NCBI taxonomy): domain Eukaryota; kingdom Metazoa; phylum Arthropoda; class Insecta; order Orthoptera; family Gryllidae; genus Gryllus; species Gryllus longicercus. The sequence goes on along the minus strand of JAZDUA010000081.1, from coordinate 4,051,403 downwards.
TACTAGTTGACAAAATAAAAAATTAAAAACGTCTTCCAGAAGAACGATTTTTCCCTCTTTGGTAGCTTATAAAACCCTGCTTCTAAATAAATTAAGGTAAACAACCTTACTCATATATGATTTACAATAGACTTAATTTCATAAAATTAAAACACATTAAGGGAGATTTTTCAACTATTGGTTAATAGTCATAGGCTGATGAATTAGAATTGGTGAAAGAATATTTTTATTATTAAAAACACTACTTGTGTTTGCTTTACAATTTTATAAAGGGGGCCCGGATAAACGTTTTGCGGGCAGGGCCCGCACTCAATTCATAACGCTACTAACCACAAGAAAAGGCGCTATCAAACGTGCTCTATTGAGATACGCAAGAAAAGGATGTAATATCTCTAAGCAAAATATATCTAATAGCGAAAGGAACAAATATCACTTCATTACTCGACTTGTGTGACAAAATTGCATCGTTACATACAAACTTTAGTGGAAGAAGCTTTTCGATAGCTTTCAAATTTGTTTTGGTTTGTCTCTTCGCTCTTTCAGAAGCAACGGCTGACGCAAGAGTCGACTTTTGTAGGAGAAGGGGTTTCAATTTTAATTAGGGCTCGCTTCTCATAAAAGTGTTCAACAGAAATTATATATTTTTATAACGAGAATTTCTTCTTAAAATGGTATTCGCGTGCTGTGTGGACTGTGTAACGTAGCAGATTTTCGATGTCTGTTGTAGTATCCTATCAACGGGGTATTATGATAGAAGACCATAAAATAACAAGCGTATTGTTTTGGGAGGTCGTAGAAACTATTTCGAAACATTGTCAGATCCAAGGGAATGTGGATTTGCGCAAATGAATGCATGTTATGGTTGATATATTAGTCAGTAATAAATTCGAAGTGGGTAAGAAGGGATGTGACCTGTAAGACAAAAATCTTGAAAATATTTTTTTTTCTGTTATCGAGAAATACCTTCATTTGTCTCAGACAATAAGATCTTTGCCTTTCGACCTTGGCGTTGGAAGATCCTTACCTTTCGCCTTTTGACCTTGGCGATGGTTCGCATTTCGCACCCCGTTCCTTCGTGCTCTCCCTGCTCGCGCCTGCGCCCGCAGCGACGGCAGCGCCGCTCGGCGGCGGCACGGGGAACCACTCTGTGGGGCCAGCGGCGGCATGCAGTCGCGCCCGGGCCTTCCCGCCGAGTCCGCGGCGATCGACAGCGAAAGTGGCCGGTGGCGCCGGGGTGGCGATATACGCGTGTGTGCAAGAGCTTTGAACTCGTGCGACGCGTTTTGGAATCGTGCTAGGTATTCGGACGCGTGCACTCACACCTCGGTTGCGATGTAACGAAGCTGATAGACTGAATGCAGCGCACTGCACTTACGGGGCTCAATGGCCGAGCACGTGTTTGTGTAACCTGATCGTAGGGAATATCGATTCCACTACGCTAGCTCATTAACGGTCGTGACCAAACAAGAGGTTTTAATCTCCGCAAAAAATATGTTATTCTTAATTATTGTTTATAGATGTAAATTTGTTAGCGACGCCTAGAGTTTTTCGTATGAACATGAATATATCGACCACGTCTTTGAGGTGAAACAATTTCAGCTGCCAGATCTTTACATAATTTATCCCCAACCAACTCATTCTTGAAATGTATAACTATAAACTTTAATTGCAAAAAACAACAATAAAGAAGTAACTTTATGAAATTTTAATTGAAAAATAAATGTTCAACTAATTAATTATTGGGGTACTCATCGTGCATTCCATTAAACACATTTTGAAAACACAAGACGTCATCGCGTTTGCGAGATCGACAATGACAGCACCGGAGATGGTGACCTCAAGATGATGGTGTTGAGAGTGTGCGTGGCCGGTGTAGTGACGTCAGTGCCGATTATGATTGACGTGTGCTCAAGATGGGTGCTGTGTGCGTGAGTGCTGCGACTGGGAGGGCTGAAGGACGCAAGCGGCAGCGTCTGGTGCTGGGTTGCATGAAGATTCTGTTGCTTCTCCTGACGGTGCCACCGCCTGCTGTTCTGGCGGATAATTTAGGTGAGTTCAAGAATTTTGTAAGTCTTTAACTCGAAATCAATTTGAATGCAAGTTGCTGCTTTTCAAATTATTAAATTTGCGTTTATTAGGAATTAAAGCAACGGATTTGCAAACAATTCGTTCTCTAGGATATAGAATTAGTGCAGTACATTGATGAAGATGCGACATTCTTGTTTGCACCATGAACTACATAATGAAATTGATGGTAATTAAACTGTTTTTGAATTCAATATGATGAATTCATACATTATCATTTACATTAATAATTCATTAAATTCCGAGGCGTATCTAGGTATTCATGCGCTCATAGCAAGCATAGAATTTGCACCACTGTCAGAATACTTCATATTAGGGATTTTGTTATTTAAATTAGGGTCCCTGCGAGTGGCTCCCATGGCTAGTGTCACGTGTGCTATAACGTAGATACCTTTAAATTCATATTAAACCCAGTGATTTGCTGAGTAGTGAATAATTTTTATTGCATAATTTGAATAGAAGGTAAACATTCTTTGAATCTGTCATTTTGATATCAATACTTATCTAAAATACAACATATTAAAAATTTAAAAAGCAACGTATGAAAATTTAATAACACTGTAATTCACTTAAATTTAATTTTAAAATATTCCTTAATATTTTGTAAACATTCTGAACTTACATCAAATGTATACCGTTTCAAGGAATATCATGTGCAATGAAAGAAAAAGAGAAAGGATAAATATCGCATCGTAAAATGTTAATTTCAGTGATATAAATGCTACAAACGCATTATATTTTACCTTGGAGAGATATATTTTTATCTTATGTGTTTTTTTTATTATCTGTATTATTTTTAATATATATAATTTATACCTCTGGAAGCCACTGGAAATGTACATAAAAAATCAGCTATCGAAAGAAACTTAATTTTCTGATGATCAGACACCCTTGACACTTTTCTCCAATCCATGAAGGTACATATTTTTGAGTAACAAATTTGTTAAGTGCTCGGCGCATTTCATGGCCGCGTGAAAAGTTTCCCCCCACAAGTCGTGTTCCCGGGTTCAATTTATCATCGCGAATGTTGCTCCAAGTTGTCGTTAAACTTCAGATCCGCGCCGCGAAGCGTTTAAAAGTTTGGCCCGGCCTCCAGGGACTCGTTCGTTTGCCACTCGGGTCGCTCTGGGATTTTCGTCGGCGTCTCGGACGCTTCAGGGCCTCCAAGTCGCCGGTGCTACGTGCTTTACATCTGTGCCTGGTGGCGGCGATGACGTCAAGGCTGCCGCTGCCCTAGGCTGCGTCGACGGCGAAGACGTCACGGAGGAGGCAAGTAACTTGAAACACTTGATGTAAAAATGAAATAAAAAAATATTAAATAGAAAACGATGAAGGAGAAAAAGAAGAAGAGGAAGAAGAAATGGGAAAGTAGAAAATAGACAACGATAAAACGAAGAAAAACTAAGATGTACAATTGAAATTAAAGTTATGAAGAAGAAAAAGATGGGAAACTGGAAAACGGAGATAAGGGCAAGGAGAAAAGGGGGACAGAAAAGAGGAGAAGGGAGGGAAGGAAAATGAACAGAATCAGGAAAAGAAGAACATGGTGAAGAATGGGAAAATGTGATAAAAAAGAGGAGAAAAGGGGTAGGTGGCAAAGAACGAAAGAAACGAAAACAACGGCTGTTATGAACTAATGCATTTCTTTATGATATTGTTACACCGAAAAAAAGAATCGTTAGAGTTTACCAGATCCATGATATGTAACAAGTTTCCTTGTTACAGTATCATGGATCGGGTATACTCCAACTCTTTTTTTTTCGTGTAGCAACATCAATAATAACTAAAACCTTATCCACCTTATGGTCTGGATCACACCTCCAAGAAGTTTCCATCTTTTCTTACACCTACATCCCCTATCTAATTCCATAATAGTGGTGCTAAAACAGCAGATACTTTGTCACATTTTTTCTAAATTGATAAGTTTCAAAAATTCAGAGAGTTTAGCGAAAATTATACAGTCACCGGTCTTTTAAGCGCCTCTTCTTCTGTTCATGAAAAAAATAGACTTTACACGTTCTTACGGGGAGTTTTCGACTGCTATCAGGGGGAGTGGCACACTACAGTTCTGCAGGGGTCTTTGTCTACAAGATGTCCACATCTGCAACAAAGTTAAAGTTGATACCGACAGCGATTCAAGAAACGACTGTTACATTGAGACCGATGCTTCAGACCAGCATAAACCAACCATGCTCACGGCGACTTTGTTGATGATGATGATGACTTCTATGAGAAACAATTAACTTAGTCAGTTAAGATTTTGTAATTTGCTTATTTTTGTGTAGATGTTGAAAGAGAGTTATGTCATCATTTTCTGTCAAGAACAGATTTGCTACATCTCGCCGTCGTATGTGGTAACAGCGATGGAAGAATCCTATATTAGAGAAAACTCGATTACTATATGCAGATTATGCTATTGTTCAATTTTATAAAGGTTTGAGCGATGATCAGGCAAATTGAATTGGCTCTTGATCCTAATATGGCGTTAAGTTGGTGCAGTTAGTTTCCAGTTGCACTGCTTTCAATTTTATTTGGTTGGAGAAATATCCTTAATTGATAATAGTGTTAAAATTAATGTTATTTAAATCATCCTGTCTTCTAGAGCCTAGTTCAGCAATAAACATTTCCATCTATCCCACACCTTAAGTCACCTTTTAATTGCACTAAATTCAATCTATCCTTTCTCTTGCAATGTCTCAATTTATGATGTATACAGACTAGAACTACGCTAGAAAGTGCCATGTCATGTTTTTTAAACAGTCATCATCACACCAGTGATTAGTTTCTCACCGATATTGCTTTTTAATATAATTTCAGCGTTGGATAACTAAGTGTTGCTCCTATTTTCAACGTATTAGAGTTCTATACCCAACATCAACGAAAGTAATTGTTCAGCCAACACGTATTTTTCTGTTGAGGACGATAGCAAACATGCTAGAGCATGTGATGAAGGAAGCCTGTCATAATGAAGCTGCCTTCGCCGGAGATTGTTGTGCAAGTGAGTTACGGACGGGGCGATGTGCTATTTCCTACCAATTGAGAACAGGTGCAGAAATAGAACGACGATGCACTGAAGTAATGAGATTGTTGAGACATAGCTCTCGCCGAGCTTGCATTGCATTGCTTTAAAATAAATGTAAAATGATAATCTCATAAATTTATTATCAATTCAGTTGTAACGTGTTGTGCATAAACTTTGCTATAATAAAATGCGATGCAGAATATTTGAGAAAATTGGAAGAACAAGTTCTCAAGAGAATAAAACGGCCAGTTAAGAGTCAGAAGGGATTGAGCATTATGAAATATAGAAATTGAACTAGTTTTATTATTTTCTTCGTGTTTCTTTGTTCCTCTGTGTACTAAGAGGGAGATAAATAACAACAATTTTAGCGAGTTTTTCAGAAAATGACTGTCATGTGATATAGGACCTGCATTTGTAGAATGGACGTATCATTCTGGGAAACGCTAAAATATTCTGGCGTAATACTTTATGGGCTGTAGCTTGTTTACTATCAACAGCCAATATAGAGAAAATGATTATTCATGAACCGACATAGTACATTATTCATGTAGAGTATCCTAGTTAATAACCTTTTAACGACAAACTGGGCGGAAGGCTGAAGTGTTTTTTAAATGGTTCGTAAACCTATAATTGATAAAAAAATTTCTGTGCGGCAGCTTGTCAATTTTTTTCATCATTCCTTCTCTTCAAGTGAAAGTTGAAATTATTTTCGCTTTTAATTTGGCGTTTGGATAAAGCAAATGAATCCAATAAAATAATGCAAATCTCGTAATGTGAACTTTAAAACAATACGCAATGTGAAAGGTACACTGTATTTTCCTCTCAATGGAGTTGTCACGTAAATGCAATTTAAAAAAGAATTGCAATTATGATATTCCGTTGGCGATGAAGATGAAGATTCCTTTGATGTCATTAACCTAGACACAAATTCGTTGGTACTCATCAATACTCGTTCCCACACACGCAAATAAAAATTAATGGTATTTTTTCTGTAAATTAGAAAAAATAAAGTGATGTAATGATTTAAGAGTTTAAAACTGTTTTGTGAGATTTTAGAAAATTAGTAAACTCTGGATCCATTTAAAATATATCAGTTCTTGAACAATAATCATTATTAATTATCGGAATATTATTACATAGTATATTTAGTTTATTTGTAGAAGCGACATTACGCACAAATGCCTAATCAATCACGTGACAGATTTCACGGCACGTGCAACCCAGTGTCACTACAAAATGGAGAAAAGAGAGCCTTCAAATTTTCTGTATTTCATTAATTATTATTCCCATCATGCATGATTGATGTACCATTCAGTAAGTTTTCTTTTCCTCTTCCTATTTTTTAATAATACAGTTTTACGTAACTTCCTTTATAGCTTTGAAATTTCAAGTCTTGATGCACTGTGTAAAGATATGCACAGTTTTCTCATATTAGGAAACGGAATAAAGAAATGTTCCATAATGTCAAAGAGAGTGAGTGGTAATTGAAGTATGCATTGCAAGTTGAATTTCGTGCATTGAGTGTACTGCGATCTTGTCACCCGTGCCCTTTAGGTCATGCAGAGTCTGAAAATAAATGCAGGTCTTTATTGACCCATTCCTCCCGTCTCCCGCTTTACAATTCAGAGCTCTTAAGCTGACTTTTGACATAAAGAATTACATAACTAAATACCTATATCGGGGTTTCAGTTTGGTGCACATTCTAAAAAAATGTGATATATTCTAAAATGTTAAATAATTTTTAAACATTTTTTACGATTGTCTTTATGCTAAAGTTAACGAACGAGAGATTTAAGTCACGGATTGCTTTCTCTTTCTTGTTTGTGAAATATCAACTCAATAATAATTTGAACAAACGTCGAACTTTGAGCTACTGCAGAACAGCATAATTTTAAAAAAATGTATTTCTGGAGATCGTTCCTCATATGCTTGCATGTAAAGACACAAATGAGGTACCTAAGAAGTGCGATGGCGATAAGGACGGCCTTGTACGGAAGCAAATTTCTGCTGGTAGCACATTAGGTATCTCTAATGCAAACAGCGGCGAGATAAGAGCCACACGCTGTTCCCTGCCTCGTCACCTGTCTCGTGCAGGCTCATGGAGATGCAGGAGGGGGTGACCGCTGATTGACTGGGTCTCGCGTGGTTTCTAACCGCAGCGCCGACGCTGCCACGCACCCTCGCACAGCCGGGACACGTGGGCCTCTCCGCAGTGGAAGTTCTAGGACCCAGGTTTTTCAGAAAAATCCGTGTCAGGACGAAAATCGGAATATTTCGTCGATCCATGGATCGATCCATGGATTACATTTTGTAACACAAAAAAGAAACCCGCATATCTCGCAAACTATGCAATATAAATCAATTCTAGAAACATTGACGTGTTCCTAAATTTATGTAGTTTCAGAAAATGTCATCATTTGTTATATACGAGTGAGAAATGTGCCCTCTAGGAACATTGACTTGAAAGCCTTGTATTTTCGAATTCTCAACGCTCTGAAAATAAGTCAAATTCAATAGGCTCTATCTCCTAAACTATTCAAGCTACAGCGGTGAAATTAGCACAAGAGATTGTATGTACTCTACTCTTTAATTTGAGTATTAAATAATGTTTCTGGTTTAATAAGCACCTCCTTGAAATTTTCTACACCTTACACGAATTTTTCTGAAAACCAGGGTCCCTTCGTGAATATTGGCGTCGTATCCAGCTACGTGTGCAGGTAACTGAGTGTGTAGTAGTAGTAGATGATGTATTATTTTATGTTCCTGGCGCGTCAAGGGCTAAGGGCATTAGTTCGGTTGATGTTGTAGATGTTTTATAACGAAGGTTGTGCCGTTCATGCCCTGCTGGATGGTGAGATCAGGAGCCTACATGTCGGCTTCCGGTGTTTCCCCATCCAGGTACCTCCCATTAGCGAGGGAACCATTCCAGCCGGAACAAGCGCAAAACTGGACTCCCGACATATGTGGTAGTGTAGTGAATGTTGTTACAAGTGTGTGTTAGTACGTGGTACAGATATGTCAAGGCGGAGGTCGGAAAGATCGTGCACGGTCCATGGTCTGTTTGTTACGTTCCTGCTCCGGCATTCGTCTGGTGTTGATCGCAGAAACCACGGAAAACTACGATCAAGCAATCTGTCGCTAGAATCCCCCCCCCCTCAGGCGGCAGCTAAATTCGACCGAGCTATTTACCTAGTGTAGAAAATTCTGTCAAATACCCTAGGACCTCCCGGACAGTCAGCGCAGTAGCATCAGTTGATGTCCTGAGCCACTTTACCCTTTACCAGACCAATCTCGCCCATTACGTATTATCGCCTAGGCCTAACACTTCTCAAAATGTCTAATTTCAGCGTTTATATCGCGCTTTATTTCATTTCAAGATGAGCTACCTGTATCGTGCAGTAGCGAGTAATCACTACATGGATGTACATCCACTGCCTTGTGGCACTCAGTTCAATGTAAGTTTGAAAGAACGGCACAATCTCAATGCAACGAGTATATGTCATAATGTGACTGGAAGCCGATCAGATGACAGAGATCGTTGAGGAAGATTTTTCAGTTGTGTTATGGCATTGTTTGCATACCAATACACTATATATCCGCCCTTGACGTAAATATTTTCCCAAATTTTCATCCTCACTCAGTATATTAATAAGGTTGTTGAAAGTTTGCACGGAGTAGTTCTCTAGGCCTCTGCAATTAGCGTCATTTTCAAACCGTGCTCCACAGACCACTAAACCGATCCGACATGCTCACATACTCCCATCAAACAGATGGTGGGAGTGGCAAGGGGAAATATTACCTCTGGTTCTCAACAGATGTGATTCGGTTGGCCAAGGACATTTATCTGCGCCCAAAAGGGACTGCAGAACGAGAAAAAAATTCCTTTTTATATTTTAACTGTAGATTGTACTAATCAGTTTTTCTGTCAAATGTATTATTATGACTATTCCGCTCATGAAATTAAAACCAATAGTGTCTAATTAAACATTCAAATGCCCCAAGAAGGGAGGTGTACTGCAAAAACTTTATCGCTTTTCTATCCGATTTTTCTTACCGTTTCTCTCTACTAGCGGATCATAAACTGTGACTCATCATTTTTAAGAAGTGGTGTACGTCGATCACTGGTGTCGATGTCCACTAAAACAACATCTTTGATTTTAAGATAGTTTTCATTTATTTTCAGTATTTGGTGCATTCTGGAACTCTGTTCGGCATAATGTAATTCGTTCAAAAATACTATTAAACACCACATGTGCTTTGAAATTATCATATAAATCTCTTTCTTGCTTCGAGAGTCTGAGATTTATCCATAATTTCCAAAGCACTAGTAGTATTACCTATAAGAAGTAAATACCCTAAGATCACTAGGTTACTAGATCTATAAGATTTCTATAAAATGCAATAGACATCGAATTTCTATAAAATGCCGACTTCGAAAAAAGTAAAACTGATGAAAGTAAAATGATGCTCACAATGAGGCCGATGGCACGACGACGTTGGTCGATGGCACTGACAAAGATTGAGAATTGTGTGTCGCTAGGAGTACATAATATATAAGAAGGCAAATATTGACATATGACGAGGACCGTAAGTTGTCAACAGTTGCCTGTCTGTGAACCGAAGTACCTGTCTGCTCAGGAGTCTAAGCTCGTACTGCCACTAACCAACGTTCGCCCCGTCATCATGTGCACGATATCGATGCTCGCCCACGGACGTCGGTTTTGCCGAGAGCGATCTATGATTGATTGACGGCTTCACATCTCCTCTCCCGCTGCCCACCACATACCCCGCACCACTGTGCTCGCCGCCCCGTTTACTTGCACTCGCACTCCCCGTGTTTCAGTTACGCAACGGTGTACGGTATATTCGAATTTCGCAATGTGTTTTTCCATTCGGTCGCTGCCCTGCCCTGCCTCCATTTAATCTGTTCTGCCTCGACTTATCTGCCTGGCCCTGCTCGCCTTGCCCTACCCTACCCTAATTTACCCAGTCCTTTTCCTCTCCAATGCGCCCTGTACCAAGTCAACGTGCCATTTTTCAAAATGCCCAACTGTTGTTTCGCCTCTTCTCATGATACTTGGTTTTCTTTGTCATATTCTTCTTGCCATGTCCGTCTCCATCCATTCCCGCACTCAAAATCTCGCATTCCCTTCCATAATATTTCGTATATTCCCGCGCCACCCATCGTACCGTCCCGTTATGTCCTATTCTATTATTCTCGTTGCTTTCTCACCTTGCCCCGCTACGTGTTCCAACCTGATCAAATTGACCCAGTCCTACCTCGCTATCCTCAACATTGTGCCATTCTGTACGATCGTGCTCGTGTGCTCCATTGCATCCCCCATGCACCGTCAGATCATCTCCACGCGTATCTTAATTCAACATATCAGACTCCCTTTTCCTCACTATTCTTTTTCTCTCTGCAGAGTCCCTACCATTCATTTCAATTTTCCCCGTCCAATCCTCTTTCCCGCCGCCTCGTTTACCACTTAACATTTCACCCCGAACAATCTCCATCTGCTTCGTCCTCATGCTCTACCCCGCCATTACAATATTTGCTCCCCGCCCCTTTACTCTGTCCAAACCCTGCCCCCATCCTCGCATCACCACCACACTTGCATCTTCAAATCGCCTTCCCCCTGTAGAGTTTCTTGATGCAAATCATCTTCCCGAATTGCCTTTTGCTCTGCCGCTCTTGTGATGGTACAGCATTCTCGCTGGGCTTCCTTGCTTATTCCGCTGTACCCCTATCGTCCCAGTTCCCATTGATACTCCCCGCCTGCAGACCCTCCCGGCAACTACACCCCAGTCAGCATTTCTACTTCCGACACGCGTCAGTCCCGCTTCCAGCCCTGCGGCAACGATCCTAACTCTCCGCAGCGCTGCTTCTTTTCCAGACCCATTACCCCCATGCACCGTCCCGGCAGACTTCTGCTCGTTCTGCCTATCGCCTCTTCTACCGGTCCGTCTTCCCCAACCCTTTTACGCCCGGTTCCTTCCCTGCCTCGTTTCTTCCCCTTCCTGTTCCTTCGCACCCCCTTTTCGTCTCCACTCCTTTCCTTCCCCGCTTCCTTCCTGTTTCGATTCCGTACCTCCCGCCCCTCCCCACCCCAGCGCTTCCCCCAACCTTCCACAACCTCCCCTCCCCTCTCCATCCTCCAACACTCTCCCCTCCCCACCGCTACCCCTCTCCATCCCAACCTCCCCCACACTCCCTCCCCACCACTGCCCTTCAGCATCCCATCCTCCCCACCCTCTTCTCATCCCGTTCCCTACTACATCCCTGCTGCGTCCTACGATATCCTTGCCACGTCGCCGTCCCGACAAGTAAGTTCTGGCCGTGCAGTTTTCGACGAGATCCTCCCACTCCGCGCGGCTCATCAGCGCCATCAACCCACCGTCCCCCCTTCCCACCCGCGATGCGCGCTTCCCTCTCCACCCCGCTCCACCGGCAGCGGCAGTGGTAGCGGCGGCAGCGCGACCGCTGACCTCCGACCCCGCGCTTATCGACCGCCGCCGACGCGACCGGCCGAACGCGCGCGCCCGCCCGCACCCTCGCTCGCTGGCGCCACGCAGCTCCCGCGTGACCTATTGGCGGAGGCGCAGGCGAAGGCGGAGGCGCAGGCGAAGGCGGAGTCGCGGGCGGAGGCGCGGGCGGAGGCGCGGGCGGAGGCGCGGGCGGAGGCGCGGGCGGAGGCGCGGGCGGAGTCGCGGGCGGAGTCGCGGGCGGAGTCGCGGGCGGAAACGCGGGCGGAGGCGCGGGCGGAGGCGCGGGCGGAGGCGCGGGCGGAGGCGCGGGCGGAGGCGCGGGCGGAGGCGCGGGCGGAGGCGCGGGCGGAGGCGCGGGCGGAGGCGCGGGCGGAGGCGCGGGCGGAGGCGCGGGCGGAGGCGCGGGCGGAGGCGCGGGCGGAGGCGCGGGCGGAGGCGCGGGCGGAGGCGCGGGCGGAGGCGCGGGCGGAGGCGTGGGCGGAGGCGCGGGCGGAGGCGCGGGCGGTGGCGCGGGCGGTGGCGCGGGCGGTGGCGCGGGCGGTGGCGCGGGCGGTGGCGCGGGCGGTGGCGCGGGCGGTGGCGCGGGCGGTGGCGCGGGCGGTGGCGCGGGCGGTGGCGCGGGCGGTGGCGCGGGCGGTGGCGCGGGCGGTGGCGCGGGCGGTGGCGCGGGCGGAGACGCAGGCGGAGTCGCAGGCAGAGGCGCGGGCTGTGGCGCGGGCGGGGACGTGGGCGGAGGCGCCTGCGGAGGCGCGGGCGGTGGCGCGGGGGTGAGGCGCGGGCGGTGGCAGACGCAGACGCGCGCACTTTGCCCTCCGCCCGATGTGGCGACCGCCCGCGCGCTCCGCCGTCGCAATTGGCACCTGCGACCAGTGCGTGACAGGCAATCATGCACGCGGAATGGTTTGCGGGGAACGCAACGGACGCAGTTCCAAAGGGTCCTTGCTGAGTGAGGCTGATGAACAGGATACGATTTGATGGAAAGGGAAATTATTTCGTGAAGTCAAGAAAATTGTGTTTGAATATGAACGGTCCCGTATTACCCGTTCCTCTAAAGGCTGACTCAGTGAGAATGAATGGCGATGGGGTATGTTGCTGTGACGACCAACATTGCATACTGACTTGGATGTCTCAGTACATCAGTTGATGCCATTGTGCCTCTGATCGGGAGGTACTAGGGTTCGACTACAGAAAATGGCAGGATTTTCGACACTACCTGTGCAGCTAGGTCGAGTTCAGACGCAGTTTGGACGAGAATTCTTGATGCCAGCTGCTCTGAACTGTAGTTTTCCGTGATTTTGCCCATCACGGAAGTGACGGAGAAGTAGATACCCTCACAGAGGGGCCATGGACCGCACGCACTCTTTCCTTCCTCTTCCTTGTCCTATTGTCACTACATACACGCACTTCCATGCACTAGGCTACCACACAAACCGGGAATCCAGACGAGAGATTAAGCTTGACCCAGATGGTGGGAAATACTTTGTTGGGAAAAGCGGGATCTCGTCATCTAGCGGGGTATGATCACCGCCACCTCACGCGATAAAATCATGCACTACATTTATAGGAATAATGACCTTAGCCGTTGTCGCGCCCGGAATCACAAAGAAAGCATTCAAACCAACGTTACTAGTTGATTCTTATTGTAGGCGGCCGTTATGTTGCTGTAACGCTTCTGATGTGCTGGAGCCGCCAAACGGGTGTAGTTTTGGGTTCAGGAAATAATATGAAGGGAAACAGCTGAAAAGAGGTTACAATAATTTTCCCCTTGTTTAATAATGGAAGCGGAGGAATCAAGTTTTGGAAAAGAAAAGGAGAATATTTGTGTTTTTAGTCACATTTTTATATAAAAATATGAATACCAATTTCAAATAAGGCGATTAATACTAATTTTTTCACGTTGGAGTTGGTGAGACTGTCTTCGCTCACATAACGTTTGAACGTATCAACAGATTTCGATGACCCAAGAACTACGCTAAAGTGTGATGTGGGTCCCATATTGAATATATAGTGACTTAAAAGTCAAATAATTTGCCAACAATAGTCATTAAATACTATATATATATATACAATGTACAAAGTAATCGCAATACAAATAAGTGATCATAAATGCCCTGATAACATATACATAGACAAAGAATATGAAAAAAAGGTTTGAAAACAATGGTTTATTAGGTACTTTTTATTTTTTTACAATAATAATTTTCAATTTGTGGAAATATAAACGAATATCATTACATCTTATGAATCTTCATACACGAAAACGCGCAACAATTTCATTTGTTATAAACAATAAGATCTTGATTACACAGATTGGTTGTCGGTGCATATTCGCCTAACGGCCCTTAATCATTGTCATTGATCCCCTTTAAAATCTCGTCGACCCCCAGCACGGTGCGAAACGCTGATCAATGCGATTGATTCATATGCCTAATCAACTAATCGCACGGATCCTGTATAGTATCCATGTGCGCTATATTATATGACGTGTAGTCGCGTCTTACGGAACATTTGCGCAAGTCACAGACCAACATCAGCACACTGTCAGCGCCCTCCTCGCGGCGCCACATGGAGAACTATGCAAACTCCGATTATCCTCGCGTGAAGCCACTACATGAAGCCGTGTTACGCACGCGTGCGATGGGTCACGTGAGGCGATGCGCCGGTTGAAAAGTTTCGCGCTCGGTTTGGTCCCTGCATGCGTGCGTGCGTGCGTGCGTGAGCGTGCGTGACGAAAGAGGCATGGCGGCACAATCATGCCAGCACCTGCTCCTAGTACCGCGTTAAAGTGGTTCGTGACTAACACATTTCGTTGCCTTACGCTGTGGTAGTTGCGCTGCATAGGCATTCAAGGAGAACTCTGTTCACTTTGGTTACAGTTAAGTAACTAAACGCTTAACCTAGTTTTTGATTAACTTCCTGAAATGTTGACTTCCGAAAATATTAAAAATATTATTTGTTAATCGCAACGAAGACAATACGTTTACAGTTAGTAGTACGTTCTGATTCGTAAAACCGATATTTCTACAATAAATTGCTTTAAATGAAGGGGATATTTCTAATGTAAAAGAACCATTCAATACAGAAAAATAATATTTGTGTAACAGTTTTCCAGAATGTTACAAACGAGCTTAATTGAAAATATGAAATTAATTAGATGGTGCGGTTCTTCTCTTTAAATAGGGGGAATTTTTTATGCCTACGAGAAGAAATAAAATTAGGCTTCATGCAATCTATATATTCATTTAATAATATTCTTCGGTAAACATTTTATTTTCATGGACATTAGAGTTTTCAACAAATAATTGCCAGAAAATTTCACCTCAGACAAATAATATACACGACAAGTGCCTCATAATTCATTGACATTATTTGTCATTACTTCTTTACATGCTTTTCCAAAAATAATTTCGTTCTGCAATAGTTTTAAAAAGTGTCACAGAAAACCTACGTAAAGAGGTCTATCATTTTATAAAATTGTGTTGATAAGAGTGTCTACTATTCATTGAACGTCCAGAAGTATTATTCACATGTACACTCCATGCTTGTAACGTATTTTGCCCACCCTGATGCGGTCATCTCTGGCGGGCCTGATGGGTCCTGAGGATCGATTCAACTCATCACGAATGTCGCATTGTGTACACAAGTCGTGAGACCGTTACTCGATTGCATTGCCCACATTGTCCGCGTTTCACTACGCCCAACTGTAATGCTAGAAAGGACAAGTACTCTCACCACTGAAATACGAGGCACCGCACTATTGCATATTGCGTTTCTGTGGATGTGAAACGACAACAGTCTTGAAGTTGATGTATTTGCAAAATACATAATACTAGTATATTGTGTTGCTTAATATTATTAATTCAATGTTCAATTCATATTTCAAGCAGCCGTCATTTGAAGGCATGGCAAAAGCCATCATGCGAAGTACGAGAAGTTGTAAAAATAAAAGAACAGTAACATTATTTATGATCAATCTCTGTAGGTTCGTGTAACTGCGGTATTTTTAAGTAAAGCGAAACCAAGATAAATTGCATTCAAATCAGAAATATTAAAATGCGAATCACATGGTCATTCTCATGTACTGTACGCATATATGATGTACCTTTTTCTTTATATTTTTAGGCCATTATTTCATAGTGTATGAGTTCAAGTTTCTTATTTAAAATCATCCACAATAAACATTTAAACTAAAAAGTGCATGAACTGGAAACTGTTAGCAGTTCGATCCAATGTAAGTCTCCATAATTCATTGTTCATTGTTCAGGTATTTGCCATAAAATTAAAATTGTTGTTTAATCATATATTTGAAAAGATTTCACCAGAAAACATTTTAATTCCTGCGAATTCATTACGAACGTATTTTTTAAAATGAGTTTGAATGAAATTTCACACAAATGTGCCATTCCGTCGAAAATGTCACTCCCGCCTGACCTTTACAACGAGCATTGGTGAATAACAGTCATGTTGCAGGAAAAATTTGTAATGGCAAGTAAGTCAAGTAACAAATACATTATGTGTAATGCTAGTTCACTCGTCGCTAGTTTTATGCTATAAAGTCAGGTCACTTTACCGTTCACATTCAGTTTCAGCATGTTCAGAAGTAGGATAGTTTTTGCTACTCCAATACACTTGATATTTACTGAAGGTGCAGAACCCATGAAACGGAATCTTGTCTTATTTATTCTGTTCTAGTCATTTTAATATAATAGCAAAAACAATGATAATGTTAAATTTATCGTAAATTTGTGGAAGGAATACACGAATTTCTTGACATGATATCATTCAACGTTCTACTTAATAATCTTCTTGTTTTAATACCAAAGCACTTTGGGTAGGTGATGATTTTTTTTAAAAATAATGCACAAATTTGTCTTTCGCCAAATACAAGTTACCACGCTCGAATTTTGAAAGGCATAAAGTAAATATACTTTCGTAAATATAATTCCACAAAACGCATTTAGATGAATAAATTTCCATTTTCATTTAGTGAATAACAAACACCTCGAATTCAAAATTACTGTAATCATATCGTCGTTCCCAAATCGTGTTTCAAATGAATGAATGATTCTATCAAATCACTAACCCGAAAGAGTCCGCTTGCGAGAGTGATAAAGTTTTGGAAACAGCCCAATCCACCTTAATAATCATTCCCGCATCCGACATGATTTCACTTTTACATCCATACAATTTCTCTGTCTGTCTGTCTGTCTGTCTCTCTCGCTTGCTCGCTCACTCTCTCTCGGTCTCTCCCTCTCTCCATGTATATCTCTATCTCCATCTCTCTCTATGTCTTTATCTATATCTCTCTATCTCCGTCGCGCGCGGGCCCACACTCGCGTATGAAAAAGTGTGTGCGCGGGCCTGCCATCAGCGGCGCGCACTTGTCGGCCAGCAGTCCCGCGCCGGGACAGATCGCGTCGTAAACTGAGCGCCGCGCTGCTCTGCTCTGCTCCGCGCCGCCCGCAAATAGCGCGTCACTGGGCCATTATTTCATAGGGCGACGCGGCCCTGGCTCTGCACGGGACGCTCACGAGGGCGTGGGGGAGGGGAAGGGAGGTGGAGGGGGTGACGCGAGCAGTGGTGGGGATGGCAGCAGTTGAGAGGGGGGCGCACAAAGAGGAGTGGTATAGGTAGTGATGGCAAGCAGCAAAACATCGATATATTGATACTTTGATACACCATTAAAAGTGTTCGATGTCGATGAAAATATCGACACAAAAATCGTGTTTTAAATATGATTAAACATCTCGAAGTAAATTGTCTCGAATGTGATATATTACACGTGAACATTACTTTAATGCATTGTCTGTCTTATATTTGACTGTCATCTTCATTTTCTAATGAAAGTTCTACGTAGTCAAGGTTCAAAATGCAGTTAAACGATATTACTACGCATAAAATAATCGAAAAAGGTAATAACAAGCGACGGTTTCGTGCCGTCGAGTGGTCGACAACAATGACAGTTGTGAGTGGCTGTTAATTGAGAGAAATCCATAAAAAAAATAGACACTGAAAATTTTATTTATATCATGAGAAATGTTTGGAAACGTAATATCGATATTTTTGCTCGGAGATATCGATGTTTTAAAAACATCGACGTTTTTTACCATCCCTATGTATAGTTACCAGTGCTAGACAATGAACCTCTGACGCATCGCCACCCTCCGGGCGCCTCGTTTTGCGCATGCGCAAACAGTAATAGGTGGTTCCATGAATTTCCGGCCTGTTGAAGATAACGCTCATCAATGGGAAATCCTTCTCAGCAGTATACCCTTTTTTATCTTTAACTATTGTAATAATGTACATCTGTAACGACATCTCATTCAGTTTTGTAGATAAAGGAGTTTGAGTTGTTTTGGTGTCAATTTTTAAACTGAAAAACTAATCACGGAGAGTCTCCGTGTCCTTTTCTGTTTATGTGACGCGGTTTGACAAGGTCAGGGAGTTCGCGGCTGCTCTGTGACAAAAGACGGTGGTGATGTTCCACAATATTGACCACGAACAATAATACGACGCGATTGTCAATGTTTCATTTGGACGCTTCCCGCAAGTCCATTCATGTTTCTCCTCAAATCGCCAAATCTCCTAATCTGATGCTGGTCCCTGCGGTGGGAATGGCTTGGGCAGTGGAGGCCGGATTGGAAACTGGCAGGGGGCGGAGGCGTGGATGAGAGTGAAGGCGAGGACATTTGCTGTGATGAAAGTGGCAATGGTTATGCCGGTGTCTGTTGAGGCGAATGCGGAGGCAGGAGCTACGAGGAGTGAGGAAGCGGTAGCAAAGGTTGTGGAGGTGGCGGCGAGTAGGCGGAGGGGTATCGATGTAGTTGGTGGTGGTAAAGGAGAAGGCGGAGGTGGACATAGTGACAGGCGAAAACAGACAAGGTTGCGGAAACGGATGCCAGGGCAAGAGGGGTGGCAGCGGAGGCGACGAGTGCGAGTGCGAGTGCGGGTGCGAGTGCGGGTGCGAGTGCGAGTGCGAGGGCGAGTGCGAGTGCGAGGGCGAGTGCGAGGGCGAGTGCGAGGGCGAGTGCGAGGGCGAGTGCGAGGGCGAGTGCGAGGGCGAGTGCGAGGGCGAGTGCGAGGGCGAGTGCGAGGGCGAGTGCGAGGGCGAGTGCGAGGGCGAGTGCGAGGGCGAGTGCGAGTGCGAGTGCGAGTGCGAGGGCGAGTGCGAGGGCGAGTGCGAGGGCGAGTGCGAGGGCGAGTGCGAGGGCGAGTGCGAGGGCGAGTGCGAGGGCGAGTGCGAGGGCGAGTGCGAGGGCGAGTGCGAGGGCGAGTGCGAGGGCGAGTGCGAGGGCGAGTGCGAGGGCGAGTGCGAGGGCGAGTGCGAGGGCGAGTGCGAGGGCGAGTGCGAGGGCGAGTGCGAGGGCGAGTGCGAGGGCGAGTGCGAGGGCGAGTGCGAGGGCGAGTGCGAGGGCGAGTGCGAGGGCGAGGCCGAGGGCGAGGGCGAGGGCGAGGGCGAGGGCGAGGGCGAGGGCGAGGGCGAGGGCGAGGGCGAGGGCGAGGGCGAGGGCGAGGGCGAGGGCGAGGGCGAGGGCGAGGGCGAGGGCGAGGGCGAGTCAGGGAAGGATACTGGGATGATGGCACTGTAGATGGCGGACACACT
Organism: Gryllus longicercus; assembly: GCA_038098605.1. Lineage (NCBI taxonomy): Eukaryota > Metazoa > Arthropoda > Insecta > Orthoptera > Gryllidae > Gryllus > Gryllus longicercus. Next base: position 4,032,204 of record JAZDUA010000081.1, on the reverse strand, counting down.
TGCTGAGGCGGATGGGATCCGGGAGCAGGGGTGAGGGAGGCGTTAGCATTGGTGGGTATGGACTGGGGTCGGAAGTGACGGTGGCGGCGACGGCGGCTGTCGTCGACGGTGACCCGAGGCCTAAGCCGGATAACGTAGATGTCTGTGACGAAAGGGACAAAGTTCGTGGGATATGAGAAACGCAAGGAAAGAGAGGAGATGGAGGCTGGTGTTAGCAGAGGTGAGGGAGTGGCGGGTGTAGCGACGCTGGTGGAGTCTGGGTTTGATAGCGGAGACAGTCGTGTTAGTGGAGAGACGGGGACGAAGAAGGAAGCCGTAATGACGGCGGAACTGGAGGTAGCGGTTAGGCTGAAGGCGAACACGGCCTCTATTGACAGATATCCGAGACGGCAGCGGATTTGGCAGGGATGTGCAAACAAAGCCATATATGTGGCGGGAAGGAGTGGTGGTGGCGGCGGCGACGATTATGGCGATGGTGGTGAGGCCAGTGCCGATGGTGATGGCGGCGTCTAGTGACAGGGATGAGTGCGACAGCGGATGTGGCCGGACGTATTGGTGGTGGGAGTGGCGGCGTGGCCGGCGGGGCGCGGACGGGACCGTGGCTGCAAAGTGGCAGCGATGTGGGGCGGCCGCGGGGGCCGTGTGCTGCTGTGTAAGCGGGGGCGACCGCGGCATGGCGGTGTGGGCGGTGGGGGCGGTGGGGGCGGTGCGGCGCGCGCGGGCGCTTTCATGTGGCGGGCGCAGAGCACGCCCTTTTCGGGCGGCGCGTGCGGTCGCAAATGGAGTGCGTGCGCGGAACGCGAATGCAGAACCCCCGCGGGGACCGCGTCGGCCGTCGCCGCGCCCATCGCTCGCCCCTCCGCGCTGTGCATTGGTCTCCTCGCCCCAGTGACGCGCCGCCCTGCTGCCCCACTCAGATATCAGATAATCGTCCTTGTTACTGTTCTTCCACGTTACATTTTCTTTCTGCCGCACTCTCCCGCTAACCCCCGAATCTGCTAACCCGCTGACCTGCTAACCAGCTAACCTGCTTTCCCTCTATCCTACGAAGCTTCTTACATGCTAACTCACTAATCCGCTGACTTTCTAACTCATTCATCCCCTAACTTGTTCACCCATTTTCTCGCCCACCCACTTTGTTGTTCACTTACTTACCTGCATATACTATTACCCGCTCACCCACTTACCCGTTCACTCACTTACCTGCTCACACTAATCGCTACGCACTTAACCGCTCACCCACTTAACCGCTCACCCACTTAACCACTCACCCATTTAACCGCTCACCCACTTAACAAACAGCTCACCCTCTTAACAGCTCACTCACTTAACCACTCACCCACTTAACCGCGCACCCACTTAACCGCGCACCCACTTAACCGCGCACCCACTTAACCGCTCACCCACTTAAGAGCTCACCCAACAAACTGCCAACAAACTACCTCATTTCTCCCATACTTCACTTGATAGCAATGTCAGTACTGCCCTGGTTCCCTGTATTCCTCATTATCCGCCATCCTGCTACACTTTTTCAATATTCACAAAAATTTTTAACTTGAATTTTGTAGTTCTGAAATGTTAACTTTCGGAAATACAGTGACTTCGCTGAAAATTCGCCGTTTTCCGGCGCACAATTACATACCTTGCTTTTCGTAAGAAGAAGTGCGAGAAAGTAAAAACTGGAAAAGTAACATTCCACACACCTTGTTGCTGCATATGGCAATAATCTTAAAACACGTTACAGCTAAACAGTGGTGTAATAAAAAGGACAGCATACGAGTAAGTACCTTGTAGTAGAAGGAAAGTAGATAAATGTAAATAGTTTGCATAGTTTCTAACGAATTGTCAAGAATTTTTAGATTTTTTCTAGAGACAAAGACTCAAGCAGTAGTCATATTACTCAAAAAAAATATTGTTAGTAACTTAATATATTTTTTTGGCCTTACTGTACTCCCTACCCTGCTAGCGAGAATATCAGTAGCGGCGCGCGGGACCGCCTCGATCCAGAGGTAAAGCTCTGCGGCTTGTGAGTGCTGTTATTTCGCCCCAGGGTGGGGCGGGGCGGGGTGGAGCGGGTGGGGCGGGGCGCAGGGAAGGGCCCGGCGGGGCTGCGGCCCGGTGGGGCCCGGCAATCGCACGGCGCCATGCGGAGCCTCGATAGGCAACGTGACCGGCGCCCAGATGACTTTTGCGCGCCTCGCACCCCGCTCCCCCTTCCTCCCACTGCTCCGATCCGCCTGCTCCGCTCCGCTTCTCGCATTTCGCCTCTCGCACACGCACGCCGATGCTTGCCCGGCTAACCCTGTTTTGCTACAACTCGCTCGCATCGCTCCTACCTGCCTCACCCTCCACCATACTCCCTGGCATTTCAACCCCTCCGATCCTGGATGCATCCCACCCTTCCTAATATTTTCTGCTCACCCCCTTTCCACTTACCGTCCTTTCTGAACTCTTTCCCTCTCTTTCCGCACCTTTCGGCCCCTTTGCGCCCATATCCGTTACTTTCCTCCCTTTCCGTTATTTTCCTCCCCTTTCCGTTCCGTTCCTTCCCTTTCCGTTACTATCCTCCTCTCTCCGTTACTGTCCTTCCCTTTCTGTTACTTTCTTCCCCTTCCTGTCCTTTTGGACCCCTCTCCTGCCCTTTATGAAATTTTCAGCACCATTTCGCGCCTTTCCACCCCTTTTCGTTCCTCTCCGCCAAGCGCTGCCTCACTTTCGCCTTTTTCATTCCGTTCTCCCTCGCTCCCTTCTACTTTGTTTTGTCCCGTCCCGCTCGACTAGTACTGCTATTTCATCTTTAACCCTCCCAGCTCTCTGCGTTCGTCCCGCCCCGCATTAGGGCGCCTTTTCCTTCAAACCTATCCCACCAAACGCTGTTCTTTGCCGCTTCCGCCGCCCCTCTGCCGCGTGCTCCGAACACCGGCGCGCTGTTGGGCTGCAGGAAAACCTACTTTGCGATGCGCATGACCAAATTAGCCCTTTCATCACGTACCGGGCACTTCATACTCGTACGTCCTTGGTCTGCTTTTGGGCTGTACCAATTACGGATAGGTATTGATAGAGGAATCGCTGACAGCAATCCGTACGTGTTTTTTCCTCCAAGAGTTCTGTAATGAAAATTATTTTTATAAAATAATATGCATTTATTAGCACTGAACAAAGTCATACAATTAGAAGCTGGTAGCTGCGGAGGGTCGAATGCTCTAGCTCCACCAAATCACAAATCCACTGAAAACTTCCTATTGATTGATCGTCAGAGATTCAAACCATTAAGGAATTAAACAACGCATGTGTTTTAAGGGAAGAATTGGACGATAGTGGTGCAGAGAGGAGTGGCATTAGTGAAGTAAAATTAATATAAATGTCACCCTAAGTTAAAGAAAACCGTCTACCATGTGATACCGATCTGTGTACGAATAGTGATGGATCATGCTTAAATGGCTATTTTGCTGTCTGTTAGGATGCCACACAGTCTAAAATTCCCAATTTTTCATATACTTTTTCAATTTTTGACGTAAAATGGTCAATCTAAACTACGAGAACTCTTAGCATGCATTCTGAAATTTGCCTAAATAGGTTTGAACTCTGACAGACACTTTCGACACTCGACTCTTTTGAAACTCTTTAAGAGAAAGGAACCTCTGATTATCTGCCACAAAAAGACTAAAGATAACTTTCGATTAAGCGACAATAATGAAACTCATTTTTATATTTATTAAAATGGCTATCACTTTTTGTTTGATGTAGGATGATAAAAAATGTTGCTGGTAATTACAACACTTCGTTCTAGAAAAGCTCTTTTCATAGCTTTCACAATTTGATGGCCAACAGATACGACGTCAGCAAGCTAGTTGTTTCCTCGTTTTTCCATTATGCGTTTGTATTTTCTCGTTAAGCCAGCCTGACTGTTCAAAATTAACGGCTTTATGGATCCCGCTGACCTGTAATTTATTTTGCAACTACAAATACTGGCGAGTTGTCACTTCAGCTCGATATTCAAATCTTGCTCAACAAAAGGTAATGAAAGTTAAGTGCATGATGTGGAAAACGCCAACTTCAGTGAGTGCATAATAATGTTTATGGTAATCAAATCATACTAAAAAGTGAGTTAAAAGCTGTGTTGTATTGTTTATTGAATTGTATGTTTAAAGAGATAAGTTGCCAACTCAATTAAAAAGAAATAAAACTAAAAACAGTTGGGAGTAAACATGAAATTCAGACACTGTTGTTCATTTGACAAACACTTATTACAACTTCAAGAACCGGTGTTACTATACCCAATAGGAAATCTGTTGTTCGCAAAGTAAATTTACGACAAGTTTTGATGAAGTTCTCTTATTTATTCTTCATTTGATGCCACGATTCTATTACCCTTCGCTTATCATATTCACCTACCCATGGCATCAGAAGAGACTGATGAAATAGTAGTGTCTGTTTACTTCTATCATTGGGTAACAGGTTGAAATCCCTTCGTTCCTTGTGGGATTTGTTTTGGACAAATAGGGTTTGCGTCAGATTTTAGCGGCATTCTCCGTATCCTTTGTATCTTATTTCACCATTGTTTCATCACCATTCAAATAATTTCGTTACCCATTTATCAAAATTATTCATCCCAGGTACGACAGGAAAGGTTAGTCTGAAAAATTGAATTATGATCCATGACATTATTATCCTATTATGATATGGTCGTAAAGATAAGAAACTGAATGCATAATAAAAATTCTATGAGACTGGCACATCCCTTCCGAAGAATTTAGGAGACCCTTTTCCCTGCACCCATTTGGCATCGTTCAGTGCCAGTCATAAAAGTCAAGTTGAACGTGAACATGCACGTGCGTTGAGAACATACAGAGACGGTTTACAGTGAAGGGAAGTCGGTGGATGTCTTTCCTAAAACCTTTTTTTAAAAGTAAACTTCATTACCGTTTTACACTTACGTTTTTGCAGGGCTATTCTAAGTAAAAATGATTTCCTTCAAGAGATTCGAAAAACATGTGTCTTCTATCACGAACACTGCCACAATGGTAACACTGTGTGCGAGACTATTTCTATAATATGTCTCTTTGCGCTGACTCAGACACGCGGTGGACTTGCATTTGATGTCATAATCTCAGATGGCATAAGTGTAGCGAGGAATGCAAAGACCACAATTGTGTTCTCCGAGCTCAGTATGTGGTCTTCTATTAAAAATGTGAGGTGTTTAAAGCAATTGAAGACAGTAATGCAGAGAGGTGGTTTCATATATCGTATGTTGGAACCGTACATTTCTCAGTGATAAAAGAAAAATGTAACACTAGTACTTTTTTCCTAGCTTAATTTTTAGGTTGTTGGATTCTCTCATTTAAAAAATAACATATTATTAGAGGCGTGAATGTAACGATACGAACAGCCACTACAAAATGATACAAATAAATAAGTTCAATATTGCAATGTTTATGATAAGGAAATGGATTTTAATGAAATGTTTTAATTCTTTTCACTTTAGAACAATGCCATTCAGTATGAGAATTAATTTTATGATATGACTAAACGAGGTGACCCTTTTTTTTGTATTTTTCGGCATTTCGACTAATAAGTCATTTTTGAACTTTTTCCCTCGTTTTTGAACTATTTTTTCCTGATGTCATCGTTTTTAATATCATTTTAATGGTAATCGTTTTCAATAATATTTATGAGATTCAACAAATGTTCTCCACGAAATTTCTGAATAGCGTATTAGATTCCTTTGCTCAGAAATGGTAATGTCAGCTGTTGTGTGTAATCCAAGGTTCCTGTGTCACCTGTCAGCGCCATTGTCGGCTCGACCATATCTGAATAACTAACGACAGAGATTTCCTGGTAAAGAATATTCCAAACCAAAAGTTTGCAATCTGAGTGCATGTGATCGAAAAGAATAAGCCACGATTACATTAGTATCGTATCCAGCTTGAGTTGTTCATCTGAAATGGTTTGCTCAAAAATTTTTACGTCATTTTTCTTTGCTTTTAGGGCATTTTAAGAGCATTTTATTGATCATTTTTGGCAATGTTTTAAATTACAATCCGCCCCCAACTTATGATACATTAAGCATAAATGGTTCAATCGACGTAATGTGAATGGGATATTTTTTGTCCTCCCGGAATATAAATCCACGTGGCGCCTTACATCCTTGTTAATTAATATTTTACAAAAACCCTTTTATATCGATTAATATGTGAGTATGCTATACAATCGTAGTGAGCGTTAACGGAGCTTTACAAGCCGCTTCTTCCTCTCAAATATTAGAATGATTCACAATGCAATGTGATACAAACGTAGTTGTAATCGGAAAAAATATTTAGTCAACAAATTTCACTATCAGTAAAGATGCCCTCAAGATATCTTTCAAACATTTCTAATTCATCAGTCTGTGACTAATAACCAATAGTGGAAAATATGCCTTTATTATTTAATTGTATTAACTTGAGATTGTCATAAAACCCAAATGATTTCCCTATCTTTATTGGTTTAGAAGGATGGTTACATAAGCTTTATATCTTTATTGATTTAGAATCACGGTAACATAGGCTATCCTATTTTATTATATCAACTATAAAAAAATAGAGGAAGTATCAAATAATTTCTTGCAATCGCAAAACCTTTAGCCCAAAAGTTGCTCCTATTTTTCCTGTCTCCGCCCGTATTGTGAGCCATGCGGGTCCGAAAATTCGGCCACTGAGGGAGGGCCGATGAAATCTCGCACGTGTTCTTGAACTCCGGCATCCCTTACCTTTTCTTTTTACTATTCGTCGCGGAACTAGGAACGCAGGTATTGATGAGCATTGTTGGCAACATTTGATAGCAAGGAAAGCTCCCCCCCCCGTCTGACACAAAACCACTTGCTATTGTAGCAGCGCCGGTCGCAAGCGCCACCTCGCCCCGCCCTGACGCGAGTACCCAAAGTCGATTATCTTTCATTCCAGTCGCTGCTTATCGAATCAGCCCCGCGTGCATTGACTGCGTATTGATTGGCGTCGCACGGAGCGTGGGTGAGGGAGGGGGAGGGGAACAGGGAGACTCGAGGGGCCCCGAGCGTCGCGACGCCACCGTCTGCTGTTTAATTGCTCCCGCCGCCGCCGCTGCCACCTTTGAGAGGTGACGTTGAGGCGCTGCTGACGCCGGATCGCTTCATTTACTATCGGCTGTGAGTACTGCGTTCCGAACTCTACGCAATCTACGTGTTCATTGTGGTCCTTGTTATGTCCAAAAAGAAAAACGTAATTTCTTAAAAACTAGATTTATTCTGATCTCATACTGGTACAGAGTAACCATATACAAGCCAGATCCAACAATTTTCCTGAAGATGTACCAGTGTATGCCAAAGTCGCAGTTGCCCAGGGAGATGTCCAAAGTTAGTAGCCGTAGCACCGAAGTATCTGTCCGAGAGAGAGAGAGAGAGAGAGAGAGAGAGAGAGAGAGAGAGAGAGTGTCCGACCACTTTGCTGTTTCGTCAACACTGTTCACAACCCCTCTGCCCGCCGGGGCGCTGCTTTATAGCCCGCTGGGGCTGAGGGTCCGCTGGCCAGCCCCCGGATAGGGGTGGTGCCTCCTTTTTCGGTGCCTGGTCGCGCGTGACGGCGCCGCGACGGCTGCTGTCGTCGCCCTCTTTTGAGCGGCGACGGTACTAGGTTCCGGCGGTTCTTTCAGTGCGAAGTCGACTTCTGCAGTCCTGTGTAGGATAAACAGATGGATTGATGTATTCTTGTAAATACCATGAAGTGGAGGCGTGTTACTGCAGGGATTACTCATGAGATGTAGAGCAACCATAAACGTCCGTTTACCTTGACTTCTGTTTTCCACTAGTTCTGCGATTTACGGAAGGTCTGTGATCTGTGGAACGGAGGTATCCATCTTCTTGGTGCTTTTAAATTCGAATAATGGCAGCTAGATCCGATAAGTCATTGGGTTCGAAGATAACATAACTCAAATATCATTAAGTTACATCTTGGAAATTATATCTTCCAGGGAAAAAACTCAATTTAATCGAACAAAGAAGTAAAATCTCAGTTTTGGACTCTACACAGTGTATATGCAAATCCATTGAAGTATTATTGTTCTGAAATAGAGCAAACGTCAATGATTTTACTTTCGTCATATAAAATTGGTAAAGACATGAGAGAAAAGGTGATTGTATGTTTTCTACGGGAAATGTACATACCGGTTTGATCTTCAAATGAAATCAGATATAATTTATAAGTCACCTGAAAATTGGAATAAGATGATTGAAATAAATCGGCATCGATGTAGCATTTTAAGATCGGTCACCAGAGTTTGTAGGGTGAATAAGCATTCGAGAAGTGGCGACATTGGAACCGAACCTAAAGTGATTATGTTAGACAGTACAGAAAATTAATAACTCAGAAGTAAATCCTTCGTAGCACATAGCATGTAATAATGGCATAACTACACAAACTTAAACTGACAGTGACTCTTGTAGTAAATGCATTCCATTTGTTCACTATGCTCTATTGTCTAAAATGTTCAAATATATTGTAAACCTTAATCGCCTTTTGCATATTAAAGCAAAATAGAATTATCTTCATGTAAAATAATGAATGGTTCTTTAGTAGCTTGGATTGACTCGACTCGAATCAGAACATCATCGGGAGAGGTGACTCAGGGCATTTACAGATATCATTGCCGTGCCTCTAAAGGAGATCCTAGGATCGAATCCCGGCGTTGGTAGGATTTTCGACATTAGCTTGTCAGTTAGGTAGAATTCAGTCGTTATGTGGAGAATTCTAGCGGTGGGCTGCCCTGATCGGCAGTTTCCTTCAATCGTGATTCCTTCAATCCATACCAGGTGAATGCCGGAGCAGTACCCTAACAAACGGGCGACGGACCGCGCACGATCTTTCCTTCCTCTACCGTGATACCTTCACTCCTTACACAGACACACACTAACGTGCATTAGACCTCCACACATGCAGGTAGACCAGTCGGGAGCCGGAGCTTGTTCCAGCTGGGGCGGTGTCCCGCTGGTGGTTGATACCTTGTTGGGGAAACTCCCCTAGCCGACGGAAGGTCGTCGCCAAACCTAACAATCTGGCGAGGGAGATCACAGCCACCTCTCATGTACAAAAAAGTTGGTACTTATGACCTTAGCAGTTGACACGGAATCACTAATTGATGACTAAGAAACGCTGGCTGAGACAAAGAAGATCATCAGAAAGACTGAAGATGGAGAGCAGTTTTGATAAGACGGAAAACCGGCAACGACGAAACATTCCTGAAAATAATGATGATAGAACCGTTTTGAGAAACCGATATACATACGGGGTTACAAAAACTGGCACCCTCCCGTCGCAAGTGATAAATCGCGCGCGTGTCGCGCACCCTGGTGGACACGAGCTGTCAAGAGCGTGCCCGGGACTGCCCCCCCCCCCTCAACGTGCCCGTCGCCCGCATCTGATACGCGGCCCCATTAACCGTATCGCGATTCGCGCGGCCGCCGCCACCGCCGCCACCGCGGCGCCGGCGCCGGTGCCACGTGACTCCATTAACCCCCGACGTCGGCCCCGCCCCCGCCCCCGCCCCCGGGAAGCGGCGCCGGCCCGCGCGTCCCCGAGTCCTTTCGGCCGCCGGACACTTACAGCGTTGGGGGCAGTGCGTTCGATTGCTTTTTTGGGAGGGCAGTACATTTCCGTCGATGCGCGCGGAATTTGAAGAATTTGCAACTCTCTTGTCTGATTCTAGCAATACTTCGTCACCATCACCATCATTCCCAACACCATCTCTATCTCCTTCGCCACCACTACAATCACTGTCACGACTTCCATCGCCACCATTAAAACCTCCATTACCCCCTCCATCATCCTCATCACCATCGTTGCCACCCTATCACTATTCCCACCTCCAGCTCCACCATTACCACCGCCGTGACAACCATCACTTTCACCATCCTAATCATTGTGTATCAATTCATATTTCAAGCCGAAAAACTGATGGAGATTCTGTTTATCAATGAAGCACTATTACATGATCTCCCTAAAAATATGACTAGTTTTAGTGTAATTTCTAATACGATTTTTCCCACCTGTTGTCACCAGAAATCAAATTCCTGTCTCTTTCGCGAATGTTGAAGGTGGGTAAAGCGGGTTTGTGGAATTGCAATAGTTTCTTCTGTTTCCTACCGTAATTCACATTTACCTTTTTCCCCATTGTTCTCTGCTATTCTAGCCGTTCCATTGTTTACACTCCTATGTGTGCTATTTAGGCACACGTTCCAAAATCATAGTTTAGGATGGTTTAATAAAAACTTTGAGGCCTCGATTCTTACACCCAACACCGACGCGTTCCGCCAACTACGGCCCAACCATTCAGGTGGACATAACTGTATTAATCTTAAGAGAACCATTGGGTCGTTTACGACCCCAGTCTCTTGGAAATTTTACGGAAAGTCATTAAAAACTTGAGCGGATTTAGTGAGAGCGTAGGCTTCCGCGGCCGGAGTCCGGGTGACGCCCTAAGGAGTAATGCATTACGCCCTGAGGAAGGTCGCAGAATGGCGACCGAAACGTCGGCACATTTGCCATGGATGCGACGTCACCCGAACAGCCAATTCAATATTGGGCGGATATAATTGTAGCTCAATGGATTTTTTGTCTTATTTCATTTTCAATTGCATGCAATACATTTAAACACGCTTTACATTATGAAATGATTCCTAAAGAAAGTGTTTGGAGTCCTTGCGAGACCACAGTGCGATTACTGTTACTTTTTTTGAAATAAAATGCTTGGTTTTGTTTGATAATATTGCGCTTCTAACAAGTGTAAACACAATTTTATCTTTTTACTATCGATCGACAGATGCCAACTAAAAGAATTCTTAAGTTCCAGTCAGAAAAAAATGCACAAAACGTGCAAACGGAAATGGCGTCTCGAAAGAACTCCCATTGTATTTTACGTTCCAGCGCGATGGTCGTACTCAGAGGGTTAAATTAACTTCAATTATTCGGCAGAACTGAGCCTCTAAAGTTGGACGTAGACTAACTCATTTCGAGAGTTTATGGACGAAAAGCCCTGTGGAAGACCTCCAGTTGAATTGTCGGAAATGTGACAGGAAATTGAGGAAGAACTCAATGAAAACGGTTAGTGATAATTTCTGTGCCCCCAAGCATGAACCCATCCTCACTAATATGCCAAATCCACTGGGAATGTGAAGTTTATTTTCAAACCTCTCGTATGTCATATCAAACATATATTAAACAAATCTCTAAGCAAGGATTTTTCATCCTTTCGATCCCGTTGCAAGCCGTCTGTAAGTAATGATCTGAAGTCTAGTATATTCATGATGTAGTTGAATGAATTGGGGTCGACAGGGCTTATTTGACAGAATCAGTCTGCCAAACACTGCTTTACTCCTCACGCGCCCTTAGCGTAGCTACCGAGTTAGCTTTGTTCTCGTGGTCCAGGAGATTCCAAACATTCCAAGTGGACAAAGTGAGCTTGCTGAAAGTTGTTACAGGTTTACTCCTGCCTTTAATTTACCATTGTCCTCACCTTTCATTACATCGTAAACAGCATTGGAGTTATGTATTCATTCTTCATTTAACGTCCTAGGTAGAACACACAGCCTTAACATACAATATAGGCTTTCACGGCCGGTTTCTACATCATAATTAGTTGTTTTCGGGTTTGCAGGCCTGGTCCAACGGAGACTTGTCCAAAGGTTTCGCCTGCAACTGTGCCAGGCATCATCTTACGGAGGACCAAAACTCGGCAGCTAACCAGTACGTGGCCCAATCAGGCGCGAGCACCGGTGGCGCGACCCAATCAGACGCGAGCGCGCTAACCTCGCCTTTCACTATGAATACGGCCCCGTCGCTCAACGCGGTGCTGCAAGAAGAAAACTCGCCCCCGCCAGCAACGCCACTGATGATGCCTGCCACAGTCGCAGGCGAAACGTTTGGACAAGTCTCCGTTGGACCACGGCCTTCAAACCCGAAAATAACTAATTATGACACAGCCTTAGATACTGAAATCGTACCAAAATGTCGACACCTTTTCGGTTGCCCTTTCTGTCCTGCAGCGCCGAAACGCCTTTTTCACGCAATCACAGCGGACGGGTGGGAGAGACAGAATGCGACTGTTGGGTGCGTGAAATTTGAAATTGTGTGGTAATGGAAGGTTAGGGGTCACGCAGGTCTGAGTGGAAATTCTCGTATTATCCGGAGTAGAAGCCCAAAGAGCTCATTGGCAGTGTGAGGAAGTCAACGAACGATGGGATGGAACCAACGCAGTAACTCAAATTGAAATGTAATTTGAAACTCTACATCAAGGCATTTAATATTTATTTTTAGAGTCCCGGAAACCGCATATACGAGAATGCTGTTCTGAGAATACTAAGCGTGGCGCATACCACTTATAAAAGGATTTTGTTATGTAACTTATGTATATATTTGGCATTCGCCAGTCTGATTTGGAAACTCAAAATACATCAGAATTAGAAATTAGGGTAATACTCTGGAATTATTCCTTGTTTCATTCCCGATATACATCGTGATATATTTTTGTTGTATCCGAAGTTTTACGTCCTCTGTTAGATTTACCTTTTTTCCGTTTAATATTTTAAAACATCCATCACAGTGGTGTAAGGAGAACTTATCCGTACGATCCAAATTTTGAGGTTTCACGCACTTTATTTATTTTCAATACTCAAAAAATATGGCAGTATTTTACTTTGTATACCAACTAATTACATAAGTAGTACGTTTTCTTGAGGCTTTAAACCGAAAATTGTATTATAGGATCTGAAATGTATTGGCTTTTAGTGGCCTGCCAATGCAAATCGAATATATGCATCTGGGTATGGACCGTGCTTGTGATCAGGGGATTCAAGGAGACGCTTGAAATTCTAAATTAATCTCAATCATATAATTCGTACCTGTTAAAAGTTCTTAGTTCAATGTTCTTTTTTTATCATTAAAGCGAATTTTAATGTTACACGGAAAATAAATCCTTAAAAATTATATTGCTGTATTTCATTTTTCTGTGCCATTTTAATAATACTTTTCATTTCATACAATAAAAAACAGGAGTATCCATGGTAATATATGATGGTCGATTTACTTTTTTTTCACAAATCAATGATTTGTCTTTCCCAAATTTAAAAAAACTTAAAACTTAAAACAATGCCTGATAAAATGATTGCAAAGTTTGATTACATAAAAATGCATTGCTTTATTTATTTTACGTCAGAGCTAGGTATTTATGTATTGGCTTCATACTTTCGTAAATCTATAAATTGAGATATAGCACGTGTAAACAAATTATTTCACGAACTAACATCAGTTTTTCAGAATATGTCTATCGTTTACAGTATTAAATAAATAATAAGAGAAATATAGTTTTCAAATTTGCTCAGTTTACTGAAAACAATTCTCGCATGTATATATTTGGTGCAAATATATTAATTTGGGCTGCAACACACTGCTTCTGGAATAAAAATGGTGTAAATAGAGCTTAAATGAGCGTTTATTTCAAAAATATGTGTTATTTTTACCTGCACTAAAACCCAAAACACCGACTAATCTTCGATCCCCTCTTCTTCATATCTCCACCGTGCGCCATCAGCGCCCGCAGTCGCGCGCTCTATCTTCTCTTCGCATTAGCACCCCCCCCCCCCGCCCGCGCGGCGTTGCCGTGCTTCTAATCCGCCGACCTCTAACGAGCAAGAAGTCTCGTAATGGAAAGTGCGCGCGCGCGCGCGCCCACGCACGAGCCCACCGTCGGCCGTCGGGAGTGCAGAGGCCGGTCCTGCCGCCTCGGACCCGCCCACGCAGGCGCGCTGTGCACGAGGGGGGGGGGCTGAAAGGCATGTCGGCACTCCACGCGTTGAGTGCCGACGGGTATTACAAGCGAATCGCGCAGAGTTGCGGCTAGTTATTTCGATATAAGCCCCATACTGTGGTAATCGCTCAACTATAGATGGTTGAAAGAATACCGAAATGAATGAACGTACCAGTCATTTTGGAGTGGACGAATGAATAAACAAATAAATAAATATTGAACTTATAAAATGAATTACATATATGATTGCATACATAAAAGGAATGAAAAGATAAACAAGTAAATATATTCGTGGTCTAACAAACGAGCCGGTCCTGCCGGCTGCTGAGTGTCGGTCCTGCTGAGTGAGGCACGCGTGAAAGAGAATTTAGAAAGAGTAAAGCCATGTTGTCACTTCTGTTGCGTGTTAACGAGCTTTTGAAGCGAAACAAGCAGAACTGCGGCTAGTTATTTTAGTGTTAGCCCAAACATGTGTTGATCATTTCAATTATATTCTTACTGATGAACATTTGAATGAATAAATTACTTATCAATAGGATGATCAAATGAACTCAATCTCCAAATTATAAATAAATATCATACGGCAAGGGGAATAGGGCATGACATGATAGGAATGCCAGACGGAACAAGTAAATTCATGCCTAATGATGCAAGTGAATGCGGTGAACATCAAGGAAGGGAACGTGAGTCCAATCAAATGTATGCAAAGAGATTCTTTTTTTCTCGTATCAGTTTTGTTTTATATTTCCCAAACATTTTGATACTACCACTCAACTATGATACACAATATAGTATGCTAGACTTTCAAGAATCGGCCAAAAATAGAATTTCCATTGGAAAATCAATGTCAATACTACACGTCATTACAATTTCTCAAATGCAGAGGCGGAGGGATTTTTGCGTTATTGAATAATGTAGAGTTTTAAAAAATTTCTAAAACTTAGGCAATGCGGGCGAATTGTAATTGTTAAAACTCAGTGTTTGCCGAGTAAACAATTTACTTCTAGCAGTCAGCGAAAAGCTTCACTCCTACCTTTCATCTGGTTCCCTGCCGCTAAGTGTTTTTATGTGCATATTGCGTTACCTTGTACATTCATTTTCCAGATTCTGAACGTCAGAAACTATTGAAAATATAATTGTTTTCTAAGAATAGCTCGCATATTTTACTTGAGAGCAATATCTAAAAAATCGTACTTTTAAGTTTTCTGAATATTGGGTTATCATTACTTGAATGTTGAAATATTCAGCAGATATGTTAGTTATTTTAATGGATTTTTTTATTATGTGTCATGTAGATACAAGTAGTCACAATAACGATTGAAAAAATACCACAACATAGCCTTCATGTAGGTACTCGATCATCCGCAACGAAATTGGTTCAGTAGAATCACTTCAAGGTACATTTGTTTTTCCTGGGCCGTGCACATTTAAAGATCTAGATTGGTGGATGAGTAGACAGAAATATCGTTGAATCTACGTTGTGGCGTCACCGATTAATTAATATAATTTTATTAAGGCATCGTCAATAACAAAGTAATTCCTACAGCTGGAAATATCTCGCGTCGAGAAAGAAGTGGGTCAAAGGGACGCGGCCTCCACCGCGACGGTTCCCTCCGCTGGACAGGGAGGCCCACCCCCCGACCGCGCACGGGTCTTCTTCCCAGAGGCAACTGGTTTATTACCCCCTCATAAAAATACTTGCTGCCCCCTCGCCGGAGACCGGCCGAACAAAGCGCCACCCTCGCGTCCTTCCTTCAGCCGCGCGACCAGGGAATGCCAGCCCCGATGGAGTTGGGCCGGGTGTCAATTAGGCGAGGAAGACACATTTACGACACGTCGTGAGTGAAACCTTTCTCGGCCTCTTCCGAACAATGCTAACTCCCCACATTCGTTCTGGCACGCGTTCTGGCACGCGTCCGGGCGCCAGAAGCCTCGCGGGAGCTGTTTCTCTCTAAACACAGTAGGGTGTCGATTAGCCCCTGCCGGCCGTCGGGAACCCGTGAAATGCGCCTTTACGCGCGCACGTGTCCAGGACAGCTGCGATCAGCTTCTGGAACAACTGACAAAGGGAAGCGAGCGAGAGAGCGAAACCAGCGACAGACAGAGAACATTGACGGAAAAATACAGAAAAATCGACACGAGATTGGTTAATCAGATTTCTGCGACGCAGCCACCCTCGGCCAATGGGAAGCTTCGCCATGAGGGAAGGGAGAAATTTGGTGTCAGGAACATTTTGGGAAGGGGAAACGTAGCTGTATTATAAACGCGATGCACAGTGGGAAGAGAGACTTGTTAAAATTTCTTCAGGCTAGACTTGTCAAATTTATTCGAGACACTAACTTCGTAAAATTTCTTCGGGCACTTGTAAAATTTCTTCGGAGACTTCACCTTGTAAGATTTCTTCGAGAGAGACTTATAAATTTTTGTTACTACGGGAGAGTTCCAAGATACTTCTTGGTAGCTAAATGTGCCTAATTATTCAGTCATTCACGATCGGGACGCGAGTTTGGGAAAAGACTTTCCCAGAGCCGAATCAGTCAGGACGCGACTCGTAAATTGTTGCGGAGAAAACTCGGGCGGGAAATTACCGGATCCCGCGCCGTTTTCTCGCTTCGGCCCGCCAGCCTTGCCGCCTCTCGTCCCGGGCTAAGTGACAGCCCTTTTCGCAACGTCAACGCCCGTGGCCACTCGCCTCCTCTGAGCCTGCTCGAGCTGATAATCTGGAATCGCCGCTACCTGAGCGAGAGAAGACGCGCCGCAGAAGACCAGCAACCCGGAGCCGCCGCCGCCTCTGCTTTGAGGCTGCCGCCTCGGCCTGCCCACGAAGACCAGCAGCCATTGGTGAAAACTATGAGACGTTGCCGTCTCACTGAACAATTATAACTGCGAAAAACTGCAAGTGGCCGCGCTCAGGCCCAGCAGAATTAACCACTTGTAATTAATTCACAGAGTAGTTTTAGTAAAGAAACTTGCGTCGCCCATTGCGACATTGTAATTTACCTGGTAGCTTTTGGTGCCAGGAATAAACAGTTGTTTGTCACAAATGACTCAATTGCTCATTCTTGACCTCCCAACTCTTCCATTCAGTTACATTTCAGGAGCTGAACCTGGCGCCCTCCCCCGAGCAGTCTTATGAATATTACATTTGGCTGGTCCCAACGTGGGGCTAGTTTAGTGCATCATTCTATGAATATTACAACGTGCTCAATGATTTTATTAATTTCAGCAATCGATTACACTATCAGATTAACGAGCATCAAAAGGTAAATATGTTATTGCTGCGTAGAGATAGTATCTTCATTCGAGGTCCAAATTATCATTCTGTGAAGAAAAAAATAATGAGTTTAGTGCATCATTATTCCCATGTAGCAACATACTGCCTTATGTGATGTAGACGGTGGCCAAGGTAACCATTTTGAACTTAACAATGGATCCGAGATTCGTACCTCGAGTAAATTTAGATTTAGATTTATTCAGTCAAAAAACAGTAAAAACTCTGTGACGTAGAGGGGAAAAGATAACCTGCGCACGTTTTCTTCAGTTTCAGAATCCCTTCCGTAATTTTAACTATAAATAGTTGAAAGATGAGTAAATGTTTAACATAAATAAATAAAAATAAATTTTAAAAATCGCAAGATTAGCAATAAAAGTAAAATATTTTTTTCTCATTGAGATAGCAGTCTGAATTGCAAAGCCATATTTCTGTTATTCAAACACTTAACATTTTTAAGTTTTCGTCTTTTCACTTTGGTCTCCTCAAAACTCAGAAGACAAATAATTACCTTGTTTCGTCAGAGACAGTCTGGGATTTTAGTTAATTATAAATGTTTGACAATTTTTGCGCACATTGTAAATTAATAATGTACACGTAGATTTCATTATTCTTAAGACTGAGTTTAATATATTAATATATTAATTTGTAAATATATTTGTTTCTAATAGTTTGTTAATATTTAACATTTTGGCCTTAATTGAGGTAAAAGACGTAGCAATAAATTTCGATCGATTTCGAAAAATCGATATTATAAAAACTACAGAACCGTAAATGTAATCTTGTTAACATCGCTATACATCACTATTTGAGTAACTGCGAATGTTCGTGTGTGCTTGTGCGTGCGTGCGTGCGTGTGTTCATGCGTAGCGTGCGCGTATCCGTCACTCTCGGTCAGACCACTTCCCGTGCACCAGTCGACACATCTCGGTCTCATAATATCTAATAATTTGTTTTCGGGTCCGGTCATAAGATAAAAAGGAATTTCCAAAAGCGTGTTTTGGCGTTGCGATCATAGCGAGTCTTCCAAATCGAGCTATGTTGGTGGAGTGATTTAGGTTCAGTACCCAAAGGGAAGTTTCGATCCACACACCAGAATTTTGTTTCACGAGTTGTTAACACTGATGTTGCCAATTTTAAGTAAAAAGTGAATTGTCCGGCAGATTTCATTTTAATTTTCCCCCGTGTTATCGTATTGTTTAAAATTAAATTAAATTAAATTAAATTTGCAATATACAACGAACAACACTGCCTTGATACTTATTATATTTCAAGTATATCAAGTGAATTCGAAGAAAACAAAACTGTGAGTAATGCTTGAGAATGAATGAACGTTTCGACTTCTATATTCTATATTTCTACTTCTATATTTCGTTCTCTATTTCTTTCGACTTATATGTTTACGTTCTAGAGTGTACAAATACTACTTTTCAAACAAATGTGA
The DNA here is from genome assembly GCA_038098605.1 of Gryllus longicercus. Classification (NCBI taxonomy): domain Eukaryota; kingdom Metazoa; phylum Arthropoda; class Insecta; order Orthoptera; family Gryllidae; genus Gryllus; species Gryllus longicercus. Next base: position 4,013,680 of record JAZDUA010000081.1, on the reverse strand, counting down.
CCCACAACCTATAGTTATTAAACTTAAGTAACACCTTATTCACATAAAGATACAAAACAGTCGCTTTTTATGTGTTTATATAGATTCGCATACAAAACTATTAATAGAGCAATTGCAGTAAAAGAAGTAAACATTTAGACTACGTTTTAGTAGTTTTAATCTCTTGAAAAGGTAGACAGAGAAAAATATGGAACTGTTAAGCAAATTAGGGTAAGAATCAGATGTATTTGTAGAAGATTTTGCGACAGAATTTTCGGAAATAATTTAAAATAATCTTGTATTAAGATAGAGAAGAACAGAACAGCTTACAGGCGATCTTTTATGTGCGTAGGTTTCTATATCAGCAAAAAAGCGTTAAAAATATAGCTGTACATAACTTGAACTAATCGCTTCATCAATATCTGCACGATTTTTTCGGCGATATTTTTCGGCAAATTTAATTTTTAAATTACAATATTACCAGTTTTGGAAGTATCCCTTATGGAAGTAACATGGTGTTTGGGTGCAGGAAATTTTTGAACAGGAGAATAACAGTATCAGCTACTACGATTAATTGGTAAAACCAAAAGCAGATACTGTAAGAACATACTTGAATAAAGCTAGACATGAAAGAAATTTTCATTTCATGAAAATACTTTTACAACAGTTTAAATTGTCGGCGACGCCACATTCATGTAGTTGTCAGTATCGAGACGAAATGTTAAAAGTTAATAAATTATTTTAAAAAAATATTCCAGTGTTTAAAAAAGAAAGAAGTATTTTGATGTAAATAAATAAAACAAAGTCTGATGACGCCGGTCCAGATGGCTGATATTGTTAAGGCTGTAGTGCCGTAACTCTCTCGGACCGAAGGAACCCGGGTTCGAGTCATGCCCCGCAACCTTAAATAACAAAAAGAGTCGGATTATTTACATAATTTATAACTCAAGAACGGATTGACCAATTTTAATTATTTATGATTTGTTGGATACACTTCCTCGAATACCAGAATAACTATTAAGTAACGGAAAAATTACGAAAAAAAGAGAACAAAACTTAATAATCATTGCCAACGCAACCCGCAACACAAGGAAGGACTTTTTTACACTATATCGTTAAATAACTCCTAAACAAAGCGTTATAGGATATTAAAAGGCCAAATATTGAGGCTAAAGGCCTCGAATAAACGTTCTTCGGCCCGTAATCAACAGAATGTTTCCTTGAACATTCTATTACATCTTTGCAGGTCCGGCGCTTCCCCATATTACCTCACCTGCTCAGAGATGTTCAGAATCTGCAACTAAATGTTTATGAGAGGGACAGACAGAGACAGAGACAGACAGACTGAGACAGAGAGAGAGAGAGTTAGAGTGACAGAAAGAGACAGACCGAGCGACAGGGAGACAGAAAATGACAGAGAGGGGCAAAGAGTGACAGAGAGAGAGAGAGAGAGAGAGAGAGAAACAGAGAAACAGAGACAGAGACACACACAGAGAGAGGCAGACAGCGTGAGGCACGAAGAGGGAGACAGACGAAGAGGGTGACAGACGAAGGGAGACGGGTAGACAGATGGTGAAAGGGAGGAAGGAAAAATATTGAGTTGAAGGGTTGAAAATGCAGAGCTCCGCTAGTATCTTAATAAAGGATAAACTATGTTTTCAAATCAGGTTCGATTTATACGGTTGGGTTATTTGGTTTGTGAAGTAAGGTATCATCTTCAGGCTGAAAACGAAACGATATTAACCTACAAATTCTTATTCTTCTCTTACGGTTTATGTTTTGACTCTGATGTCATTCATTGTATGAAAGTGAAAAACGAATTGCAATTAGGTTTTTTGAATACATAAACGAACATTCATTGCCGAATGTAATACCATAGTAAGTAATCTTTGTTCCTAGCGTTTGATGATTTATGCATTGATCTAACTTGACGTGATTATAGAGACTGAGGACGTACGAGGTAATAAATCATCCTGCAGCTCGCCGGACATGAATCTGTTAATAGAGCCGAGTAATTAACCACCGAGATAGTGCTGTACTAATGGAATTTTCAATATCCATTAGGTGCATTTGTCTTTTTGCCTTACGTTTCATTAAAACAAATACAATTTGTTACTGAGTCTTTAAACACAGGTTTTAGATTTTTTCAAATAACTTATTCATAGAACTTACGATATGGGAAATGTGTGGATATTTGTATATAGTGTTGCGGGCTTCAGTCATATAATTAATTCTGAGGTATGTGAAGGGAATATGGCCACGTTAAAATCCTCAAATTTTCCTGTTTACATATTTCAACATTCGGCCAAATTAACAGCACAATGATAAAATTTAACACTTTTGCTTAAACTTGAAATAGCTATATCACCAAAAAGTGGATCAAGAATATTTTATTGTTATTTTACAAAAATATTGTAATATGAAGGTAATATACCCATCCGTTTTTTTGTCCATTGCCAAATAAACTTGTTTCTTGCAGCTCGATCATGGAATTAGAGCTAGCTATACTAATACATCATACGAATCACCCTCTTACAGTCTACTTTTACAAAAATGCAACCTGAAATATTTTTTTTTTAAACACTAGCGCGAGAGTCGATTGTTGCCATTGTTTTTCATATTAGTTTGGCTCCAAACACTCCGTTTCTTCGGAGGATTTATTTTCTATAAAAAAAACATACAAAAACATTAGTGTATCAAACATATGAAGTTAATATATCCGTAAGTGCTGGTAATATGCTGGGCCATCACCCTTGGCCATACTGGCAGCAAAACAACATGTTATAAAATCTCTTTCACGTTGGTAAGATATTGGACAAAATAAACAACATTAATCTGAATTCATTGCTCATTAAATGCACTAAAAGTAGATGTATATTGTCATAATATTAAATCGTTCTTTAATTGTAACTAATGGTTAACGTACCTGGAAATAAGTTACAAGGACAGAGCTCCTTCAGCGCGTTATTGAAAATGGAAGCTCCAGAGGACGAATGCGCGTGTCAACAAGCCTGGCAGGGACTAAAGCCCCTTTCATACTCTTCCAGACTGCTTAATAGCACTGTCAATCGGAAACATTTTCAGCTAACAATATAGCCGCTACTTGGTCGTATTACCTGCGCTGGCCATCTTTGCATCACTTGCCTTATTTGTTTTTACATATTCGTTATTTAATGTGAAATGAGCGAAAGTAGATGAAATGAGTGGCGCTACCGACTGGCACAGACTTTCTTGTACTATTTAGTTTCCTCATCTCTTCTGTCTGAGCTGTATTTTTGATTATTGATTGATTGATATAAATTACACACGGTTGTTTTTCGAGGTTTAGCTTCAAAAAACCTGTTTTCAAATTACTAGTAAAATGTGGCGTCGCCGACGCTGTAAACTGTTTTAAAAATGGTTTCATGAGTTGAAAATGTCTTTCATGCCCGGCTTCATTCTAATTTTTTTTAAGTATCTTCCATACCAATGAATCGTAGTAGTTGATAATGTTATACTCCCGTTCAAAAGTTCCCAACACCCAATAGTCTGGTATGTTACCTCTATGCGGGATATGAACAGGTCTTATTTCAGTTTCAAAATGATAATCGCCGTAACAATTAACTGTAGGTTTAATGTCGCTAATAGTGAAATTTCAGATACTGTTTTTTGCTATTTGGCTCATATGCACAAAAATTCACCTAGCAATTTGCATTAGCAGAAATTGTTAATGGAAAAATGCAGATCATTCCCTATTACTTTCGAAAATTCTGTCGCAATATCTTTTAAATTTGATTCTTCCCCGGATTTTGTTGACAGTTCTATATTTCATCGTTTCATAATTTTTTAATATATTAAAACTTCACAGACTTATTCTAACTTGTCTTCGCTTCTACTTCTGCAATTGTTTTATTAATTGTTTTATGCGAATCTAGCGTTTCATACGAATCTACACAAAAAGGCGACTGTTTTGTATTGTAACGAATATTGCATCACCTGCCGGAATTCGCTGCGCGTGGATTGCATCATTTGACGGCGCCCCCACTTCCCCCGAATTGGACGGTTCTAGGCTATTCGCGTGGAAAGTTTGAGCTAGTGCTGGTTGTGTCGAGACGAGCGCCGGCCAGGTATAAATTCGCCGCTGCCGGCGGCCGCGAGTCAGTAGTCAGTCAGTGTAAGTTAGTGTATTTCAGTGTAAGACAGTGTAAGTATGTCAGTTTAAGTCAGTCAGTGTAAGTAGGAGGAAGTAAGCAGTCGCGAGTCAGTTAGTGTATGTAAACAGTCAAGAAGTAAACAGTCAGTCCGTCAGTGTGTCTGAAGTTGAAGATGAGCTGTAAAGTGTGCATCGCGGTAAACAGCAGTGCAGTGGACCGTGGTCTGCGCAGTGAAGTGTAGTCTGCGCAGGGAATTGTGGTCTGCGCAATTAGTTACATTTGATTCAGAAGAGGGAAACTTTAAAAGTCATTAGAACTTACGTGTTCATTCACGACATCTATTTCTTGATGCAATGCTTTAGTATTACATGAAACAGCGGTATCCACATTTTTGCAATTTATTGCAATATGTTCTTCCTCTTTACATTGAAAACACTTTATATGGCCGGCAGATAGATAATTACAATGCCTTTCTCCTTTGAATTCACCAACAACAGAAACAGTATTTTACTTACAGATTTATCACAATTGCCTTCGAAAACTTAATCTATGCGTAAAATTCTCTTTTGCAAAGCCGTCAAGAAAAAATGACACTATAGAGTTTGTTATAATACATAGCTTGTCAAGCTGTAGTTCTATACCTAAATTTAGGTACACATTAGACAACACTATACGTCTTTGTTTGCTAACGTAAATCTTCATGTTCTGTTCACTACCGTTATTGTTTATTGTTTTGAATTTCTCAGTAATATCGTCAACTATCTTCTTACTCATAAGAAATATACATACAATATATACTACATATTGTTCGAAATCTTTGACGCATACATATTCGTAAAATGTCTAAGTTGAACGAGAGCTTCTATCGCTTCAACAAATCTTTCTAGAATAGTACACTCACCTTTACGTTCGATAATAATTCCTTGGTCTTTACCAGGATCCATTGCATTTTGAACAACTTTGTTATAACTAGAGTGATGTTGAACGGGCTGGCTTTTCTAGTCAAAGGTTGACGACAGTTGACGCTTCGTTGGATGCCATTTTTTCACAGTCTTATTCCCCAATGGAGGATTCGAAAGAAAATAAATAATATTTGTTGCACTTATTAACTTATCAGAGAGAAAACAATTCACCATAATAAACTTTCACATCGAAAATCGCAGAATGGCGGCCGAAATGTTGATACCTGTGCCTAGGACGCGGCATCTCTCGGATAGCCAAGTAGTTAATGATGGTGCTGGTAATTATCGAGATCCTAGCAAAGGTATCGTGATAAAAATAAAACCAATATACTGTGTGCGAGCAAAGCAAGTAAAAGTCAACAAGTTACGTTATTTACGTAATAAGTTCAAACCTCACTAGGAAGCTTGACAAAAATTCATGCAAATTCGTGGGGTACTTTTATTATGTTATTCGGAGTAATTAATATATCGCATGACGAAATTTCAGGTATACAATAAATTTCTCAAGATTCGTGTCAAAAATTGATTAAAACTTTGAGTTAATGTGGCAATGCTTATCTGTTATGACAATATGTCCCCGGAGGAGGATCCTGTACGTTAAACAAATATACGTGACGTTTCAATTGTGATCTACTGTTTAATTAGGCAGATAGGAAAATTAATGTTGCGTGTTAAAAAATGCTATTCCATTTGCTGCGTCAATTCACTGTGGTAAAACCAAGTGCCTTGTTGAATTGAAGCATTCAAACATTTCCATTTCTCAGTGTTTCCATATATTATTGAGTGGTATGTTCATGAAAACGCGTTTAATAGTTAAAATAATTTTGAATTCCACGATTCATCGATTTTTTTGGCTCTAACGGTTTGTCGAAGGTACTCACAAATGGCTTATTATTTTTGCTTTGTGAATCTGTGATCCAGCTCTTCAAAACCAATAGTGCTCATGAACTCAATCTGGGTTATTACTTTTCTGCTTCGGTCATCTACACCAAAATTAAAAATAACGGCTAGATTAGCTCTACAGCAAGGGGCCGAAAATGATGCATCCCCGGAAGAAGAAGTGGCAACGGCAGTGGAGTTCGTGCAGGCTCATTGCGAACTCGAATGGATGTGGTACTGGATGGACACACACGGAACGACCATTTACGATGGTCCGAATTTCCGTTTGCTCCAAATATTCGAGGAGAAGTACGCAACCACGTTAAAGCGGGTAAAAGAATCCGATTCCTTTTCCATAGTGAAGAAAAACGGAACCTACTCAGGAGAGCTTGGGCTTCTGCAGAGGGCGACGGCAGAGGTGTCCTCTAACGCGTATTTCTTTACGACAGACAGATTCAAGTTCGCGGACTACAGTGTGCCGGTTCAGAGGAGCCCGTTTTGCATAATTGCTGGTCGAGCACCGTTAATTCACATCGCTCAAGTTTCTTCTACTACCTTTTCGTCCTCATGCGTGGGCAGCCATTATTTGCTCACTGTTTTCTACCGCTCTGGTGTGGTTTCCCATTTGTCGTGAACGAAGAAAAAGCATCAATCTACTGTTCATTGAGGCAATCACCTCCGGTATTTTTGATGTTGCTCGAGTATTTTTAACTGGAGAATATCATCGGTGTTCGCAACGTCTCCATCAACGCGTTGTATTAGGCGCGCTGATAACGTTTACGTTAATAATAGCTCGCGCTTACCAGGGGAAACTACTGGGCTTTTTAACAGCTCCGCCGCATTTGAAAGAACCTAAAACTTTGGATGAGGCGATTCCGTTACTGGATTGAATCTTCACGTATGGACTTCCGAATAATGTCATTGAAGACGAGCGGAGCGCTTACAAAAGTATGCGAGAAAAACTGCATCTAATTGAGATACACGACATGCAATCAGTACTGAAAGGCGCAGTGCAAGGTCTGGCACACGGGGTTGTTTCTCCCACCATACTTTCAGTTTATTTTGCGTCTAATGTGAATCTAACAGTTAACGGCGAAGTTTTGCTGTATCAGATTGCGGAGTGCATGAACGAACCGGGGTTTTGGGGATTCTTAACGAGGAAGAACTCGCCAATGAAGGAAAAGTTTGGGAGTTATGTGATGTCCGTCGTGGAGGGTGAGCTGTACAATCATTGGCTTCGAGCTCAGCGTCATCGTCTATTTGTGAAAGGGGTGCTGGTGCCGGGGACTACAGGAGAGAAGGAGCCACGCCCTTTAAAAAGGAATCAGCTGGTTGGCGTTTTTCTGGTGATGGTTTTGGGTTACGCAGTCTCCATTGCAGCTTTTCTTTCGGAGACGTTTCTCTGTGACGGTTCTAAGACTCCGTTTCCATTTCTTCCAAAACGCTCCAAAAGTCTGGTTGGGGACTCGTAAAACTAAGAACAAAAGGGATAAAAAAGATGCATTAAATCTTTTGAAACTAAAAAATCATTATTTAGAATAACACGAAAATATCTTCATATTTGCCGCACCAAATTGAAACCATCAGTTGTGATGACAGCCAACAACATCACCAAATATTTTAAAATTCGACAAGCTAGAGTTACACTATTTCTACAACTGCTCACGTTCAAGGCTACCATTCAAACTCCCATAAATATAGTTTGCACGAGAGAAACATTCGCCGCTTATTAGACCTTTTTGCGATTTTTAGATTAGAAATTATTTGTTGCCGCCTGCTCGACAACGAAGAAACGATGTAGTGGTTGGTTTTAGGACGAAACAGTGCTGAGAGAAGATTTCTTGGAAGAAAATCGTGTTTTCTGCGTAATGATTAAGCATTTTCTCAAAAATGTATATTCATGTTCGTCCTTAGATTGTGTATAGTGATGCTCTCCTTTTATGCGAGAACGTCTGGTTAGCCTGAACTGTATTTATAACTTGATTAATTGTATTTCAATTCGGGGACATCGAAGGCAAAAGTCATAATAAGCGTTGTCCAAAAATAGTGATAATATTGCTTTCGATGTTCAGGGGTAAGAAAGTTTGGACGAATAAACAAAATTACCGTTTTTTTAACTCAAGTCAGTGATAACGTGATTTTTCTTTCTATTCCTTCCTCTGGTAATAAATATATTCAAAGATTTCTAACAATAATTGCAATTGTATTATTTGACACATAAAAAGATTACCGTTTTTCAGGGCCAATTGTTTGTGCACAAAATAAAATTTCAAACCCTAAAGAACATCGAAAGCAATTAGTATCCGTAATTTATCATGACCATTTATGTTAACTTTTGAAAGTTAAATTTAAGAAATCACAATGCTTTACAAAAATATCTTCTATTTCCACGTTTGATATATCAAATATTTTACTTTTGTAACACATACATTTACCTGCTTTCTATGATAGTTCATTTTTGGAATCATCCCCGCACATTTTCAAAAAATTGCTGATAAAATGATAAGTTACTCCTTGTTAAGAATATGAAAATCTTATCACTAGTGACTGAATGTGATCTCTCGATGGCACTATAAAATGTAGGTTAAATTTATAATTACATATATTTCAAGTATGTTTCAAACAATATGCACAATCTTCTACATAAAATAAACAAATAATTTTGTTGTTTTTCAAATTTTCATTGTTTGAAAATACTTCACATATCAAAATAGTATAAACTACCATATTTTTAAAATTTTTCTGTATATTGAACAATGTAATAAATTAGTATATCGTAAAGTATTTGTATTCATATTTCTTCAATTGATTTTGGGAAAGGGAAAACTATTGTTAGTGAAAATGAAGAATAAGTAATTTTAAGATGACGAGAAATATTACGATCGTACAAAGAGTTGTGTTTCCACGTACCGCTAAGCCTTTGTGTAGTTGTTTTGTTAAGAAAACTGGAAAGATATATTTTTGAAGCCTGATGTCACCCTGTAGAAAATATATTTTTGTGTGGCACGTACATTACAACTGAATTATGAAAATAAATCCCATATTAAGAACAATAGTTTAATAACTCAACATAAAACAAGTATTTCCTACATTAACGCCAGACAAGGTAATTGTGTTATTACATTTAACTATAATCTCCGACGTTTGTATATTTATTTACGAATGTGAAATCATATTGCTCATGTACTATTGTGAAGTCGTATAAAGGAAACTCTCTAGTACATTTCCAACACAGATCTTGTCGCTATATATATTGATATTTTGGTGTATACATGAATTTAATTTTCCAAACTATCTTCCACAAAACGTTCTACAACTGATGGTGACTTCCAACCGCCGTGACGGTTTATGGATGCGTTTATCAAAATATTAGCAGAAGTTCTTTCAAAACAGTGTTCACTTTTAAAGCTTACTTTCCAAAATACTTCGCTATTAATGAAGCAATTTCTACCATTATATTGTCTTAAATGCTGATTCACCCACTTTCCCGTGTTATATCTAAAAAACCAACGCGCCACATTTTATTTTCATTTCCTAAAGGTGAATTTTCTGAATTTAGTGTCATATATAAGAAGTTCTTGTAGAAATATTAATTGTTCCTAAACAACTACATCTGCAGAATTGTTGAAGCTACAGCAAATTAACGTATGTGCAGTGTTTTCAAGCATTTTTGGAAATAGAGTAGAGTGCAACAAGAAAACTGAGCCCGATAGGCGAAAACTGATTTTATTTTCGAATTCAGTGTCCAAGTCTTAGATAAGAACACAATTCATATTATTTGTTACAAAAGCTGGTGACCTGTGTAATTATTGAATATCTGCTTTCTAATGCCTTGCTGTAATATGCTCTAGTAGGCCACGATATTTCCTTCCACCTTCCTTGTCGTATCCTAACCCCTTACTTACATACGGACTCCCATACACTACACCACCACACGTGTGGAAGATCATCAGGAGCGTAGAGCGTATCCCGGTTGGGGCGGTAGGTCGGCGTCGAATCTCGTCATTCAGCAGGGGAAGATTACCAGCAACTGTAGAGAAAAATCACACACAACACGTACGGGACTAATGACCTTAGCTGTTGGCGTGTCCGGAATCATTTATCAATCAATCTATCAATCGATTAATCAATCAATCGATTAATCAATCAATCGATTAATCAATCAATCGATTAATCAATCAATCGATTAATCAATCAATCGATTAATCAATCAATCGATTAATCAATCAATCGATTAATCAATCAATCGATTAATCAATCAATCAATCGATTAATCAATCAATCAATCAATCGATTAATCAATCAATCGATTAATCAATCAATCGATTAATCAATCAATCAATCGATTAATCAATCAATCGATCGATTAATCAATCAATCGATTAATCAATCAATCGATCGATTAATCAATCAATCGATCGATCGATCGGTTAATCAATCAATCGATTAATCAATCAATCAATGCGGCTTTGACGCCGTGGAGCCAGAGGAGCCTGCCCTCGGTCGGTGCCACCCGACCTCAGACGCTGGCCCCAGACGCCCCTGGTCAGCGACACCTGCCGCTCTAAGTAGCTTAGCCCGCCGGTCCCACGCGGCCGTACTGACGGATTTCCGGTAGGTCTTTCAAAGACCGTGTGTGGCCATGACTTTTCCAAAAGCGTAAGCTACCTTTGTTTTTTCGCTAAAACTATATAGTGGTGATAAGATGTATTGAAAATTTTTTTCGGATAAATGTTAAACTATTTTTCCGGATTATATTTGTACTCGAGTGCGTGTGTTTTCATTATTTAGTGCCTCTAGAGTGTTGAACTCGGTCGTGAGTAAAGAAATGAAAGAATTTAATTCGAAGCTGTATTTGAGAATATCTTTCTTACATATTTGAGGCAAATCGTCATTATTTGGTTTACAATTACGAGAAAACTACTGTTTCAAAAAATATTTATGACAAAATATTAACGGTCTGATAAATTTAATCAGGTATAATACGATATGAAAAGAATATCTAATTTCAAAAATGAAAATACGCAATGGTTTGAATAAAATTGTAGTTGGCCAATTTTCAATACTTGAGGATATTATTGAAAATAGGACATGTTACTTATCATTAAGCACATCTAACTCTAAAATCGAAAGGTATTTTAAGAGAAACATTTAGAAGAAGAGTTACTTTTTAGAAAGGTTTCGGAACGTTCTAACGAATTATCTCCAAGATACGTAGATCAGTTTCAAATTCGCAGTTTTTGAGTTTGGCCAAAGAGATTGGAAAATTTCTGTTATGGATAAAATCCTGTTTGGTTACTGCTCCTCTTGTGCTGTTGTTGTTCACGGTAGGTCAGAGAGACAAATACAATTCAGAAACCAGGAGCCAAACAGACAGGGATGGCAGGAAGGCGAACGAACGTTTGTGAAACATCTGTATATTGGTATGAAGATGTCGATGTCGATTGTTTGTAGTAATACATCTCTTCTCTATACTATATACTCCAGAAAGAAAGGAGCTTCTGCCAGACTGTATAATGTCATGGAAATGCTAATAGACAAGTGAGAATGGGTGGCTTAGCGAAACCTTTCCTCATTTTACTATTATTTGTCAATAACAACTCTTTGTCTTACCTAAATGACATCATTAACTGATAGAAAATGGAGAGGTACATTCCATTCTGAATGAACAACCATAATAAATTGAATCAGAACTCTTATTTTTCATATTAGGTGTAGGGCAGGTTTGAAAATAAATATGAACTTACGCAAATCTCAAAATTTCAGAGGTTTTACAGAAAATAGGAACCATATCTGATTGCGAAATCCTTGTTATATTCCTGCAATAATTTTAAAGGCATTTTTGCAACCATTTTTTTATAAGTTTGAAAATGTCTCAGAATTTTCAGGTGCAGGTACCCCCCAAAATAAAATCTCAATGATCTACAAAACAGCACAGCGAGATCTTTCTACTGACGAATTTACCGAATTTCAGCCGGGAAGCTGTTAATCTGACAGCTGAGCGTTACACTTCCAGCCATCTAAACATCCTGATTTTCGAGTACAAAATTGCATTTATTAACCATCGTCGCAACAGCACTAATAACCTTAACTCTGACGCATTTTCGAACAGCTCAAACTAACCTTAAACAAGTATTTTTTTCCTAGGGATTTTATACAGCCAACAGCGGTCACCGTTTACGCCCCGACGGATCGCATATTCGATCAAATGCGGGTTCCTCTAATTTGAGGTCAGCAGAAAGGGGGGCCCTGCTCGACAACATATACATGAGAGACAAACAACAATATCCGAAGTGGAACTCGAACCATGGACCGTTCAGACGGAATCGTTTTGTCGGTACACGCTCTTTACCACCTCTGCCATCTATCCAGGTCGGCAAACACGAATTTTAAAACAAAAAATCAGTATCGTTCTGTCGAGGCAATTCAAAAATTATTTAAAAAATACAAAGTACAGGTTTCTGAGATTATTTTTTACATAATTTTATAGAACTTAATAAATAAATTACATACAATTCATAATTTGTGTAACTGAAGCCTTTATACAGACATTGTAAGATATATTTTCAATTTAAATTTCTATCACATATGTATTTTTATTTGAGATGAAAATACAAAAACTTTGGCGATTAAGCTTCGTGAATTGCTGTTACTAATTTTTACTTCTCTTCTTTTCAAAAAGGCATTCACATAACTACTCTGAAATTTTCTGATCTGAACTTTTTAGCTGCCGCACGTCAATCCAGAAGGCGCATGAAATAAGTTCATCCTTCTGCCTAGAGACGCACATTCGAACGTTATTCAAGTCCCACTCGTCCCTCTTGCCCCGTAATAAGACTGCATATTACGGCACGCGCCGCCAAAACTCGAAAGCGAAGCAACGTCGTCGCAACAAGTTTGGAGCGGGATTCGCGGCGATGTTTGTGAAGTCTGACCGTGATGGCGGGGTGGTGGTAGGGGAAGGAAGAACGGCAGAAGATAGGGAAAGCTTGGGGAACGGGCCAGGAGGTCAGGAAAACGAGAGGGATAAGACTGGTGCAGGGAGATACAAAGGGGTGAGGGGAATGTGGCAGTGCAGTTTGAAGTGCGGGCAACAGGGCAAAGGAAATGATATATCAGGGAGGACATATAGGTGTGGTATAAGATGTAAGCGGAATTTTGTTTTGGCTAGAGAATAGGGCGCGCAGAGGGTGGTTCAGGGTCCGCGGCGGGACAGGAAGCAGTAGTTGAAGTTCAGGGAAAGGTGGAACGGCGAGAAGGGCAGTGTGGGACGAGAATGGGGCCGAAGTCAAGACAGCGGAAACAATCCAGGATAAAAGAAAGCAGGAGGAAAGTGAAGTGGTGGCGAGAAAAAGGGTGCGGGAAGACGGGAGAAAGGGGAATGACAGGGACGAGCAGCATGCGGAGCACGAGGGTGAGTGAGAGAACGGACCGCCGGGACAGCAGTGAAAATGTAGGACGGGGTAGGCGGGAAAGGGGAGGGGCGTGTGGGGCAGGAGTCGGGATGGCGGAACAATAGGAAGATCTTCAGCGAAGGGTTGGGTGTGATGGGAGCGGGTAGCGGGAAGCACTAGTTCGGAGTAGCGGGGAAAGACATCACGAATAAGAGGGAATGGAAGGGAGGGCATTGAGGATAGGATGGTTGAGAGAGGGAATGGATTGTCGGGACATCAGGTAGGGCATTAATGCTGCGAAGTATCGGGGAAAATATATTGGTGATAAGATTGTCGGGACAACTGGAAGGGATAAGGGCGATATACGTCAGTTGTTTGTTTTAGTGGTCAACTGCAAGGGTCGTTCGTCCCGTAAGTATAGTCAATGTTTTCTCGGAAGGTAGTGGTGGTGATCTTTCTGTATGGCGAGATCCGGCGCCGACCTACCGTGTGGTAGCGGGGATTTCTCCAACCAGGTATCTCCCATGAACGGGGCACATCCCCAGCCGGGACAAGCTCTACGCCCGACCAGTCTCCCGCTTTTGTACTTGTGTAGTGCGTGTTTGTGTAAGTAAGAGGATAGGACAAGGAAGAAGCAGGAAAGATCGCGTGCGGTCCGTGGCCCATTCGATAGGGTACTGCTCCAGCATTCGCCTGGTGTTGAGCCGGCCTCTATAATTCTTCTCCCGACAGCGACTCAATTCGACCTAGCTGTTAAGCTAGTGTCGAAAATCCTGCCACCGTCGGGACTCGAACGTAAGACCTCCTCGTCAGAGGGACTGTAGTGACTTCAGTTGATGTCCCCGAGCAATCTCTCCCAGTGGAAAGATCATGCAAGACGGGACGGGCAGTGGGACGATAGGGAGGTTGCAGGGCGGGATAAGGCGTCGGGATTCGAACCTAATACCTCCGGGTCAGAGCAACTGCAGTGACATCAGTTGATATCCCTGAGCCATCTCTGTCAGTGGAAAGATCATGCAAGGCGGGACGGGCAGTGGGACAACGAGGAGGTCGCAGGACGGGATAAGGCGTCGGGACTCGAACCTAAGACCTCCGGATCAGAGGGACTGCAGTGACATACATTGATGTCCCTGAGCCTCCTCTCCCAGTGTAAAGATCATGCAAGGCGGGACGGGCAGTGGGACAACGAGGAGGTCGCAGGGCGGGGTAAGGCGTCGGGACTCGAACCTAAGACCTCCGGATCAGAGGGACTGCAGCGACATACATTGATGTCCCTGAGCCTCCTCTCCCAGTGTAAAGATCATGCAAGGCGGGACGGGCAGTGGGACAACGAGGAGGTCGCAGGGCGTGGTAAGGCGTCGGGACTCGAACCTAAGACCTCTGGGTCAGAGGGACTGCAGTGACACATTGATGTCCCTGAGCCTCCTCTCCCAGTGTAAAGATCATGCAAGGCGGGACGGGCAGTGGGACAACGAGGAGGTCGCAGGACGGGATAAGGCATCGGGGAAGGGGCGGTGAGTCGGGGAAGGGCGGGGTGGCCCTGCGTGGCGAAGCTCGTTTCGCGATGCCGAGCATCATAAAACTTTACAGCGCGTCGCTTTATGGCCGCGGCGTTTGCGGGGCGGGGCGTGGCCACTCGCTGGCAGGGCGGGGGCGCGGGGTGCACGCAGGGGGCGGTGGAAAATATGTCGCGGAACCAACGGGCGTGCTTCGGCGTGCTGTGCCGTCGAGGATGTGTTCATGTCGGGAGGCGGTAACGAGCCAGCGATCATGGGCAGTGGTGTATTTGGGTTTCCCGTCTCGGGTGATGACCTGTGTGAGGGTATGGTCAAACGGAACTTCCTAACACAAAATTAGGCGTTCGTTTGAAACGAGAATCCAATGCCTCTCTCAGAGTGGGTACGTAAAGCACCAAAGAGCAGAGGATTATCTGGTCCAGGGCTGCGGTCAGTCAACTCCATTTCGGTATTTTTAACACTTGGAACCTGCTCTGTTTCTTGGATAAAATAGGATTGGGGTTAATGAAGGGTCAATCACTGGAGCGTTGAGGAGAGAAAGACACTGCTCGTGAGCAAAAGGAATGATATCATGAAAGAATGTGTGGAAGTAGACTTTGCTCGTCGTTTAGAATTTTCTTCTTCGGAACATGTATATGAACGATGTGTGAAGTGGTATTTCTGTTTGTAACGAAGATGATGACTGCGGTTTGTACGGGAATCCCAATCCCTTCTAGAGACAATGCAATTTATATTCTTGCATCCTGAAAGATTGTACTCCAGGAATATTAGTATGAAATACATATTCAAAAAAATTATTAAAGCACTGTATGGCTATACCACATTGCAAAACTATGAATAATGAAAACAATAACACTCTCAATTCCAGTTAATGTTCTTCATCCTTTCCAGTTCAAAATCCACTTCTGCCTAACCGAGCCAACTAACTAAGACTTGTTTTTCTGTAGTTACGTGACTGCCATAATTACCAAAACTCATTTTATGCTTGAATTTGGCTCCCCGATTTACTCTAATCTTACTTTTGGTTCACTCTATCTACGTCCTTCGTTTTCTGTTTGATCTCCCCCGGTTCAGTCTAAGATCGCCTTCCATTCAATCTACGCACGGTTTCTGCGTTCTGTCCCGCTGCTCAACTGAAGTCTTTTCTCCGGCGTCCCCATTCTTTGGTGTCACTTTGTTGGGATACCATCTCTGTCGCTGACTACTTACGGCAGCAACGGCCATCCTTGTTAAAAGCGTCCTCCTAAGTCAGGCTGGAACGGCCGTCGCGTCGGTGATCGGCAGTCATGCTCTGGCTGTTGGGTGAAGCTGTCTTGACTCAACGTCACCACAGGCGGGTAATTTTAATTGACGCACCCTTCGGACTTTATGATCTTATTATGAGGAAATTGTGTTTTTGAGTATTTACAAGTACAACCACTGTTTCCATTCTATTGTATAGTATTTGGTATTATAGTAGTCCCATTTTATTTTATAGTGGTTGTAATTGTAATAGTATTTACAATTACAACCACTATGTTCCCAACCATTATGTTCCTATTTTATTGCTTTCATTGATAAAAATACGAACCTACTAGAGAATTGAATCTCTCAAAATATGTCCATTAGTCAGAGTCTGCAGAGATATTTAAGGACTAAGATTGTTTAGTTATTTTCTGTCTCATCCACTTCAGATAAGAAAATTAATTTCCGAAGCCGTAATTAAAATGTTGCTACGTCGTGAAGTTGTCTCTGTTGACATGGCTGTGTTGCTGAGTGTTATTCACAATCAGCATACAATGTAGGCTTTCACCGATCACGCGCTGTCGGGACACGGACACGACATGCGCTTTGAAGCGACGGATGTTCTCTCAACCGCCACATACTACTACAAGAGACTCCAAATGGAAGCCATCGAGATTTACTAACACACAAACAATTTCAACAGAAAAGAAGAAGGAGAAAAATTAAACAGTACATGGTGCCCGGCACCCCGTAAGGCCAAAACTCGGCAGCCTACCAGTACCGCTGACGTGGCCCAATCAGGCGCGAGCACTGGTGGCGCGACCCAATCAGACGCGAGCGCGCGAACCTTGCCTTTCACCATTAATACAGGTCCCAGAGCCGCGGGAGCGTCAGTCAACGCGGTGCTGCCAAGAAGGACACACACAAACGTTTGGACCAGACTCCGTTGGACCACGGCCTACAAACTCCAAAACAACTAATTATGATGTTATTCACGATCGTTTGTAATAAAACGGGCCCATGTCGCAAACGGTGCCAGTAACTAAGACGTTAGACCTAGGTCGCGAGCCGCACGAGAGGAACAAAAGATATATAAAGAGAGAAATGGAGAAAGAGACAGAAAAATAGACAGAGAAAGAGACAGAAGGAGGCAGAAAAATAGAGAACAGCTTGAGTAGAAGGCAGAGGGACAGAAAGGGTGAGAGAAAAACACACAGGCAGTGATATACGCATTGAGAAAGCGACATTGAGAGAGAAAAAAGAAAGTCACAGCGAGACATGTATAGAGGCTGAAACAGGGGGGAAAGAGACATAGCATCAAAAAGACAGAAGTAGAGCGACAGAGAGGCAGAGTGAGAGAGAGATTGAGAGAGTGAGCGCGAGACAGTGTGAGAGAGAGGGTGTAAGAGTATGAAACAGTGTGTGGGGGGGGAGTGTGACAGAGAGTGGGTGAGTGAGAGAGTCAGGTATAGGTACGAGTCACATCGTGAGGGAACCGCCATATTGTTTATCGCTCAGCTCATCTACGTGACGAGGTGAATGGACCTTGTACAAAACTCTTCCGACCGAGCCAAGTTTGCTGGCGGGCTCACCCGAACTCCTCGACCAACCATTCACGGTTCCTATGGTAATGACGTTATTGAAGTCTCCAGTTATATCGTTATTGAAGTCTCCAGAATTACGTCCAATAACTCAAACGAATCAGTTAACAATTTTCGGAATAAATTAGTAACCAATCGACTGTGACATTAGTAATCTTATTTGTGAGAAACAAAAGACATTTTAGATCAAAATAGGAAAAATAAATAATGTTTTATCAGCGTACAGTGTATGAGTTATTGTTATTCTTATGCGTATCTGAGTTATACTCTATTCAAAATATGAGTAGCTTTTGGTTACATTTTAATGAATGTGGTTCTATAAAAATACATACAGAAGATTTTATCATGAAGTGTTCCATTGTACAGATATTATACAATTAATTAATCATATGACATAATTCTAAAGGCACGGAGATGGAGTGGAGCACAAAGGTAATGAATGTTCATGGATTTCGATGATACTCTTCACTGCAAATCGTCCCAGGGGAGCGGTAATAACTTCAGAACATCCTTGTTAATGTAAATGACAAGTAACTACTATGATGAAAGAAACCGACTCAATATGAAAGTGAATTATCTAGTGCGACAATGTCTGTGCCATTTTATTGCACCACTAGTTATTACATTTCATCGAGTTATAAGAAAATTCTATTTGATAACGACTGTGTAAATGAATTATGTAACTTAGGACAGGGAACTTAGGAGGATGAGGAACTTAGGAGGATGAGGAACTTAGGAGGATGAGAAACTTAGGAGGATGAGAAACTTAGGAGGATAAGAAACTTAGGAGGATGAGAAACTTAGGAGGATGAGAAACTTAGGAGGATGAGAAACTTAGGAGAATGAGAAACTTAGGAGGATGAGAAACGTAGGAAGATGAGAAACGTAGGAAGATGAGAAACTTAGGAAGATGAGAAACTTAGGAAGATGAGAAACTTAGGAAGATGAGAAACTTAGGAGGATGAGGAACTTAGGAGAGTAAGATAAGATGAGATTAATTTATTTGAACTGCAAATGGGCATAACCCGGTGGCAGCTAATTACATAAATAAGATAATACAGCTAACATGCAAATTATATAATAAAATAATAATAATAATAACATTAATAATAAAATTAAAAATGATATAAAACTGTCTATTTCATAAATCATTTAAAAGTACCTTAAAAAAGAAACATCATAATCAAACTCAGCACTGAATTTTTGTTCAACTGCACTTCACATCACTTCACATCACATCATTTCACTTCACTTCACTATACTTCACTACTCTTCACTATGATCTTTTAATCACTTCCTACATTATTTCTCTGTTCTACACTGCACGACACCTCACTTCACAATATATTACTGACATATCGCTCTATAACCTACTATTGTCAGCTAATTCCCTCATTTATTTAGTAATACCCTAAATTAATTTTCTAAACTGTTGTACGCTACGAGGAAAGGGTTCAAAGGTTTTTGCAGGCAATGTATTCCATTATTTCATCGTTCGATTTGTAAAATAAAATTTCCCCACATCTGTTCTCTGCGATCTTAAATTTATTTTGTGCCTGTGATCCCCCTACTGATGTATGTAGGAATACTTAGCCGCTGATTAATTTCATTCCAAGCTGGATGATCGCTATAAGCTTTATACAAAGCCTTGCTACTGATCGCCTACTTTTGAGAGAATCCCATTTTGCCAATTTCTTGTCCCTGAAAGTAAATTTAGTTACCCTACGCTGAATTCTTTCTAAATTTTTACACTGCGTAATTTGAGGAATGTAGGAGGATAGGGAACGTAGTAAGATAGGTAACGAACTTTGAGCAAGCAGATATTGGATAAATAGTGACGAGAAAAAGTGTATTGTTGGTTCTATGAGATGGAAGAGGAAGACTGGGATCACGTGTACAGTGGTGAAGGATTTTTTAGGGAAGAAGAATATGGAAAGATTGGAATGTACAAGATAAAGTGAAACAGTTATTGAATGATAAATGAGAAGGGATTAGTATGGTGGAAACTCGTAGGAAAGATAATGGTATAGACTGAAGGTTAGGTAATATTATTGAGAGATTGGAGATAATGGTTGTTGATGAAGATAGAACTAGATATGAAGCGCATTGGAATTATTGTAGATAAAAAAGTGTATTTTTATACAATTGTATAAAAACAGTAAACGAATGTGTACAATTTAAACGTCGAATTCTGAAAGATTCAGCAATTTCACTGAACCGCTCATTCACTGGCCACACTGGTGATATTTAACACAGATTGAATTATATCCACCTAAAAGGGCGGTAGAAAAGGTGTCACGCTCTTTGGCATTAATAAAACGTTTGATGCTTGATATGTAAAAAAAATAAATTAAATATGTGTCGTGCAGTTGTGTTCCATATAACTGACATGTCACACAGCCAACGTGCCTTGTACCGCGCCACAGGTTCCATGTCACCTCTGCTCGCTGACACCTGTGTCGGTGAGCGGGTTTATGGTCATCGGCAAAATTTAAAAGCTGTTTTCATTGCCTGCGAGTTTAACATTAAATGGCTTCGTGACCGCGTAGCCGTGCGTGACTCACCTAAAATGAAAATGGCTACGGGCTCCTGCTGTGTGGCGAATGTGGAAGAGCCAGAATATACGGTACGAAGTGTGAATAAATAAGAGCAGTGGACAATAAAGAAATAACCTAGTATTTTATTCCGGTAGAAAACGTAGATTAATATGTGAAAACAGCTATATTATGTACCCCGAACACTTACCTTATTTTAGACCTTTAATACTAGAGCGAACTAATAAAAATTGAAGACTACTGGGCTTTTCTTCCGTAAATGTAAGCGAGAGAAATCTGATGCTTTCCATTCGGATTTCTTGATGTTTATTTCCATTAAGAAATAGGTATAATACTGTGACCATGAAGCACAAATTTTAAGTCAATTCAAAAATGAATCCATTTGAGCATTCACATTCCTCATTAGTTTAAAAAACCTTAAAGAATAGGTACAGTATGGGTTGTAGCGTCTAGAAAAACAATATTATTAATAAATTAGTTAACTATTGTATTGTTTAATTCTGAAAGTGTTAATATGACCAACAGGTGCGAGGGTTTGAGTGCCGACGGTAGCAGTTTTTCGACACTAACTCAATAGCTAGTTCAAATTCAATCGCTGCGTGGAGCGATAGCAGCTCTGATCAAAGGTTTTCCGTGTTTTGTTTCCAACCAGTATCAGACGAATACCGAGACAGTACCTTAACAGACGAACAAAGGACAGGATAGGGTATTTGTTTCCTCTACCTTGTCCCTTTTCCTGCCATTACACAAACACTTGCACCTACAATCAATATAGTACAACACTGCTCAGAGTTTGTCCCGCGGAGAGATAGGCTTCGTGGGAAGATAACAGGGCTAGGAAATCCTCACTAACCAATATGGAGGCCGTTGCCGTATCTCGCATTCCAGCGAGGGGGAGACACCCCATCCAGACACGATATAACATACACTACTCTTACGTTACTTACGTTATTTAGCAGTTGACTCGCACGGAAACATAAAGTTGTCAGTCTGCTACATGTTCTTTAAATTTTATGTTATTAATAAGTTTTCTTTACATTACAGGAAGTTCAAATCGTATAAACGAATTCTATAATACACTATATGTCAAAGTTATCATAACTCTCACGTATTGACATTCTAGTGGTAATTTCCTAATGTAAATCCCCTGAGAAATTAACGGAAAGATGCGCCACGTACTATATACAATTGTGCGTTCTGGTTTGCCATTGAATATACAGTATGTGACTTTGCATAGCCGCTGCATGCATTTCATACTGCGGGAAGGTATCTTTTAGTGTTGAAGCACGAGATACAGATTTACATACCTGTTTGCAACGTCGACCGGAATGCAATACGCGATTTTCTTACGTTCGCAATCTCTCTGAATGTTCACTTGCTGAGCGGATGTGTTGCAGTCACTATTTTTCTTCCATGTTTGGATTTTTATGAGTGAAATGAAATTGCCTCATGTAGCGAGAACGTGGGGTCACGTTTTATTGTAATCGGGTTTTCAGCTACCGGTCAGAACTGGCATCCGTTTGGAACGCCAAACTGTAAATACAATAAACTTTGTAACTGTTTGTAGTGCAGAAACGGAATTTAATTTTAGAAGTGTTCGTTTTGTCAGAGATGAAAGCATTGCTGTGATCACAAGCTACATACAGAAAAGACGAATAAATTTGATATCAAACAATCAAACCAAATGCAGTTAATTTTTTTTACTTCTCTAGAGTTGACGAGTGGTTCTATGATTCCTAAGTTGATTCATTGAAGGCTTTCTCATTCACACGAATTTTTTTCTGTATCTAGTAGATGTTTTTACACTCTCAAATGGATTATATTTTAAAACAGGTATGATATGTGTTTAAAGCTAAGTATTAAAAGCTTTCTAAATACTTTGAAATATATGTCTTTCATGTCTTGTTCTCGTTCTGTGCTGACATCGTCTTCCCTTCGTCCAGTCATCAATAAATTTCCGGCAACAGTACCGCATAGGAGCCTTTCAATCACATTTTCAACAAACGTGTCATTTTTTTATGAAACTGTCAATCAAATTTTTACTTTTTTTACTTTAAAAGTTTGAAAAAAAATTATTATTTTTCTAAAATTAAAATCATAATTCCGAAGATGTTAACGTCATGTTGTCTCATTTGCTCAGACGTGTCTCTTTTACTGCTAACACTGCATTCCACTTTCATCTCTCTGAAGTTAAACACAGCTTCGACATTTTTCACAATAGAACTACTATTTATAAAACTTTTTTTGACACAAGTAATGCATAATATTGGCGTAAATCATTGTTTGTAAACACGTTATATTTACTTTTCTGTTCGTTCTATTTTGATTGAAATTTTCAAAGTAATATTTTATAACTATTTGATTCAGCCGCTTTATTCACAACCATGTAGCCCTGTCGTGGATCATCCTAGAAACTGTAAATAAACAACTTAAATAACAAATTTATTTCGCCGCTGTTTATTATCAGTGCTCTGTGTCACCAAAGATAAGGATAATTACGGTAAATGTTTTTCTAACTCTCGCTCTCTTATTTATTTTATCTACACAGGCCTTTTTTCATAAACTGCCTATTACTGTTTCATTTTACGTATCATTTCAGTTTTTGGTGATGATATTGTATACTTTTGTATTGTATGTGATGCTGTGTGATTTGTAATGCTATGCTATTTCGTTATTTTCGTATTGATGCACGGCGTCCTACAGGCATCGTTCTAACCTCATCGCCATGTTTTCGTTCCCTCGGCTTATCCCATATTGTGCTCGTATCTCGGCCTGGCACACGTGTCTCGGAGGGCGGCGGTGGTGGCAGGCACTAAGCGCTTGCGTGAGGGCTTCCGCAGGGGCCTCTGCCTAGGCTGAGAGGGCTCTGCCTCCCAGGGCTGCCAACGTGTGGCGGCGGCGGTGGGCGCGCCTCATTTGGCAGATGGGGCTTGCAGCGGGCGAAGGCTCGCCTGCGCGCTGAGGGGTCACACACTGTAGGTCGCGCTGAGTCTGCTGCGGATGCCTCATGCAACCAAATGCGTGTACTTAACGCGTTCGAGCCCGAGGGGTATGCAAGCGGTTAACTCCGGCGGCCTCGGCAATCTGTGTTACTAATTTGGAATATACGCGTGAATTGACGGAAAAGTATCTAGACTCTGGCTACGTGAGAGGTGACTGTGGTTTTGTTAGATTCGCAAGAGCTCGGGAAAAATACAAACGCAATGGAAGTGTTTGTACTTTGCTGTAAAAATTTACTGTAAAATGGAAATAATTGATTGTATTAACCCGACATACCGCTTATATGAATTCTCACATGCTGATTGCGTCACTGCTTACACCAAAGCGGCTCAAATTAAGAGGTGGCTCGCTTATAAGCATTTGCACTATCAAATCATAACACAATCAAATATTTGCATCAAAATTGAAACAGAACCGCTGTATTGTGTTAATATAAAATACTATTTTATTGCAGCATTCCTGTATATAGTTTATGTTAAAATATTTAATTAGTTGCACTATGACGCAAGGGTAGTTTAATTGCTGTCCGGAACGGTGTGCAATATTTTGGAACACGAAATATCGATATGAGAGTCACAAGAAATAAATTTTGAAAATCACATAATTAGTACCAAGGATGCTCAATCACACTGAGTTTTATGAACTACCTGTCTAAATTTCCGAAAACCTTGTCTGACAATAGGGAATTGTATCGTACTCAGGTGGCGCCTTATGCAGAATCCATTGCGTGATCTTAGCAACCAGTATTAATTTTGTTTTGGCAGCCACAGCCATCGAAAAATATAATATTTTTAATCATGAAATTCCATTATCGTTATACTTGTAGACCAGTCACGCAAAGGTTGTGAAGCACTACAGAAAGAATCTCATTTGATATCTTGGCGTACTCAGATTGAAGCCTTATGTAAACGAGACACATCTCTTGTTTTGTGGGCGTGCGATCAATAGCAAGAGATGAAATTGAATAAGTGAATTTAGCGTAATTAATAAGCAGCATGGTCTAACAGTTTGGGAAGAATTAGGTTTTTCTGCCAATCATAATCCAGAGTATACGCATTTACGTAATTTTCCGCTAGTTTTTATGAAATAACCTACCTTTGAAATAAATAAATTTATGCCCGTTTTTGTGTGCATGAAGCTCATGTTCTAGGGGAAAAATTACAAGTTTTGAGTCTGTCATCTTAGGAGTGGCCGTGTCACTCATTATTTAGCAGGTTTGGGGTTTTATATGTGTATTGTTTTAGCTCGTTTTGAATCTGTATCTGTCTCAAATTTTAGCGGGTTTTTCAGTTTGATTTAACATTTTCCGATTTCTAGTTACCTATTAGTGAAATTACAAACCATTATTCTATGGATCTACAATCTTTAGAGAGTCATTTATAACCCTTCAAAGAAGATTAATGTCAAAAATAAATTAGTAACGTCCATGGAAATTTTCACTATAATGAAGTTATATTTGATACGTCTTTTGGTTTGATATTAGTAATCAACTTCTCTTTTTTAGTTTCTAGACTTCTTATTAAATATATTAGGAATTATGTATTTTTATGATGCTACCATTTGCATTTATCGCGTTTTCACAATAATATCTACATTTGGTTTGGTGGCATGTTACCGTATTGTTTTATGGCCTCCTCTTTCATTTTTCATTAGAATTTGAAATACTCATCGGAAATAGCTAACATCCTAATACATGGCTTCGTTCCTGGTTAGACGTTCACTAAATTCTCTAATAATGGAATTCAAGTTCCAAATTGAACCAGTGATGAATAAAATGAATTCACATACTCAGTTTTTCAGTCAATACTCAGTTTTTTGTCAATGTGTGACGAATCTATTGTTGACATTTTTTAGAATTAGATAACGTAGACATCTATATTCATGTGATACAAATATCTATTTTAACACTGGACGTAGAATTCGTATGTATGAGGAGTTGGTTTCAACAACTCACTACAAAACGTACTCTCGTTCAAATGGCAGGTGTAATTCTTCTAATACTCAATTAGAGACTCTCAAAAGTGAAATTAGAAATTTTATTTTTCTAAATATTGATAATAATGCCTTAGTTTTATTCTGTTGCTTACCTTAAAGCCATAATATACCAGGAACAAGTTTTGTAAACAGCTTTTATGTGAATGACTCCTTGTTCATCGAGTTTTTATTGTTTCCCTTCATCGATTGAATAAATGCTGAGATTGTCTATACTTTGCTTCTGCACTCTATTTTTAATGTTGTTCCCTCTACAAACGTTACGTACGTTCTACTTTTTACTGTAAGTTATATTATATATAAAAGACAGTGTTTGTTCGTACTAAATGCGCTGCCGTACGGTTCATCAATTACGATAAAACTTTGTCAACTTATTGCATGAACTTGTGGGAAGAATATAGAAATAGTACGAAGAGTATGAGCAAATGCCTGCGCCCGTAGACGCGCGTTGATGATGGTTTTGTGCCGACCCAACCGCCCCTGTTCAGCTCCCTGCGCAAGGGCGCTTAACGCAACCCTCAGCACCCTGAAGTAGAAGAGTGCTGTCTGACCCAGCGATTGCGAAATAACACTCAGGAGAGACAGGTACACAGATATTCAGAGGACGACAGAGACAAATACAGAGAGAGAGAGAGAGAGAGAGAGAGAGAGAAAGAAAGAAAGAAACAGGCAGAAAATCAGAAAGAGAGAGACGGGGAGTGACACGGAGAGACGGAGACAGAGATGGGCAGGGTCAGTGAGAGAGACAGAAATAATGGGAGAGGGAAGGAGAAAGAAAGAGATGAAGGGCTGAACAACGTCTGCCGGGTTCCTCTAGTATTCAATAAATAATTAAAAATCTGAAGAGTTGTACCAAATCTTTTACTATCTACCCTGTCTCATTTTGTTGGATTCCTACTTTCTTTGGTTTTGCATCTGCTAGTATTTTTATTTTCTTGATATTTCCAAACTGTGATTTGACTCTTCACTTTAATTAGTTAAATGTGTGTACAAATTTATACACAAACATTAAGATATAAACAATTTCCGCAATACGTATGACGCAATATTAGAACAAATCTACAGAACCCTAAGGAACTAAATCGCAACCACTCTAACAATAGAGTCCATTTATGGAATATACGCGTTCGAAGGAAAGAGACACTTAAGATATATTCCTATGAAGTTAAACGCAACTTGGGAGACATAACCCACGCAGTACAAAGGGTCGCCGCCCGTCACCCACGCCTGGAGTCGTCTTTCGTCTTTTATTTGAGAGCGCACTCGCACGCGGGTCACGGCCGCCTGGTCCCTTCACTTCACTTCACTTCCTCGGCTCCACTCGCCTCCGCGCGGCGACGGAAGTTTTAACGACGCGCTTTACGGCACCGGCGGTGGCGCCCGCGCTTCCGAGTCTGTCCGCGTGGCGCGCTGCCACTGAGGCGACGCGCCGGATACGACTATTCCTTCATTTTCCCCTACCGGCGCTGGTGAGCGCGACTTGGCAGTTCTTAATTTTTTGGCGCAACGTCGGTGTAGTTTTAACGACTTTGATGGAATCAATGGAAACTATTGGGTTTCTTGGACAAAAAATATCCTAAAAACGTATACACTCTTTGACAGTGAATATATTTGAAACGGGCCTTATACGGTTGTAATTCTTGCTTTCTACTTGTTCATAGGATTACGTGTGTTTAAAGTAATCCATATTAGCTGCTAAACAACGTCGATGCCACTGAACTTCTGATCGAAAATATACATTTTTTACCCTTCTCAAGACGAGTCTATCTTATCGACCTTAGTTATTCGTGAAAGATAGTAAAAAGAGTCGTTAAAAGTCATGAAGTCAAGAAAATCTAACCAACCCCACTAGTGAGGTTGATTGTCAGACCTGAAATGGAGAGAAATAAATAAATAGCTTTTAATGATACATTTACACAAATAAAAACAAGGAAGTTAATCACCATTTGGTGTTACAGAACAGCTTCAAAGCTAGTTTCATATTAAGTATGTGAAAATCAGTCTTTAATAATCTTTAATCTGTGTTTTTCCTCTTTTGAATTATAAAATGCTTATTTTAGAGTAGACAATCCATTTTAATTGTTTCAAATCACGCTAGTGAGAAAGCTTAAAGTTGGAATAGAAAAACAAGGCAAAGTTGCACGACACTTCGCCTGTAATAGACACTTCAATCACAGAATTTTCAAAATAAGAACTGCGAATAATGTGATATGAATGTTCCCATCCTACGTGTCATCCCATGTACCGAAATAACAATAGGTGTTGCTCTTTTGTAGTTGATACGACAAAAAATAATTTGAAAAACAACTGAAAAATTACCATTGCTTTTAAACTAGCTGAACAAAGAGATAACGACTCCTAACGGTGAGGATTAGAACGAATATTATTTCTTTTTTTCTTTATTTTATATTTTAAGAAATATGACGAAAACGTATTATTATTGGCATTAACTAATGTAACATGAAGGGTACATTTTTTTTTAAGAAAATTGTGTCAGACACGTATGGGGTTGTAATATTGATTGACCAACTCTGAGGCGAGTATCTGACTTCTATCAAAACTTTCCGAGGTGAATATTGGAAGAAAATCGTAGTTCGAAATTAAAGTAATAACAAGAAGAAAAATTACCAATTGATAATTTTTAGGCAAGGGATTTATTAGAAAGAAGTGTGGTAAGTGTCCATTTTGATTAACGTGAATGACTATAGTTCTGTAGTGGAAAAATTACGAAAACACTACGAAAATATTCTTAACACTTCTTCACTGGTGATTTTACAATATTTATGAATAAAAATATCAGAAATACAATGCACAATGTGCCAACAAACCCCAATTAAATGTGCCAAATAGCCCGGAATAAGGTATTAGAATTAAGTGATCTTGGAGGTGACAATGGAGTTCAGAATTTAATAAATGCTTACCAAAAATTCAATAACATGATTGAATGTTTAATCTGGAAAATAGAGAGAAATAAAATATTCCATTCCTAATATTTCAAAAGAATATCAAATAACTACGGAAATATTTCTCTCCAAGCTGTAAAACACATTCGAAATCGTGGTTCTAGCATCGTTGCACTGATCTTACTAAGACGTCTGTGAAAAGTTGGTTAGGTCGTGATGGACATGTGACATCGCGCTGGGCATGAGAGAGTCACGTGGCCGAGAATAGGCACGAGTCCCAATTAGATCCGGTCTCCTCTACCACTTGCTGCTTACTCTCAAGCCATTTCTCTTTTCCACTCTTCTCTCATTTCCCTCCATTCTGTTCTCCTCTTCCTCTCAATGTGTTACCCTCACGGTCCGCCTATGTTTCCTTCTGTTTTATCTTCTTTTTCAGCTGTATCACTTCCCCTTCTCGCACTCTCCTCATCTCTCTCCCACACTTCCCACTTTCGTACTTTTTCTCTCGCTTGTTTCATATCTCTCGCTCACTCCCACTCACACATTCACTCGCTTCCCTCTCCCGCTACGTCGCCTATTCCTTTTATCTTTCACTCTCTCTGTCACCCACTCTTCCTCTCACTCTCTTTGACATTTTGTGTCTCTCTTTTTCTGGCACTCTCTATCTCCTTTAACCCTTCTTTCATGCACCAGCTCACACTCTGTTTCATCAAACTATCTCAATTTGCTGAATGCGTGCGTCAATTAAGTCAATTATCATCGAATCAATTCAATCCATTGTCGGTGTCATGTACTGAAATAATTTCCCTCCCTTCCTAAAGGGAATGAGGGATTATATTTTAATTTTGTGCTACCTTTCTAATGCATCATAAGATGCGGGGAGGAGGTGGTATTGCATGCATTATTAAGAAGAGAAATACTCTTCATTTGGTCCAAAGAATATAATATTAAATTAATATTCTACGATACACAGCCAATGCGCGCCTCGCCTAGCATCAAAACAAACTATCAAACAACTTCTATGAACGTAGTATGTTACGGGGTCAATGCCCAGTCTACCAGTCAGTTCTTTTCGGGTACGGGTAGGTAAGCGGGCAGTCATTTTCGCCCCGAAGTTTTTAATCTGAATGGCGGGGAGGGGGGCAATAGCGGCAGCTCGCAACAGCGGCGGCTGGCGGCGGCGGCGTCAGGAAGGCAGCAATGGCTGCCTGGGGCCGCCGGTCAGCAAGTAAGGACCTCTTCCCACGTCGCGACGGCGGTGCGCTTCCAAGCGCCGCGGCTTCAGCAGAGCATTCATTTGAATGGAGACCTTCCCTAAGGGCCCCTTCCCACGGCGCGGACGCGGCGCGCCACGCAGCAGCGGGCCGCGTAGCAGAGCATTGGTTTGAATGGAGGCCTTCCCACGTGCAGCGGGTGGCGGCTGCTGCGGCAGCCGACGCCGAACTCCAGCCACCAGACGCGCAGGAGGAGCCACGCGCCACCGCTAGCAGAACACAGCTTTAAATGGGCGCGTTCCCACTGCGCCGCGGCCGCAACGTTCTACCTGCTCCGGTCCCTTTGTTCGTCGTCGCCGGAGGGTCGGCGAAACCTACCCCTCCAGACCCCACCCCCTTCCACGGCGGGCGGCGGTGCGGCCGTGACTCCAGCGGTGGCTCCGGCGGTGGCTGCGTCCGAAGAGCTATGCTCCTTGAACGAAGCGCGCGGCGGCCGCGCCGTGGGAAGAAGGGCTAATGCAGCGGGCAGGCGCTACTGCGCCAAGCAGCGGAGAACTCTCGCCACGCGAAGCTGAGGAGGGCATACGCGCCACGGCTAGCAGTACACAGCTTTAAATGGGAGCCTTCCCACTGCGGCCACCGGTCGCAGCGTTTTACCTGCTTCGGTCCCTTTGTTGGACGTCGCCGGAGGGACGGCGAAAGCTACCCCTGCAGAACCCACCCCCTTCCACGGCAGGCGTCGGTGCGGCGGTGGCGGCGTCGAAAGGGCTCTGCTGCTTGCCGGAATCGCGCCGCCGTCGCGACGTGGGAAGGCTCCCTTCGCCCAACTGACGAGTCGGGTACATGAGACACTGGCGAACGGCGTCCACGCAATCGCCCTTTCACCTACCCTAGCCGATGGTAACGCGGAGAGCGGCATGTCCACGCAATGTCCACGCAATATCAGTCCGTGATGTGACGGTGACAACAATGGTAAAGTGCAAATCTTGCTCTCCTCGTCCGCAGCGGCGGCCGCACTCTCCTTCGAGAGCCCGAGTGGCAGCTCGAACTTCACTCGGCCGAAATTTTCACCTGAATGCCTCTACATCGCTAACTTACTCGCTCGAAACTTTCATGTACATCGCTTGTACATCGCAGCATTACTCGCTCGAACTTTTAATCTGAATGAATTTACATTACAACAAAATTCACCAGCGAACCTCTGTCTCCCACCCATTCACCGATGAGGTAGCCCACCATTCGTTGTATTTGAACGAATGGTGTCTCGCCACGTAAAATAAGGCAAATTCAATTCAATCCAATCCAATTCAATCCAATTCAATTCAATTCAATTCAATTCAATGGTGTGGGAGTCGTGCTTGACCTCATCCATTCCGGTACCTGCGCATGCACGTTGAAATTTATTTCTGAAAGTGCCTAAGATTGTGAAAATCTAATTAGTGTTTACTTCCCTTCTGGGAAACAAATCTGCGGCATCCGGTAAACACTGGTGAGTGGGCGGCCTTTCCGAGAAGGCGACGACAAAAGAATCCCTTAGGGCGGGAACGGCCGCGAGAGCGGTGGCGGCGAGGGGCAGCTCGATGAACTGTTACAAAACGTACGTGCTAAGGTTTTTTCGTAAGCATTCAAGAAACTCGCTTGAATAAATAATGTTCACTTTGGTGACGTCAATGATTTTAGATGTTGGAGGTGACTGGAATCAACCGTGAATGGTTCAAACATTAAAAATGTTTTTAAACCAATGTTTTCCTTTATCTTCTGTTAACATTTCTCGTATACTTTTGATCATGTCCAATCAAATAGCGCATTTTACGGCAACATGCAAGATAGATTACATCAGTCGTGTTTGTATGGTTCACCTAGGCAAACTAATTGATTTATTTCTTACATTTCGCATTTCGCACACAAATCTGACCTAATACTTCAATTTTTACTTTTCCTACTATAATACTAAAACGTATTAAATCATCTTAAGAAAATCATCTTGATTTGGTAATCGAAAAATCTGTGTTTCATTTTCTTGTGAGCTATAACTTTGCACACGTGTCAAGATTAGGATCTATTACTTCTGTTCCGAAGATTGTTGAGGCTGGTGCTCATGGCAAGACTTCACATGAAGTTCCTGTGCTATTCACGACTTTTCAAAAAAATGTATTTCATTTCAAAAAAATGTATTTCATTTCAGTTTGTAATAGAAGAAAATGCATTTATAAAATGTTATAGTTTCATTATGTTTTCCATTAAAGCCTATGAAATGTTGAAAAGTGTAAAGTTCTAAAAATTATTTTCGATTATCCTCTGCAACATCATTAAAGCCAGGTTATTTTTTCAGTACAGTTCAACCGTTAGTTTTGAATTTCCAAAATTTTCTTTCTGTCACGCTCTTCAGTACTTGTTTTTCCAAACCCCTAGTTCACATATCTTTCTTCATCCCCTCTTTTCTACGTTTTCTTCCGAAACCTTTTTGCGAGAATTCCACGCAATCCTGCGAAAGCATGTTTTTTACTTATATCGTCGCGGATAGTGCTTTCACGCCCTTCAGCAATTCCCGTCTTTCGTCGTCAGCGTCGCCGCCATTTCATTCACTATCACACACTCCACGCCCGCGACATCAGAGAGGCCACGGCCAGGCCGCGAATCCGCGGGTCACCGCCTCCGTCGTAAAAGTTACGGCGGCTGCCCCAGCCCCCGCGGATGGCGCGCTGCTCCACGGCCGCCTGTGAATGGCCCACGAAGGGGTCCCGCGCGCCCCCGCCTCTCCTTGCTCCATCCTCAGCGCCAAATCCTACTCGCCGCCCCCCTGAGCTGACTCCCCGCACGCTGCCTCCTGCGTCGCTCCCCGCGCCACTTCCACGCACCGCTCCACGCGGCATCACGTCTCACCCCCGCACTGCCTTCAGATGCCCCGGCGCCACCCCCACGTGCCGCCCACGTGCACCAACCCGCGTGCCGCCCAAACACGTATCGCCCCCACGTGCTGCCCCCCCGTGCCGCTCCCACATGCCACCTAAACACGTATCGCCGCCACATGTCTAACTCACGTGTCGCCCACTCGTACCGCCCCCACATGCCGCCTAACACGTATCGCCGCCGCGTGTCTAACCCACGTGCCGCCCACTCGTGCCGCCCCCATATACCGCCTAACACGTATCGCCGCCACGTGTCTAACCCACGTGCCGCCTCTACGTGCCAACCCCCACGTATCGCCCCCACGTGCCGCCCCCGCGTACCAACCCACCTGCCGCCCAAACACGTATCGCACCCACGTGCTGCCCCCCCCCGTGCCGCTCCCACATGCCGCCTAAACACTTACCGCCGCCACATGTCTAACTCACGTGCCGCCCACTCGTGCCGCCCCCACATACCGCCTAACACGTATCGCCGCCACGTATCGCCCCCACGTGCCGCCCCCGCGTACCAACCCACGTGCCGCCCAAATACCTATCGCACGCACGTGCTGCCCCCCCCCGTGCCGCTCCCACATGCCGCCTAAACACGTATCGCTGCCACGTGTCTAACCCACGTGCCGCCTCTACATGCCTCCTCCATTGCCGCCCACACATGCCGTCCACACTTGCCGCCCCCTCGAGCCGCCCGGTCGTGCCGCCTCCGCTCAATCGCACTAATCCGTAACCAGATCCCATTGGTATCCCATTGTCACCCCCCAACGTCGCAACACAGAGCTGTAACTCTCCGTAGTCGCGCAGCCCCACAACTACGCACGCCTCTCAAATCACTCCCTCCGAACTCGCACAGAGCGTTACGGTACTTAGTGTCTTCCTCACCCTCCACCGGACATTCAATAAAACGGTGGCATTTTTACCCTATTGTAAAATTTTAAGAGCTTGGAATTTCCACGGAAACCGCGACCAATCATCGGGCACAGTTTTGTGCGAGTGAAATTGAATGCAAATTACACTTTCTACAACACAATTTACGGACCGTCACTGTCTCGCTCACTCAAAGATAATTTATTGAATTGAATTGAATTGAATTAATGCCTTATTTCACGTGGCGAGACTCAGGCCATTAGGCCTGCTCTTCCGTCTGACCACGTAAATTTCGCTACGCTCCTTTCACCAACTAGCAGAGAAAGGAGGTATTTCTTGGGCGAGAAACAGGCGATTTGAATTTAGCTCAGAGGCGTCATTTAGGCTTGAGGATCTTTTACATGCAAGTAAATCTACTAACATGGGACAGCCGGCCTTTCCCCTCCGAAGGAAGGCGTACGAAGGATTTCTTCGCCCTGAAAAATCCACGGCTTCGATCGGGTTTGAACCCGCCAACAGTCCGAAACGCTAACCGTTACACCATCGCCGCCGCAAGTAAGTTACGTGCATGCGTTAGAAAAGTTAAAATAGTTTAATTTTTATTTGGTGCCCCTTTTTGGGAACCAAACGACTTTGGAAGAACTAAATCTAGACCTAAGACCTAAGATCTAATAATAATAATAATAATAATAATAATAATATTTTTATTTGGCTACAATTGGCTGATTGCCAGGTGGTAGCCATAACCCTACAGTTTTACAATATATGAGCATTTACAATTCAAAAACAATTTACCATATAAAAACAATTTACAATACACTCCTTTCGAGCATATACACTCAATATATAAACATACACAGACCTGTATACATATATACACCCATACACACACATATATACATATATATACATATATATACTCATACATACATACACATACATGCACACATACATACATACACACACATACATACATACACATTCCTATACATGAATGCTCACTCTCACGTTCACACATAACACGAACACACACACACTTGCCCTACATATTATACATGCCTACTTTTAAATGAAGTACATATATTTAGTTACACCTAGTAAACATGCACATATATACATATACATAAAATTAACCAGTTACACAATTTGTTTTTTAAATATAAACACAATGTGGATTTTTAAAGTTAGCTCTTTAAGCATTTAGATTTGCTTCCCACCTACTGTCGCACTTCACTTCACTACATTACACTACACTACACTACACTACACTTTCACTACATCTTTCTTTGGTTATGCCATATAACTAATTAAAGTGGCTTTCCACTGCACTGCACTGCACTACACTACACTACACTTTATAATAATTTACAAATTGTGTATTCTGAACTGTGCGGTAAAATACATCCTCTACAAGTATTTATTTAGTCGTCTTCTAAAAACACCAACAGAGCCAGGAAAAGGTTGCGTTGCAACAGCCTCCTGCGTATTGCTTCTAATTTAAATGTGACATCTTGTAACATTCAACCCGCTCCTCTGTGCCCCTTTTCTTCGTTTCCCTCCCAGCTTTACGTCTTTTTGCACCCTGCATCTTCTATCTGGAATTCTCTTAATGTCTCTCTTCCACTTCTTCTTTACGTCAATTTTCACACTCTTCTCGTCCTCCCCCCACCCTTTGCTGTCTGCTATGTCACTTCTCTACTCCGTCACTACTTTCATTCCTCGTCCTCAGTGTAACTCGCTGCAACTTTTCCACCCAGCGAGGGTCATCTGTTTCGTTTTCCATCATCCCTCCTCTCTCCGCTTTCTTTCCTTCCCTCCGCCCTCCCTGCATCATCCATCCTCCTTGTGCTCTCTCTCCAGTCTCTATCCGCCTTTTCTCCATTCTCTCCCGACCCTCCCTCCAACCTATTCTGCCCCTGTCGCCACCCTGTGTTCACCTCCTATGTACTGGCCTACCCTCCACTGCATCTACGGGCCATACACATCCCCCCCAATGCTGCACCCTTCTGCTCACCGCCGCCACGCGCCGTCTAGCAGCCTCCACACGCGCCCTCTTGCACTGCAGCGCCCCCTTGCACCGACTTGGTGCATTTCCTCCGGCCCCCACGCCCCCGGATTCATCCGCCGAGTGGTTATGCGGCGCCGCTCTCTTCGATGGAATTCACTTTCGCATGACGCGGAGGGGGCATTTGCTGAGGCGCTTGCGCCAGAGCTGACTTACGAAAAGTGTTCGGGAAAGAGGCGAGTTGGTCGTGCTTCCAGTGAATTGTGTTTGAAAGCTTGGAAAAGTATTATGGTGTTCTAGGTTTATGAAGAAGTTGATGCGCTGAGGAAACGGTGCTGAGAGGCCAAGTGGCAATGTAGTTGAGTAAGAAGTAGTGCTAATTACTTGAAAATGGAGACCTGCTGAGTTACTGTTTCTCTAAAATGACTTCGATCTAGGGTTCGTGTCCTTTCGATGTCGGACTTTCGACACTAGCTACATAGGTAGACTGGATTCAGCCGCTGTCTGAAGAAGCTTAGATCGATAGTTTTCCAGGTTTTCTTCTATCAAAACTACACCAATACCGAAGCCGTACCATAACACGGGCTATGGACTCCGTGCGATCTCCCCCCTCTTCCTCTACACACATATACACATGCATTACCTCGGATATGTTGAGATGTTATCAGCAACTTAAAGCTTGTGCCTGCTGGGGCAGTGCCCCGCTGGCAAAGATACTTAAAGGGTAAAATCCTCATGAAACCCCATGTAGTTCGGCGCCAGATGTCATGTTCTTGCTGAGTAGAAACAACGAAATTTCCCTTGATGTAACAAGCACTATATTTAACGGTCTAATAACCATGCAAATGACGCGCACGGAAACATATATCAATGATTCGAACTCAAATTGAAATGATTATTTACTATGAATTGGAACAATTGTTTTCTATGAACATTTCAATGAAAGAACGACAATATTTATAATACTTTTGTCTTATAGTGTATTAATGAAGTACTTTGCAGCAACACGTAGCTAGATAGCTATAATCATGAAAAAAATATTTATAATTTGTTAATGTAGCTGACCCTATAAATGAATTGCTCATTCATGAAATTAAAACCTGATAAAATTATGAGGTGTTGTGACGAATTGATCACATAGTATCACGTAGAAATGTTTCTTGAATAGCTTTTATGTCTCTTTTAATAAAATTGGAGGCATACACCTTGTGGTTGTTTAACGATTCCTTTCGAATATTTTGTTCATGTTCAATGGATCTGAACAAATGCGGCAAATGTAATTCCACTTCCAAATGCAGGAGGTTTGAAATATCATGATCATTCAATTCCATTATCATTTCCGCTGGCAGAAAATTCGAAGAACGTGCCTCTCAAATGGTCTGAAGTTATTTTGTAGAGGAAAGTTCTGAAAGAGTGCAATATTCTTTCAAAAGAACAGTAAGCATATGTGAAACAGTAGAAAGCGTGAAAGACTGTGAGATTATTGAGTATTAAGTCGCTACTTTGAAATAGGGTCTTCAGTTGGTTTTCTTCATCTTTGAAAACATTTTTTTCTGATGTGAATGAAACTTTGTACGTAAGTGAACTACTTTGATATATTTCGAGAAAACACTGTAAGATATGTGTACGCGACGCAATCCGTATTTATCAAGTATGATAATTCTACTTAAATTTTAATACTTTTGAAAGCAAACAATCCAGTAGTCCAGTGTATTATTTTTTCTCCGGCCAAGGGGAAATATCGAGTACAGACGAGTAGATACGAGAAGAGACGTACCAGCCGTCGGTTTCCCTTTAGTCCTAAATGCAATATCATCGTCATCGCTGAAGCAAGAGAGAATATCAATGAGAAGTACTTACAAACGGTTTTCCCCTTTTGTAGCATTCACCTTCAGTGCAATGTCCGCGTCAATTTTTCAGTTTAGTATTGAGTGAATCATTCCGCAAAGGAGAAAAGGAACGAAGGAAGTTTCCATCATGGAAGTTCTCAGAGATACCTGTTGCCTACGTTTCCAAACAAACAAACAAGCAAGCAAGAAGCATCTACTAGCACAGGTCTTCAGAGTGTTGCCTCTTTGGAGTCTTGCGTTTAGTGGCAGAACGTGTTTCTGGAGAAGCAGTAGGGTTTGTTTCCTTACGAAGTCAAGCTCGTTGTGAATTCGGTGTAAAGAAGCTGTCTCCGTAACTAATATGGAAGTTGATGCAATGTATAAAGGTATTCTGATTGCTACGGAGATTGAAGGAATCATAGTCATTTTTGTGCGAAAAATATATTTTCTATATGTACAAATACTTTAAGAAACTCAAAAGTTCTACAATTAAGAAAGACAATTACAGTTATGCATACGAAACGTTAATAAACGAATTGTTAATAAACGAACCGTAGGAACGAATCGAGGTAGTTCTTATTTTCGATTTTATTATCGCGCTTAAGAAATTGTGACGGAATTTGTGCAACCTCTATTATCTCTTAGGGAATATCTTTCTTTTTCTGTTCATGTATCCCTTATTGGGGCCGAAATAATCAAATAATATATATTTGTCGTCACAAAATAATGTTGAAAGTTATAAAAATTGAATTCTTCTTATTAGTTATAATTGTATGTATTATGTATCACATTAATATTATTAGTTTGCTAAGATTAGGAACATTGCATTATAATGAATTTGTTGCAACAAATGTTATTTTATTTAACTGTTGTGAAATGGGGAAATGGCTGGAAACTATTAGTTTTATTATCTTTATATTTAGATTGTTAAGATTTTGAAACAGAATTAAAAAACGCGGTTTTTCAAAAATATATGTAAAGAAAACATCGACACTCGCATCGGAGTCACCGTTTTCTTCGATTCAAATGTGCCGCGCTATCGACAGCTGACACCGTCCCGGGAGCCGCCTGATGACTGACTAGCAAGGCATAAGATAAGAAGATCGCGTTGAGATCACACGTGTTTAAAAACGTGATTAAAAGTTAAAACATTACCTGAAGTAAAAACTTTAAATGTTGTTTTCTGTTTTTTTACAGGTAATCTTCTTTTTTCATTTAACCATTGTAAATATTGTAAATAGTGAAACAAAATTATATCAAACTGTTTTTTTACAGAAACGCAACTGAGTTTTTATTTCCAATTTTGGAGAACTATTTCCGTCCCATTATATATATTTACGTTTATCCCAAATAAATGAACGCCGTAAAATCTGATACACAGTAATAATTACAAAGTTTCATGCATGCATTGGAACAAATCCGCATCTATTGGAACAAATCCGATACTATTGGCATAAAATCGGATTACAATACGTGATGCAAACCTATTCAGTCATTCATAATTATACAATACTATACAATTATACAATACTACATTCTGTAGGTTGTGTTTCGTACTGTAAGTCACTTGTACCTGTAATGATGGAACGCTGCCTTTATGAATTTTTCGAAACTGCCTGAAGATGTGTAACAGTGACAAGCATGGTTTTTATTGTGTCAAACTACTGAAGGTTTTGATTAAAATCTATAGTTGAGGTCAATAAAAACTATTTTACAATTAAATATCTTAATTACGTTGATCAACGCTAATTGCTTCTCATTTCTATATAGACGTACGTATGTCTTTGATGAATATTATTTTTCTCTAATAATACGCATTTCTTATATTCCTGTTCCAAGGAAATATATCTTAGTATTTATCTCGATATACGTCGGTCACTGTACCTGCGCCCGCCACCTGGAAGGTGCTATCTGCGACACAAGCGCTCCCGGCGGCGAGCTTTGGAACACCGTCATTGTCCGCGTCGGCGGGCACCGGCGAAACCCTTGTGTATCGGCTGACCGGCGTACACAATGAGAGGGCTAGTTAAGTGATAAACGACCCTCCTGGCGGCGTGGTGACATCAAAAGCGCAACCGGCCGTGACCGTATTCGAACAGGCAACCGGCCAATCAATAGCCCCAGACAGCGCCTCCTAATTGATGTATGGGGCGGCGATAGCGGTGGCTATCCTCTAATAGAAACATCCTGCGTGCGCAGCGGAAGGCACAGGCGCGTGCAGGCCTAAGCCCCGCCGTCACTTCCGGAATCGTGATATGCGAGCGCGACAGTTAATCCAAGTCGCATTATGGTTGAGGAAAGTGCTAACCGCAAGGAGAATGTGAAACAGCTTGTAATTTACTTGCATACATGCCGCCCTCACCGTCATTGGCTTGCTGACTATTGTTCACTGCCAATTGGATACGAACGTTTGGAAAATTTAAGATTTTTTCTCGTTTGGTATATCATTTCTCATTCAATTACGAGAAAGCAAAGGTATAATTTTAGATTCATGTAGTTTTTACTGAGCTGTTGACTTGATGAACTAATTACTAAGCCTCGGAGTTGTGCCTATTTTTTCTCCTTCAATAGAAAACGCAATATTTTGTGTTACTTATTCACTTTGAGCCATTATGATCATTATATGCGAATTTTATAGTGCCTATAAATGTCTATTTCGCTAATAAATGCATTTACTGAAATGCCTAAATGTTGTCTATTCTCGTATTTAGTGATCAAACTGCATTTATCCTTAACAAAAAATTTAAAAAAAATGTGCGTTTTTTCCGTTTTTATCCTGCAGAGTACAGAGATGTCGAACAACTATCAATAAATCTATATTCTGTTTTACTGCCACTACAGCGCAAATATTTCGTATTATGAAATACGTTCAAAATCATTTGTGGGGGTGAAGTTATTTTTTACTTCGAATTTTTAAACATTTTTCTCCTCTAAAAAAATTATTTCTTAAAATTTCCTCATATGTATCAAATTGGCGCCCGTCCCATATTTTTCAAGCTCTCTGTATTTTTGAATATTGAAAAAAGTTAACATTGCAAAAGTACAATATTGAATACCTTGGTCTTTGTTTAAAATGAAATGTGTTCTAGAAAATCATGTTTAAACGAAGGAAATTATATTGTTTTCAAAAGCGTGTTTTTTTACACAATTTCGGTTTGAAATTAGTTTAAATTACAAGAGTATTTCTCAGAAATTGAATAGAAACACTTAAAAGAATCGTGTAGGTATCATTTTCGTTGAATAATCTGAATTTTTGAAAATTGCGAATGTTGAGTTTTTATTTCATTTCATTTTTTAACGAAACTGTGCCGGAAAGTATTTGCTATCGTAGATCCATTACTTACATTTGTATTATGCATGGCGATTTAAAAATTTTAAATTATGTTTAAAGTTAGTGTTAGTAAGGTGAGAAAAGAGTTCCTATGCGCAGGTTACGTATCATTTAAGTATCAGTTTCCATTGAATGAAAAGCTAAACAGTAGGTAATGCGATTCAGCCTTTTTTGTCAGAATTTCCCTGACAATGATAGGAAGGATTTCTGCAAGAATTCATCAGAATAATGATGAAAGCCTAAGTTCCATGAATGTAACTATTAGTTATTTAAGATATTAGTGTCGTAATACATCTGATTACAATACGAGATTGGAAAATTTGCCAAACGAGTCCGTTAGGACGAGTTTGGTAACTAATTGAGTATTGTAATCAGATGTTACGACACGAATATCGTACAACATAATTTATCCATTTTGTAAAAATTTGTTAGAATTAAGATTAAAATTTTCGTTTAGTATTCACATTCTTCCTCTATAAGTGGTGACACTGTTCTTAACAAGGAGAACAATTAAAACGCTCATGGTGTACACATTTGTCTGCCTGTTTTCTGTGTCTAAAAATCTACAGCTTACATATTGCTATGATGACATTTAGTTCTATATGACATTACTTCGCATTGCTATGTACATACGAGTTTTAATGATGCAAATAAACATTGCATATAAAAAACGAAATTTCGTATGCTAATATTGATTCAAATTACATGTAGCATTTTCTATTTTTATCTAAAACTCTAGGTTTTTCCTGATCACTTTAATTCTTAAGAAATTGACTGCACGAGGATTATCATTTATTATTATTATTATTATTATTATTATTATTATTATTATTATTATTATGAATGATGATAAATATCATTCTTCCCTAATATTTGTGGTGAATAAATATTTTGGTTTTGTCTCTAAAATTGTATTTACCTTTAAGATAATTTTAACTGAATAGATTGGTTTAAAATTTGTACCTTAAAACATTGAAAATTGAAGAGGAGATTGGTGGAAAGGCCCTTCTCAAATTTTCACTACATATTCTTGATGTTTATGAAGAACGAACATCTTTCTGTACTCTGTACTGTAATATGAGTTGAAATTAATGTCACCCACTATCTTCATTTAATTCTGTTATTGTAAATTAGTAGTATTCTTATCTCATGGCTTTTACTTACATCAGATCAAACTATTTCATACCTCGGGATCTAATGTGGAAGAAGGGCTATAATATAAGGCGTCCTATAACACCTATCTTTTATGTGAAAGAAGGCTACATAATTAATATTTGAACTAGGGTTATACTCATGAGTTGTTAAATTCTACTTGGAATCACAAAAAATAAAACATTTAGAATGGAGAAAACTCCCAGCGCAGCCATTATATGGTTATCAAACTAGAGAATACTAAAAACTCAACAATGCAATAAACAGAATTTCCTGCATATTTTTAAAGTTTGAGAAATTACTTATGCGGAAACTGAAATGCAAATACCCTAGTTAACATTTTTGGTCTCATCAACTTCACTTCAAGACGAACAGTTATGTTTTAAAACAAATGATTGTTTATTTATTTTTATAATGAAAAATGTACTACTCCCCTTGGAGACAAATATTTTTTTCCTCTAAATATATTATTTATAAACAAACATGCTAAACTATTATTTATTCTATGTTATGTTCTAAAAGTCAAAATAAAAAGTTATTCTTCATAATTATTTTATATACCAAGATTGATTAATAAAATATTGCATATTTAATTATAAACCTAAATGAAAAATAAAAATATCGCCTTGAAAGGCACCTATCAAGAAGCAGATGCCTTCGTTTTGCTGCTTTTCCAGCGCCGTGTGCAGCTGCAGACGGTCTCCCTTCCAGCTAAACGCCCCCTCGCGAGGGCGGCGGGCAATTGGGCGTGCGCTTCCGGGCGCGTGGGTGCGTTTGGCAACGCGTGCGCCAGCGGAAGCGGCAGGGGCGGGGGCGGAGATTGCACAATCACTGCAGCGAGAAAACGAACTGGCAGCCGTGGCGCCCTCGCCCTCGCCCTCACCGCTGCTCGCCCGGCTGATTGGAGCGGAGTGGCGTGGCGTGGCGGGGCGGGGCGGGGCGTGGCGGGGCGTGGCGTGGCGGGCCGTGGCGGGGCGGGGCGTGGCGTGGCGGGGCGGGGCGTGGCGGGGCGGGGCGTGGCGGGGCGTGGCGGGGCGGGGCGTGGCGGGGCGGGGCGAGGCGGGACGGGGCGGGGCGGGGCGTGGCGGGGGCGGCCGGCGTCCACGTGCGTCACACCTCGCGCCTCCCACAGTCCGCACAGTCCTCGCGTCAGACACCGCTCGCCGCGCCGCCGCGCGGCACCGCTGCCCCGGCCCAGCCCCTTCTTGCGGCCCCGCGCTTCCTGAACAGAAAGGTTTTTCTTTTTTCTCGCACACACCTGCCGATCTCAACCCCGCCGGTCACAACCCACCCCGCCCGTTCCCGCTCCGCTCATGTGCACTACGCGCTTCCCAGCCCTAATCGCCGCATCCCCTCCCCGCTCATCTCCGTGTATTGCATCCCCGCTCCGCTCAACCTGGCTTCGAATAGCTCTGCCCCGCAAATTCAGGTCCCGCCCATTACCGTTCCGTTCATCCTCACCCCGGATATCCCCTCCCCGAATATCCCTGCTCTACTCTCCATGGACTCCACCCGCACCAGCCCATCTTGTCTCTGCCTCCTTTTCGTTCCCGCTCCATCTCCTTCCTTCCCCATTTCGTTCCCACGGCATTTAGTCTTCCCCAATTATTCCCTATCCCACCCCATTCCCGGCTTCTCAATTCTGATCTCTTCGTATCTTTGTTCTCTGTCATCCGTGTCGTATTTTTCCCGCAATCTCATACCTCCACCACCTTTTAGCTACCGTATCACTAGCAGCCTTTCTTTCCCGTTCTTTAATCCTCACCGTTCGTCCCCAAGCAATGTCATTCTGACTCCTCTCTCCGCGCCCACCCTCACATTTCACCCCCCGTCTCCCGCCCCGCGCATTCACTCATTGCATTTACGCACTCTCGCCTTGTATTTCTTCTTGCATGCTCCGCCCGCATTTTCCCTCGTCGCTCTCTATCGTTCGCTTCTTACCCCCAAATCCCTCCCTTTGTACTTCGACTGCCCGCCTGGCGCATTGTCCACCCCGTCCCGCTCCACGACTCACCTCGTCTCCTGATTCGTAAAGAAAACCGCGTCGCCCGTTGCTCCGCTTCTGTCTGGTCGCGGATTCATCTTGGCGACCACTCTGGCACAGTTTGCGGCGCACAGGAATAAAAACCGGTTAATTGCTCGAACGAGTCTGCCTCCGCGCCGGTTCCGGAGTCTGCCTCAGGCCTGCCTCACACCTTTCTCTTTGGATTTGAATGGTAGATTGCAATGCAGTGGCATTTCCTCTGAAATATGAAACATTTTGAAATATCTTTGACTTGCCCTGTCGTTCAGCGACGACCCGCAATACAGCGGTCCCAATGCCCGTTTTCCACATCTGGGCCCCGAAGTTATAATCCCAGTCTACACAAAGTAGGTTTTCAGCAGGTGTTCTCGGGAAACATTCTTTTCTACGGTTTCCCATTTCAGCATTGCGCCAACATTTAGACCATGTGACTATCACCATCACTACCCATTCGACTAAACTATTGATACCAGGTATGTCAAAAATAGCTGTGTACTATAAAGAATCATTCGTGATGGACTAGTAGTTCAGGTTTCTTACTTGCCTCATGATTAGTATCGTCTCAGTTCTTTTTGTTCTTCTTATCTTATTCATCTTTTCTTTGCTTTCCTGCACTATCTTCCTTTCATCTTTCCCTTTTAAGCCCTTTTTTCAGCTCACGAATTTTCTTTTCTCTTAGGACCCGAGGGTGCGATTGTTCTTCGCGTTGGATGCTCTCTTCCGTACTTCGATAAATTACCCAGCACTGCCCCGCTGCCAAATGCAAAAACCATGCCAATACTTTACTGAAAATGAAACATTCATAGCTCTGTAGCTATTGACACTAATTACACAGTTTTGTATAATCGGAAATAAAAAGGAACTCTGTTGAAATTTTTGATATGTGGCCTCTAAATGTTCTCCCATTATTTAAAAAAAATTTGATATATCCACTACCCACAGTTTTTTAAACTACGTAGAATACTATAAACGAGTTTTTCTTTTTACCCTAAGCATCGCTTCGAGCTGTTAGTAGCGAGTTCAATGTTGCTTCCATTCCTTGATCATATAATTCCTCCCACCGGTTACTTTGCGAATCAGAAATATAATACCGTCTTAAAATAAAAATTTCAAATGATCTGACGCTTGATTTAAGTTCAGAGTATTTTGTCAGAAACATTAAAATTATTTCGAGTTTTTGAGGTTTTCGAATGATCGAAGTTCGAATGATCGACGTTCGATTTTATTTTA
The DNA here is from genome assembly GCA_038098605.1 of Gryllus longicercus. Classification (NCBI taxonomy): domain Eukaryota; kingdom Metazoa; phylum Arthropoda; class Insecta; order Orthoptera; family Gryllidae; genus Gryllus; species Gryllus longicercus. The sequence continues at coordinate 3,968,987 of JAZDUA010000081.1, read as the reverse complement.
AAAGTATGTATAACGGTCAAATTATTTCAATATTTATTTCATTTCTTTTTTGTTCTCAGGTGAGTGGTGATTACGACAAAACATAATGAAGACTATAGGGTAAGTACGAGTAGAATAAAAAAAATTTCAACGCTTTAAAAGATCCAAGTTAACGATTGTTGGCTACAACTGATCTAGGAATAAAAAAATATTTATGTAGCCTACAGCAACTCTCCATATTTAATTATTTACTTTTGAAATTTTACTTCTGTTCGTTGGCATGCCTACTTCCGAGAAATAGTGATATCATTGAAGGGAACAAATATTTGATGACTTCAGTCACGGAATTATTTGGAACATTTCACATTGAGTTCTGTATTCAAAAAGTGCTTTTTCTGGCATTTTTCCATTTTCGTTATAATAGGGGACTTAGTAAATATATAATGGACGCACGCTATACAAATTATAAATGATTGTTTTTCCTGGAAAACATTCTTTCCTTTTTACAAGAGCACACCACTCACAACTCCATTTCAAAATATTCCCGTTTTTGTGAAAGTTGTTTTGTTTTAGTTGATTATCATTCCTAGAATTCAATTTTTTTCATGACAGATTTTGATGGTATCTCAAATATTGCAAGCAACATTGGAACAAAACATTGTAATTATTCAAAATGTAATTTTTTGCTTGTGTTTGGAAGCTTTTAAAAATCTATATTCACTAATTTAGTCATTATCTCTGTTTCTTTGCAATTTACCTCGTAGGGAATACATTTTTTACAATTTGATTCTGCATTTCTCGGTGTTTTTTTTACACAATAAATGCGTGCAACCGAATGCAATACGTGATTATTTTCCTCAAAATATGACATAAAACGGTATTAATCAGCGTAGTATGGTTTGATGCCAGCCATCCTGGAAATTCACAGTGCTTTCATTTTGCAGTTAAAATATTATACTAACTGTAACTCAGTATAAATATTTTGTTTGAATTTATGTTCATTCAGTGTTTCGTAATCAATTTCAGTGAGAAGGAAAATTAAATTTGAGAAAGAAAATTTAATTTTCATTCAAAATTCTGGGAATATTGAATTGTTAAACATTCGTTGTGGGAAATATTTGTTTGGTGCTTCGTATGACAATTCAATTTTGTTCAAGGTCTAAAGGTTTGCTATTGTAAAAAGGAGATAATTGGTAATTGGAATAGGGATTATAGTTTAATCTAATATATTCCTTTATTTCCGAAAGTCATTTAAACTAATTAAGAAGACAATAAAATATTAATTCGAAACAACTATCCAAAAAAGGAACTTTTTTATCGTAGTTTCTAATTTTTTTAGTAAAGTATTTATTCTAAAATTGACTATTCTTTATTGACCCTAGTATTAATGACGTTTGATACAACTCGATAGGAAATGAGAAGCCAGAGCGATTTTGTTTCGTTTAGTTTTTTGTTCAGTAAGAGTTCACTGAATACTCTTTCCCTCACTTTTTGTATACATTTCCTAATACGGTATGTCTTATAGGTTAAAATTAACAATTCTGTTATTTGTCTGTCGAGGGAAAACACTTGAAGAGATCATATTTACTCCGAATAACTACGCAAGTGATGTTTCCAGTATTTGAATTCATTCATCAAATAATCATTATTATTCGTAACGAGTTTCAGTAAGCTTCGCACAATGAACGAAAAACCAACAACATCGCAATATTATTGAACCAAAAGCTTCATAACGTAAATCCTACCCTAGAACGTTAACTTCAAACCCAACGATCACCAACAACCCTCAGAACAATCTTCACCCCACAAATTACAAATCGAACGCGATCCCCGGAATCGCCATTGCAGATGGCGCCGAACTCGCATAAGACGCGCAACGCAAGGCGGCGGCGGCGGCGGCGGCGGCGGCGGCCTCGTGTCTTGTGGGTGGGGAGAGGAGAGGGGAGGGGAGGGGAGGGGGCGGGGTGAAGTACGGGTGGCCTCCGCCTCTCCCGCGCCGTGTTCTGGGCGTTGTTCGGCCGGCTATTCGCCGCGTAAAGAAGGCCGGCGCCGCAATACCGCATTCCCGAAGGGCGACCGAGCAGAAGCGCGCTCGTATCTCTCCGGGCGCGCAAGCAGCGTTTGCATTCCGCCTGCGTACAATATTGCGTGAAATCTCTTTCGCAGATATATGCGATTCGGAAGCGGCCGCTACCAGGACGCGCGCGACCCCGGATAAAGCGCCGGCCCGGGGGTGGGGGTGGGCGGCAAGGGGAGGGCGTGGGAGGGGAGGTAGTGGAACCGGAAGGTCGGCGCATGGCGGGACCGGGGTTCGAAGGAACAGGGAGACGGTGGATCAGTATGGCAGTGGCCGAGGGGGAAAGGAGAGGTGGGGGACGGGGCGATTGAGGATTGTAAGGCGGGAACGGGGAGGAGGGGATGGAAGAGCGAGGACTGGGATGGGGGAGTTTGGAAGGGGTGGGAAAGTGGAACGTAAAGATTGGGACATGGTGGGATGGGGTTCGAGAAATCTGGAGGACGGGACTTCGGAGAGTGGAGATCAGTATGACGGTGAACGAGGTGGGAGACGAGGAGGCTAGAATTATGAGACGGGTGACGATAAGAAGTGGATTGAAGGGGATTGCGGGTGATGGGACGGGAAGGGAAGGCAATTGAAGGGGAAGGACGGGGTATGGCGGGAGGAGGTGACTGGGAGACAGGAGCGTCAGTAGGGCTGTGGGGGATCGGTATGTCCTTGGACTAAGAGAGGGAAGGGGAGTTTGGAGTCGGGGAGGCCGAGTATTATAAGCGGAGGGATATATATATATATATATATATATATATATATATATATATATATATATATAATTAGATACTATATTATAAGATAAGGGGGACGGAAGAGCGTAGAACGTGGATGGAGGAGACGGGAAGGGGTATGAAGAAGGCGAGGATTGGGAGATGTTGAACCGAAAGACACTGGACGAGGACATGGCGGCACGACCGTACGTCGGAACTGGGAAGGGGGTTAGAAATGGTGAGCGGACCTCTGTTTAGACGATCAAAGCTCAACAATCAAGGTCCAGGACAAGTCAAGGTCCACATTCGTTGATATTGTCAGGAGTTGCCGTGTGCTCTATTAGGAGCTAGGCACTAGTATTCTGCTGGCACATACGTTCTGCACGTCTGGAGCTTGGCCTTTTCGCGTTCCGATACACGGGTTGGAAGAAATATGGTGCAGCCCACGTGATACGTAGCTAGGAGGATAAATTGAGGGGAAAGTCTTCTCCAAGCCGACCTGTACAGATCGGCTCTACATCTCACCATCCAGCGACGCAGACACTTCAACACTTTTGGAGGTAAATAATTTATTACACCAACAAGACTAATGTCCATAGCTGTTATGCCCGGAAAGGTTAATAAACGAGTCAATAAATAAATAAATAAATAAATAAATAAATAAATAAATAAATAAATAAATAAATAAATAAATAAATAAATAAATAAATAAATAAATAAATAAATAAATAAATAAATAAATAAATAAATAAATAAATAAATAAATAAATAAATAAATAAATAAATAAATAAATAAATAAATAAATAAATAAATAAATAAATAAATAAATAAATAAATAAATAAATAAATAAATAAATAAAGAGTTGAGTAGTCAGGAGTACTACAGAGACCTAAGTGTTACACATGCGGATCCATGCAGGCCGCACATGCACATATACGAGTAACAACATGTTTGCACTGTGTTCGTGAGTTTCTTAACTGCTTTATGTCCATGTGATGAAAATAGACTATCAGGAGAAAATAATGTAAAACAAAAAAATAATTTAAAAATTGTTGCAGTGTTTTTAGTACTGAAACAAAATAAAACTATAATTATTTTATTTCCATTATTGGCATTAATTTAAAACGTTTTTGTGTATTTAACTTCCAGATACAAATAATAGAGCTTACTAATAGATGCCGTTTTCTTTGCTTTAAGAAGAATTAGAAGAAGGCAATAGAGATCTGTGATGTATTCAGGAGTAGATAGAAAAGAATATTCTCGAATAAAACTTTGCATTTCTCTGTAGATATCCTCATTTTTTTCGGAAGGAGATCGCCCGCAATATTGAACTTGAGCTGAATACAAACACGATAGAAATTTTGTTCGCATGTTTGTTTGGAATCCGATTTTGTGAGCTCAGGATCTTTTATTGAAGAATGAATTTCTTCCAACGGAAGAAAACTCAATTGTTTAACTTTTATGCTTACTAAATGTTTACCACTCAATATCATTCTTTAGTTTTTACGATTAAGTGATATATATATATATATATATATATATATATATATATATATATATATAAACACTTAGTTGTTTAAATAATAAACTAATATTGTAGCGATACAGATTTCGTCATACCTTCTGAAACGGAATTCACGCCCAGAAAATAAAATTAAATAAACGGATTCGGCCACCCTGAGTAATACTGGGAACGGATTGCGACATGGCCTCACGTGCGCAACCCTGCTTATCTGACAGGCGTCTCCGCCTTCGGCGCATTAAGAGAGTAGTTACAAGGGTCAGGCGACGACAGATTCACTGTGGAGCACGTGTTCGCTTGGCCAGCTGCACGAACCTTCGAGATTGCTTTTGAAATCGACATCAGTTCTTTCACGGACAACGCCCGTCTTGTGCGAGCATGTTCTCGAAGGGCAAAGAATATTTCTGGACGCTCACAGTTATGCAAAGAGTCGGATCTCCATTCACTACCCCTGTCACCATTGGTCGCAATAACGCAATGCGCAATTTCTTTCGGCCAATGGCGAAGCAACTTTCTTAAGGAGCCAGAACATGCGAGAAAACTAGTGGGGGGTAAGAATTAACCTAATAAGATTTGACTTATAAAATTGGCATTCAGAGCAGGGATTCAGAGCAGGGTAGTCGGGAGAGACATTTCTTTGGGAGGGAGAGCTGTTCACCGACCAGAGGCAAAATCGCCTCTGATGGACTTTGAAAAAACTTCGGTGTGGGCTGTTGTAATAGAGCAGAGTAACGTGGGCAGAGAAAATTCTCTGAAGCGGGAATCAGTTGCAAAGTGAAGCGAATGTGTCGCTGCAGGATTCCTAGACTTTCTAAAGTTGCAATTGTGAATAATCACGAGTATTAGAAGAATCCGTGAATGGTTACCACGCTCGTGAAATCAAGAGTGACTGCCGCCCGACCCCGAGCTCAACCAGACAGCCAGGCGCCCGTACAACGCCGCACCCTCGGCGTTGCCGTCGCCTCCCCTCGGCCGCGCCGGCGCCTCTGAGGGCGTCGCCCTCAGACACCCCGACCAGCTGACCCGCGTGCCTGGGTGGGCACAAAGATATCGCCCGGCCGGGCCCCCTGCGAAGGTTGCCGCTGCCTCCCCTCGACGGGAACGCGCCCGTTCCGGGCCCACAAAAAGGGTATTCATCCCTGCGAAAATCTTGTAATGCGGTGTCGCGCTAAGACACAATAATCTGTAATATTTGTTACCATTGTGATGCTAACTATAAGTCTTCTTAATTTCTAAGCTTTATACTGGCTACTAACTTTTCATCCTCTTATCTATCCACCTAATTTTCAGATTTCCGATTCTATTTAATGTGTAACTTCCCTGGGGCATTTTGAATTATTTTGCCCAGGAATAAATGTGATTTTACCAGTGATCAAAGTGTTTCTTTCATGTTACCAGTATTTGTTAACAATTCCTTCCATCACCGACTTGAGCTACAAGGGCCGCTTACCGGGCGTTCTCTCACGAGACGACCGGGGGTGTTACAATATTGAATATTAGTTTCGGGTTCGAGAGTTTTATACTGTTACAAATTTACAGTACTCTTAAGTTAAACGTATGTTATCCGATCATGTCATGGGTAGTGTTCTGAGTTCAGCAAATGTTTTACATGTTTCTTGCTATAAGAATCATTTCAATTCCATCCACATACATTCCGAGTTTCGATGTGTTGTGTAAGTTCCAACAAAAAGGAAAACGATTTATTAGTTTCGAAATAACATTTTAAATTAAAAACAAACTCACCAAATTTTACATCCTTGTTTGGTAATACTTGAATGCTACGACTGTAAAGTATGTGAATTGATTTTTCCATATAACGGGTGAGACGATATAGCAAGCACGCGATAATCTAGTTTTATGTTCATTTCCATAAAAACAAAACATTGGCGTGATGGCTGTAAATAAAAGATACAACTGGCACGCGACAACGCCTGGTCTGGTTCATGCCCGGTCACGCACGGCGTGATGCGAGTCTCCCTGGTGGAAGTAGCACGTAACAGTAGCTCTGCGTTAAGTCAGCGTGATGAAGCGTGGCAAAACGGGATGGAGATATTGCCAGACGTGGCCATGAGTACATATATGACTTCAGATTTATTCATAACGATGTAATTTATTGTGTGAACATACAATCATTAAGCTTACATTGACCAACAATACAATACTCTACGAAATAATAGTTAAAATAATAAGTAATAATAAATAATACATTATTTCACCGAGCAATCCTTCATTGCACTCCACTTCACCTCATTGCACTACCCGGCAATAAACTGTGGTGTCTCTTCCACATTCCATTAATTTCACTTCATAACAATATTACCCATAAATAGTAATAATCATATAATTCACTCTATAGAAAAGACTAGGACAGTAACAGTATGACATTATCATTAATACCCAATGGTGTTACAATGGTATACAATGGTATTATATGCCCGTCCGGATGATCACTAAGGCAGAAGTGCCGGAGGGAGAGAGAGAGAGAGAGACAGACAGACAGACAGAGACAGAGAGAGACAGATAGAGACAGATAGTGAGAGACAGACAGAGAGACAGAAAGAGACAGATAGAGAGAGACAGAGAGAGACAGAAGAAACAGAGAGAGACAGAGAGAGACAAAAAGAGACACAAAGAGAGAGACAGAGAGAGACAGAGACAGAGAGACAGAGAGAGACAGAGAGACAGACAGAGAGACACAGAGGGACAGACAGAGAGACACAGAGAGAGACAGAGACAGAGAGAGAGAGAGACAGGGGGGTAGATGACTTGGAGGTAGATTGTTATCAAACAATTGTACTTTGAACGTTCGTACGTACGTATGTACTGTGGCGAAACCGATTTCGTCATACAAAATTTCATAAGGCTGAGGGGCAGTTGGGAGAATGTAAACAGATTCAGCTGTAGCCCGGAGTTCGACTGGGGATGTAAACACTGCGTCGCACGTGCAACTTCACTTATCGCGGGAGGCCATTACCGCCTCCTCCCCATTAAGCAGGCCGTTTGGAGGACTACCGTTGACAGACACTGTGCAAGTGTTCACAGCCGGCTGCAGATTTCGAGACCACCCACTTTCGGGGGAGCCCAGAGTAATACTTCCGTCATCGAACGCGCCCCCCTACGCAAGCAAGGGCCAGAGTCTAGAAGGTTCGAGAACAACCCTGCATGCTCGCAGCCTGCACAAAGAGTGGAAGTTTCCTTCGCTTCTCACGCTGCGATTGGGTTAAAATATTTCACTACGCAACAACTTCTGACCAATAGCGACACTGCTATCAAAGGGAACTAGGACACATAAGAAATTGGGGTGGGGGAAAGAGTTAACTTGGAGCGATTTCGACGGAGAGAACGGCAGAAGGGATTTGATTTCTAGACGGAACAGTCGGGGCAGAAGTTTCTCTTGGGGGGGAATATTATTCGGTTAGAGGCAAGTTCACCTCTACCGGACTTTGAATTTTTTCGACGCAGAAATTACCAGATTTGATTTGAGTTTTGGGATAACGGGAGTCGGGAGAGAATTACTTCACTGGGAGGAAATTATTTGTCGAGGAGAGGCCAGTTTGTCTCTGAAAAGCTTAGAAAGATTTCGGAAGGGGCGAGAGCTACTAGCTGACAACAATTGAGAAAATTAATTCTCTGGGGTGGGATTTATTCGTCGGGGAGAGGCAAGTAGACCTCTGTGGCGTTTAAAAAGGGGTAGAGAAAAAATATTTCTCTGGGGTGGGAATTATTTGTCGCTAGACTTTCCGAAGTTATGTTATAAAAATTAAAGAGACATTAGGCTGATTACTACGTTCCGGATATTGAGATCAACCAGTATCAACCAGTATCAACCAGTTCTGCCAGAATCTTCTAGACGTCGCTGCAAGAATCTTCAAGAACTTCCAGTCGCCCAGACATCGCTGCCAGTTCGCCCAGACGCCGCTGCCAGTGGTGGCGTGGTAACCCGAGGGTCGCCCAGCTGACGCACGCGCCGAGAGGGTGCGAGTGGACTGCCGCGGTCGCGTCCTTGTCCCAAGGCCGCCGCCCCCCTTCCAGACGCCAGAGGGTCCGCCCGGGCCTACAAAGAATTCTGCAGGGCTGAATAACCCGAGGGTCATTCAACTCCAAGACTTATGTAATGCAGTGTCGCGCTTGGGCACGTTAAATTCTCATCCTGTAACTCATGTAAATATTAGTTGTAATAAGTTGACCTTCTTCCTAGTCATAAGTCTTTTTCTATAATTACTAACATGCCTAATTTTCTTTTCTCTTTAATTTTCCTTTTCCATTGTTAGTGTAAAAATCGTAATTTCCCTGGTGCAATTTTGTTTATTTTTTGCTCAGGAATAAAGTGAATCATTTTACCAGTGAACAAGTGTTTATTTTTTGTTGTGTTTCTCTTGTACTGTGTAACAGTTCCTTCCATCACCGATCTGAGCTAGCGGCAGGGTCGCTAATCGATTCCACAGGTAATCGGTTTGGTTACAATTGGCGCTATCCAACGTGGGGCCTCGACGACCTAATTACCGCGGTGAGTGTTACAATTGGCGCGGCCACCGTGGGGCCCGACGGCCGAATAATTGAGGTTTTTTCACGCCCAATTTTAAAATTAAATTCAACCAATTTTTTGTTATAAATGGATGGAAGGATATTGTTACGAGAGAAACAACTTGTTGACTGGTAATGATTTGTTTTATTGTTGTATTTTTTTTGTGAGTGCTATTGTGTTGTGCATCGTGTGTTGTAATCGTGTGCGCGTTTCATTCAAAACTTCCAAAATGCTGGACGAATCGGGTATCGATGTGGCAGAAGAGGGGAGTTCAGGGGAACAATCACCGCCCGAGACCACCCTCAGTGACGTCGTGCAAATTCGCATGAAAAAGATCTCAGAAAGTGATGATAAACTCATGAAATTAATTTCAGAAAATAAGGAATCCTTTACGGCACAAATTTCGGAAAATAAGAAACAGGTTGCAGAGGTTAAGGAAACTCTCACGGAAACCTTCGCGAAACAAATATCAAAAAAACAATCTGAAAGTGACAAAAAACACTCAGAAAGTAACGACAGACTTATGAAATTAATGTCAGAAAATAAGGAACAAATTTCAGAGGTTAAGCAAACCCTATCAGAACAAATTTCGGAGATGGACGAGAAACATTCGCGAAGATTTGACCGGCTGGACAGTAGCTTAGCTAACAACGGCGTAAAATTAGAAAAATTAGAAGCAGCAATTGATCGTGGGTTTGGAACAGTGCGGAACAGTCTCGATGATAGATTCGTGAAAATTCAGAATAGTGTAGAAAACTTGAGCAAAGAATTAGAGAATTCGAGAACTGATGTAAATTTGTATTCTGGGAATATTCAAGCAGAAAGTAGTCAAAAGCTCCAGGCAGGTGACAGCAAAATTGAAGCGTACTGCGAGCCAGTTATCGGAAGTATTACCGAGATTAGGTCGGAAATGAGCGACGAACTGACTAGGATCGAACCCGAACTTGACAAAGAAGTCAGCCAAATCTGCGACAAATTCGAGAAATCAGGCATTATTAATGGGGGAAATGTTAGGAAAAAGGAAGAAAATTTAAAGATGGAAGTTGTGCAAAATTTAAATCGATTAGTGAAAGTGGAGGTAAAGAAAGAAACTGAAAATAATCCGACAGTACATTTGCTAGGCGCATTAGATTTGAGATTATCGTGGATTCTTCCGCAATTCAAGAAATCAGGTATTACCGATGGGGGAGATATTGTAACACTACCGATTACCTGTGGAATCGATTAGCGACCCTGCCGCTAGCTCAGATCGGTGATGGAAGGAACTGTTACACAGTACAAGAGAAACACAACAAAAAAAATAAACACTTGTTCACTGGTAAAATGATTCACTTTATTCCTGAGCAAAAAATAAACAAAATTGCACCAGGGAAATTACGATTTTTTACACTAACAATGGAAAAAGAAAAATTAAAGAGAAAAGAAAATTAGGCATGTTAGTAATTATAGAAAAAGACTTATAACTAGGAAGAAGGTCAACTTATTACAACTAATATTTACATGAGTTACAGGATGAGAATTTAACGTGCCCAAGCGCGACACTGCATTACATAAGTCTTGGAGTTGAATGACCCTCGGGTTATTCAGCCCTGTAGAATTCTTTGTAGGCCCGGGCGGACCCTCTGGCGTCTGGAAGGGGGGCGGCGGCCTTGGGACAAGGACGCGACCGCGGCAGTCCACTCGCACCCTCTCGGCGCGTGCGTCAGCTGGGCGACTCTCGGGTTACCACGCCACCACTGGCAGCGGCGTCTGGGCGAACTGGCAGCGATGTCTGGGCGACTGGAAGTGCTTGAAGATCGCCGGGATTTTTCTCCCGACCTCAGGCGCGGAGTAAACGACCATGCGTTCCTCTAATTCTTATGACAGTCTTTCGCATAGTCCGGTTTCAGAAAATCAAGAAATCCGTCACGAATAATTCAAATTCCAGAGAAGTTCCTCTATTTTACTACAGTCGACTCAATGCTCGAGCCCGCACTGTAAAATTCTAAGTCCGGCAGAGATAAACTTGTCCCTGACCGAATAAATATCTCCCTCCAAGAGAAGCTTTTCTCCCGACCTCTGATAGACCGAAGCTCAAAATTACTTCTGATATTCTCTCCGTCGAAAAAATTCTAAGTCCGGTAGAGGTGAACTTGCCTCTAACCGCACAATATTCCCCCCAAGAGAAACTTCTGCCCCGACTGTTCCGTCTAGAAATCAAATCCCTTCTGCTATTCTCTCCGTCGAAATCGCTCCAAGTTAACTCTTTCCCCCACCCCAATTTCTTATGTGTCCTAGTTCCCTTTGATAGCAGTGTCGCTATTGGTCAGAAGTTGTTGCGTAGTGAAATATTTTAACCCAATCGCAGCGTGAGAAGCGAAGGAAACTTCCACTCTTTGTGCAGGCTGCGAGCATGCAGGGTTGTTCTCGAACCTTCTAGACTCTGGCCCTTGCTTGCGTAGGGGGGCGCGTTCGATGACGGAAGTATTGCTCTGGGCTCCCCCGAAAGTGGGTGGTCTCGAAATCTGCAGCCGGCTGTGAACACTTGCACAGTGTCTGTCAACGGCAGTCCTCCAAACGGCCTGCTTAATGGGGAGGAGGCGGTAATGGCCTCCCGCGATAAGTGAAGTTGCACGTGCGACGCAGTGTTTACATCCCCAGTCGAACTCCGGGCTACAGCTGAATCTGTTTACATTCTCCCAACTGCCCCTCAGCCTTATGAAATTTTGTATGACGAAATCGGTTTCGCCACATTGGCCTTCCCCTCCGAATAAAAAAAAAATGAAGTTCAAGACATTAAATTTCGAAAAATGAGAATTTTTTTTTGTTTAAGGAGAAATTAAAAAAAATAGCGATACCAGAGATGAATGCTTTTACCCGTTATTCTAGCATAATTTTATTTACCATTGTAATTTAGGAATAGGATGCTATTTTTTAATTAACCTAACAAAATTTAAGAAAATTGATAAATGTTCGGTGAGCTCGGGATACCCGTGAATCGTGCTCAGAGTTTGACAGTTTTTTGTAATCAACTCTTTACTCTTTAAAAGGCCGCAAATTATAGAAGTTAAATTTTCCGGCTGGCAAGCCGTTCACATCTTTGAGAAGGCAGACATTTGGATGCAGGATGGCTTCAACCGTAAATGGACCATTGAAAAGAGGGAAGAATTTATGAAATAGGCCCGCGGGCTGATCGCTTACTCGGGGGGTCCTGACGAGTACCTTGTCTCCTACTTTGAACTGGTAAGGATTTTTGACCGCGGTTTCCCTCCTTCTAGCATTCTTAGTGAGATTATCCAAAATAATTCTACATCGGTTTTCGTAATTTGGAATTTGCTGTCCGGATAACCGAGCTAGCAAGGGGAAAGCATGCTCCGGTTTTCTTCCAAAATGCGCCTCATAAGGTGACATGCCGATTGAATCATGTTCGACAGTATTGATCCACTCATTGATGTATTTTATCAGTAGGGGCCATTCTTTATGGTTCTGTGTCACGTAGACACGAAACAACCGGGAAATTTCCCTCATAATCCGCTCACTTGGATTGGATTGTGGGTGCCTAATAGAAGAGAAAATGGCCGAGACCCCTTCATTCTCAAGTGTCTGTTTCCAGAGTGCCCCAGTAAATTGAGAAGCATGATCACTGAGAATTTTCTTATACGTTCCAGCAGTTCGAAAGAATTCTCTAGTAAGACGATTTAAACAATTTTGCGCAGTAGGCCTAGTGATCGGATAAATTTGAGTGAATTTAGAAAAGGAATCACTTATGACCAAAACGTGCTTGTAGCCATACCTTGCCGTAGGCAATGGCCCATATAAATCAAGGCAGGCGAGTTCATTCGGGGCTGAAGGAATTATGTGATGCATGGGTCCTTCGTAATGCCTGTTGGGAAATTTTGTCAGCTGGCATGTCACACACTTAGAAACTGTAGCTCTGACATGCCTAGCCAATCCTTTCCAATACGCAAATGTCATTAAAATTTTGAGAATTTTGTTCCCGCCGAAATGCCCGTGTTTTTGATGTACATGATTGATCAGTTTATCTGTGATATCGTTCGGGATCCAAATCCGATATTCACAGGGTTGTGCTTTTGTCCGAAACATCACGAGGTTACTCGAAAGTTTTACTAGCCCGGGATTCTGAGTCAATTTTGCGAAGAGTAGATCAGACTGATCTAAAGAATTTTGAATAAATAATTTGGCTTTGCCAATGATGGCATCCTGTTCCTGTAATTTCTGGAGGTTTCCGGGCCGCATTTCCGGAATAGGGGTCACATTTAGGTTAATCACATTCATGTGATACACTGTATCATTTTGAATCATGTGATTAGAAGCGTAAGGCAGCCTACTAAGAAAGTCTGCGATAGGGTTATTGATTCCCGGACAATGCCTGATGTCAAAATCAAACTGCTGTAGCCAAAACACCCACCGTAGTAACCTGGCGTTAGTGCAGTGGCATCGTTTTAGGAAAATCAGGGCTTTGTGGTCCGTTACAATGTAAAATTTTCTACCAGCCAAATATCCCAGCATCTTTTGGAGAGCCCAAATTATGGAAAGTGCCTCCTTCTCAGTAACAGAGTATTTAAGTTCATTTGACCTGAGCACACGACTAGCGACCGCGACAATTTTATACTCGGTGTCAAATTCACCGATTTGCGTGAGTACACACCCGATCCCAACATTTGAGCTATCGGTTTGAAGGTAGAAAGGTTCCGAAAAGTCCGGGTGGTTCACCATAATTGCATTACGAAACGCCGCTTTAATTTTGTTGAACGCCTGTTCGTGTTCGTCAGTCCAGTGCCACTTAGTTCCTTTCCTTAATAAATTTACTAATGGTGCGGTGAGAATCGCATAACCTGGAATAAATCTCGATTGATACACGCACATGCCTAAAAATCCCTTCAATTGTTTTGTACTTCGTGGTCGTGATATTTGATCAATAGCCTGAACCTTATCTGGATCAATTTTCACGCCATCCGTGTTGACACGGTATCCTAAAAAGGAAATTTCCGAAGTACAAAACTGCGATTTGTTCAAATTTAATCTCATATCATTTTTGGACAAACATTCCAGTAGTTGTTCCAGATGACGAAGGTGTTCCTGGAAGTTTTGTGAGGAAATGACGATGTCGTCGATGTACGGCGTGACGAACTGTTTAATTTTGTCTCCTAATTTTTCGTCGAGGCAGCGGATAAATGCCGCACCACTATTCCTCAGACCAAAAGGCATCCTTTTCCAAATGTAGGTCAGGCCGTTATACAGAAATCCCGTGAATTTCCTGTCATCTGGGTGAATTGCGATCTGCCAGTAAGAACTCGAAAAATCTAAGGCCGAAAAAATCTTAGTTTTGTTAAATTTCCACAAAATTTCGTCGAGGTTTTGAGGTGCCTCGTTTTCTGGGATCGTTACTTCATTAATTCGTCGAGCGTCTAAACAAATCCTCACTTTGCCGTCTTTTTTCTTGACTACCACAATCGGTTTTAAATAAGCTGTGACAGCTCTTTCGATTAAGCCCTCCTCAATCATATTTTTGATTGTTTCATCGACTTCCCCCCTCATAGACTGCGGAATAGGATAATTTTTCACTTTAAAAGGTGAGTCGTCGGTGACACGAATCCGAAAGTTAAAATCTTTTATAGGATGCGTAGGACGATCAAAAACATTTCTAAATTTTAATAGCACTTCATTCAGTTGATGGCGCTCGTAGTCGGTTAACAATTCATTTTCTAGTGAATAACCGTTAATAATTTCACGCACGTCATCTCCCAATTCCCAGGACCCGCATGAAATGCCAATGTCTATCCTGTCCTCGTCATCTCTAATATTAATTTCCCTGCCCTCACCGAAACTCACTATATTTCTGGAAAAATCGACTATCCCGTTATTTTCCCTTAAAAAATCTACCCCAAGAATTACATCGTAGCTTAAATCCTCAATGATTAAGCAGGGCACATCAAATGAAATTTCCACAAAGTTAATTGATATTAGGGCTTGCATAGAAATGGGTTTGCTTTTCTTTTTTCCAATCCCTACGACGTAACATTTACCCGTCGGCAAAGTCGGTACTGGAATCTGTCCACTTAACAATTTTGAAAACAATTTCTTAGAAATCGCACTAACTTCGCTGCCGGTATCAATTAAAGCGTTCACATTGAAATTTCCTATAAGGAACTCGACCACTGGACATGTCCGTGCACGTTCTATGACGGGCGCGTTCGCGTCGTCGTTCAGGTCATAAAATGCATAATTGATGGATACTACATTAATGAACGGTACCTCTGACACAATTCGTTCGGATCCCCGATACCCTGAAGGTCCGAACGGTTTTAGTTTAACGGCCCCGACCTGGCGGAGTCGCGTTGGCCGTTTCCGTTATTTGCGCTCCCGTTCTGATTCTCATTTACACGCGGGGGCGGGCGCCGTTCATTAGCGTCGTTCCCACGATTTCGGTCATCCCGACGCCATGGTTGCCGGTTCTGACCATGACGGTCCTTGATTCCGGTCATAATTTTCCTCGTAATGAATTACTCGTGTCCTGTCAAATTGAGCGAGCAATTCTTGAAAGCGGTCAAGATCTTCACATCCTACACTGCTAATCAAATTTTGCACGTAAGTGGGAAAGTGTGCAATTAGGAGCCAGATAATTTTCTTTTCATTGATAGCTGAATCGCATAGTTTAATCGCGGAAATTTTTTCCATGGCGTAATCGAGGTATGACTGATTTGATCTTTTATCCCACCTTGTTTCCAAAATTTTCCTCTCTGCCTCGTATCGCCGTTGTTCATTCCAAAAGCGCGCAAGAAACTTTGTACGGAATTCCTCGTACGTTTGCGGAAATGGTGAAAGTGCAGTAAGCCAGTGTGCTGCATTTCCGCGTAACAGTTCTTGCATAAATTTGGGTTTCAAGTCAGGCGGTACCGCCTTCGTCAAATCCATATAATTTTCTGCACGGTCGAGGAAAACCTTCGGATTTTCATCCTGTTTACCCCAGAAGCACAGATTTTGCGGAGGAGCCCACGAGAATCTCAAACTTGACCCGCCTAATGAATTTACTGTCGAATTATTTCCCTTCTCCTTCTCTATTCCCTCTTTCACTAACCGCTTTAAATTTTGGTCTATTTCTTTCTTTAATTTTTCTTCCCTCTCCCTCATGTTTTCCCCATCAATAGCGCCTAATTTCCCAAATTTCTCCTGAATTTGGCTAACTTCCATGTCGAGTTTAGACTCAATTTTAGTAAATTTACCATTTATCTCTGTCTTAACTTCGACAATCTTTCCTGTGACTGATTCGCAGCATGCTTCTATTTTATTGTCACATGCCTGGAGCTTCTGTTTAATTTCCGTTTGAATATTCCCTATTCGCGAATTTATTTCAGTCTTCGAACTTTGTAAATCTTTGTCTAGATTTCCTACGCTGTTTTCGATTTCCCCGCATCTACCCTCGAGCTGGTCCTGCAATGTCCCGATCTCGCAATTAAATTTTGCCTCCAACCTTTCAAATTTTTCGGCATGGTCAGCCAGGCAGCCGTCCAGCCGGTCAAATCTCTGCGAATGTTTCTCGTTAATGTCCGAAATTTGTTCTAATAAGGTTTGCTTAACCTCTGAAATCTGTTCCTTATTTTCTGACATTTGTTCCGTGAGAGTTTCCTTAACCTCTGAAATTTTTTTGTTGTTTTCTGAAATTAATTTCATGAGTCTGTCATTACTTTCTGAATGTTTTTCTGATTGTTTCACGATGATTCGCATTAGGTCATTTAGGGTGATCTCGGGCGGTGATTGTTCCCCCGAACTCCCCTCTTCTGCCACATCGATACCCGATTCGTCCAGCATTTTGGAGGTTTTGAATGAATCGCGCACACGATCACAACACACGATGCACAACACAACAACACTCACAAGCAAAATACAACAATAAAACAAATCATTACCAGTCAACAAGTTGTTTCTCTCGTAACAATATCCTTCCATCCATTTATAACAAAAAATTGGTTGAATTTAATTTTAAAATTGGGCGTGAAAAAACCTCAATTATTCGGCCGTCGGGCCCCACGTTGGATAGCGCCAATTGTAACACTACCGATTACCTGTGGAATCGATTAGCGACCCTGCCGCTAGCTCAGATCGGTGATGGAAGGAACTGTTACACAGTACAAGAGAAACACAACAAAAAAAAATAAACACTTGTTCACTGGTAAAATGATTCACTTTATTCCTGAGCAAAAAATAAACAAAATTGCACCAGGGAAATTACGATTTTTTACACTAACAATGGAAAAAGAAAAATTAAAGAGAAAAGAAAATTAGGCATGTTAGTAATTATAGAAAAAGACTTATAACTAGGAAGAAGGTCAACTTATTACAACTAATATTTACATGAGTTACAGGATGAGAATTTAACGTGCCCAAGCGCGACACTGCATTACATAAGTCTTGGAGTTGAATGACCCTCGGGTTATTCAGCCCTGTAGAGTTCTTTGTAGGCCCGGGCGGACCCTCTGGCGTCTGGAAGGGGGGCGGCGGCCTTGGGACAAGGACGCGACCGCGGCAGTCCACTCGCACCCTCTCGGCGCGTGCGTCAGCTGGGCGACTCTCGGGTTACCACGCCACCACTGGCAGCGGCGTCTGGGCGAACTGGCAGCGATGTCTGGGCGACTGGAAGTGCTTGAAGATCGCCGGGATTTTTCTCCCGACCTCAGGCGCGGAGTAAACGACCATGCGTTCCTCTAATTCTTATGACAGTCTTTCGCATAGTCCGGTTTCAGAAAATCAAGAAATCCGTCACGAATAATTCAAATTCCAGAGAAGTTCCTCTATTTTACTACAGTCGACTCAATGCTCGAGCCCGCACTGTAAAATTCTAAGTCCGGCAGAGATAAACTTGTCCCTGACCGAATAAATATCTCCCTCCAAGAGAAGCTTTTCTCCCGACCTCTGATAGACCGAAGCTCAAAATTACTTCTGATATTCTCTCCGTCGAAAAAATTCTAAGTCCGGTAGAGGTGAACTTGCCTCTAACCGCACAATATTCCCCCCAAGAGAAACTTCTGCCCCGACTGTTCCGTCTAGAAATCAAATCCCTTCTGCTATTCTCTCCGTCGAAATCGCTCCAAGTTAACTCTTTCCCCCACCCCAATTTCTTATGTGTCCTAGTTCCCTTTGATAGCAGTGTCGCTATTGGTCAGAAGTTGTTGCGTAGTGAAATATTTTAACCCAATCGCAGCGTGAGAAGCGAAGGAAACTTCCACTCTTTGTGCAGGCTGCGAGCATGCAGGGTTGTTCTCGAACCTTCTAGACTCTGGCCCTTGCTTGCGTAGGGGGGCGCGTTCGATGACGGAAGTATTGCTCTGGGCTCCCCCGAAAGTGGGTGGTCTCGAAATCTGCAGCCGGCTGTGAACACTTGCACAGTGTCTGTCAACGGCAGTCCTCCAAACGGCCTGCTTAATGGGGAGGAGGCGGTAATGGCCTCCCGCGATAAGTGAAGTTGCACGTGCGACGCAGTGTTTACATCCCCAGTCGAACTCCGGGCTACAGCTGAATCTGTTTACATTCTCCCAACTGCCCCTCAGCCTTATGAAATTTTGTATGACGAAATCGGTTTCGCCACAATATCAGGAAAGGGGAAGAAAATCTAAAGAGGGGAATTGGTCAAGATTTACAACGGTTATTAAAAGAAGGAATAAGGAAGGGAACGGAAAATAATTCTACGGTAAATTTGATAGGCGTATTAGATGTGAGATTCTCGTGGATTTCCCCGCCAAACTTGTGTTTCTGGGGCAAGCAGAAAGAAAATCCAAAACCACCCTGGCTTTACCAAACGGTTCTCTCCTTTCCTAAATTTTTTAATTTTACTAAGTTTTTTCATTTTTTTTTGTACTTTATTAGATTTAATTAGAAATCACATTTTTATCTTTAACTTACAATGGTGAATAAAAATTTTATTAGAACTACGGGTAAAAGCATTCATTTCTGGTTTCGCTATTTTTTTTGAATTTTGACTTAAACAAAAAAAATTCTCGCTTTTCAAAATTTAATTTTTTCGAACTCCAATTTTTTTTTATTCGGAGGGGAAGGCCAATGTGGCGAAACCGATTTCGTCATACAAAATTTCATAAGGCTGAGGGGCAGTTGGGAGAATGTAAACAGATTCAGCTGTAGCCCGGAGTTCGACTGGGGATGTAAACACTGCGTCGCACGTGCAACTTCACTTATCGCGGGAGGCCATTACCGCCTCCTCCCCATTAAGCAGGCCGTTTGGAGGACTACCGTTGACAGACACTGTGCAAGTGTTCACAGCCGGCTGCAGATTTCGAGACCACCCACTTTCGGGGGAGCCCAGAGTAATACTTCCGTCATCGAACGCGCCCCCCTACGCAAGCAAGGGCCAGAGTCTAGAAGGTTCGAGAACAACCCTGCATGCTCGCAGCCTTCACAAAGAGTGGAAGTTTCCTTCGCTTCTCACGCTGCGATTGGGTTAAAATATTTCACTACGCAACAACTTCTGACCAATAGCGACACTGCTATCAAAGGGAACTAGGACACATAAGAAATTGGGGTGGGGGAAAGAGTTAACTTGGAGCGATTTCGACGGAGAGAACGGCAGAAAAGATTTGATTTCTAGACGGAACAGTCGGGGCAGAAGTTTCTCTTGGGGGGGGAATATTATTCGGTTAGAGGCAAGTTCACCTCTACCGGACTTTGAATTTTTTCGACGCAGAAATTACCAGATTTGATTTGAGTTTTGGGATAACGGGAGTCGGGAGAGAATTACTTCACTGGGAGGAAATTATTTGTCGAGGAGAGGCCAGTTTGTCTCTGAAAAGCTTAGAAAGATTTCGGAAGGGGCGAGAGCTACTAGCTGACAACAATTGAGAAAATTAATTCTCTGGGGTGGGATTTATTCGTCGGGGAGAGGCAAGTAGACCTCTGTGGCGTTTAAAAAGGGGTAGAGAAAAAATATTTCTCTGGGGTGGGAATTATTTGTCGCTAGACTTTCCGAAGTTATGTTATAAAAATTAAAGAGACATTAGGCTGATTACTACGTTCCGGATATTGAGATCAACCAGTATCAACCAGTATCAACCAGTATCAACCAGTTCTGCCAGAATCTTCTAGACGTCGCTGCAAGAATCTTCAAGAACTTCCAGTCGCCCAGACATCGCTGCCAGTTCGCCCAGACGCCGCTGCCAGTGGTGGCGTGGTAACCCGAGGGTCGCCCAGCTGACGCACGCGCCGAGAGGGTGCGAGTGGACTGCCGCGGTCGCGTCCTTGTCCCAAGGCCGCCGCCCCCTTCCAGACGCCAGAGGGTCCGCCCGGGCCTACAAAGAATTCTACAGGGCTGAATAACCCGAGGGTCATTCAACTCCAAGACTTATGTAATGCAGTGTCGCGCTTGGGCACGTTAAATTCTCATCCTGTAACTCATGTAAATATTAGTTGTAATAAGTTGACCTTCTTCCTAGTCATAAGTCTTTTTCTATAATTACTAACATGCCTAATTTTCTTTTCTCTTTAATTTTCCTTTTCCATTGTTAGTGTAAAAATCGTAATTTCCCTGGTGCAATTTTGTTTATTTTTTGCTCAGGAATAAAGTGAATCATTTTACCAGTGAACAAGTGTTTATTTTTTGTTGTGTTTCTCTTGTACTGTGTAACAGTTCCTTCCATCACCGATCTGAGCTAGCGGCAGGGTCGCTAATCGATTCCACAGGTAATCGGTTTGGTTACAGTACATGCGTTTCGCTGGCTGGCTGGCCGTCCCTCCGTCTGTCTGTCCCTCCGAACGTCCGATGGTGTGTCTGTCCGTCCATGCGTCCGTCCGTCAGTCTGCCCGTCTGAGTCCGTCCGTTCGTTTGTTCGCCTGCCCGTCCGCTGGCAGGCTTAGTCAGCGCTAACTTCGAGAAGATATGAGTAGAAAGAGTAGCTTATCACTCCCAATGTTCTTTAAATGTTGGAACAGTATTGACAGAAGGGCCACTGCTTAATCTATTTACAACTAACTAAAGGAACGAAATAATTCAGCTTACATCTATTGTGATGAACCCACCCGTCGGAATGCGCCAGCGACATGTGCGTACCGAACCTAGCGGGGTCCCACAATGTGTCGAAACACGTGAGCCTGCGATCTAGTGGAGGATGTCTGGTCGCTCGCGCTAAATTTATTTAGTTGTGAGCGCCAAGCGCGATACCGACCTACCTCCTGCGCCAGCTCTAGAGATCTCAAGGGATGATGCGCTTGCTCGTAACTTATTCATTAAAACACTTTCAACTGATGGTTTAAGTGTTATCCGTGAGAATGGCGGGCACATATTTATTCAAAATGACACTATTCTATTAATTGGACCTTTAGTGTTTTTACAAGTACACAATACCATTCGTTGTCCACTACCGTGACAGTATTTTGATTCTGGCCAGGTCACAAGGTTTGGGTTACCTCGCTGTAGAGAATTGCTCGTCGCCGTCCTAGATTCACGCTCATATCGTTAGTGAAGGGGCGGCGTCGCAAATCCAAGAGCTTGAGCGGGCTTGCGTCGGGATCAGTCCTGGGTCCGCAGCACGCGCCGATGACTGTAGTGAAGGCGCTCCTTCTCGTACCAATAACGAAGCTGAGTGTTTTCACGCTGGGTAGAGCCATCATGCGTCACTCTATCCCCGTCGGAATGCACGTCGCGGGAGGTTTCTCGCCGTGACAAGTGCCTTTCGGACGTTCTGGCTTTCGTCCGCAGACCGGAATAAATTCCATTGAATAGTTATTTCGCCTGATAACAGTTCCAAATAATTCACCGGTTCCAGAAAGGATGACATCCGGTGGAACGAAAACGTTGTGGCTTTCAAGTTGCTATTTTCAACAGGAACAGATCTGGAAGCATTTTGTAAAGAAATTCGTCTTTGCTCAAGGAAAATCAAACACCCTCTCTCGATGGATTTCAGATAGCATCTGCCTCTCTTATTTCTGCCGTGTGCAACTATCCCTCTGTGTACGTGCGCTCTGGCCAGATGCGTGTCGCCCTTTGCCGCTATTGGTTCGCTTAGCTACTTGTGAAATATTCTATGAAGTTGTGGATGCGTATTGATCGGCCCAGTTTCCACATGGACGACCTACATAATCAGATAGTTTCAATAGGTTGTCATTATTTAGCTACTGTTGACTGTGGATGGCCGAGGTGGACTTCTGCTGAGAGACGGCGCTTTGGGTGAAGAATTACAGTTAGTCCCCAAGTATTAGCGAGGGGGCATTTGCTAGACAAAGATAAGTGGCTTCTTTGCTTTTTTGGGGTGGGGGTTCCGGAGGTGGGGTGTCTCCAGGCTCTTCGTAGCAGGTGGGAAGGTGGCTTTGGAAGAGGACGCGGTCACTGTATGTCAGGTTTTATAGACCTTCGGGTCAGTTCGGAGCTTTGCGTAGATAATGTGATGGAGGATAGGAGTGGGCAGAGCTCCGGGGCGCTTGGGCTAATGACAATAACACACATGCGATGTCGAGACTTCGTCCACTTAAGAAATATCAAAGAAGGGGTAACTGTCATACCTAGGGAGAGAGGAACCTAGGGAAAAAACGTGTTTTCGCGGAGTCTGTGAGAGAACTTTAGGATTGTTATTTTCCTTACACTGATATTGCCATTTGCATTTATTCGACTGAACTATTTTGTAGTGAGAGTTGTTTCAGTGATTTAATGAGAGTTTTTAGATTTAACGAGTGAAAAGTAAATTTCCGCCTTTCTCTTTCATCAGATTTGTAATAATTAATATTACTTTGCGAAAATTGAAGTACACATACACTCACGAGCCTAAAATGTAGTTATTTCAAGGTTTATACGACTTTCCTTCCGGTAACACACAATTAACAGTAGTCTTGTTCATTTATGCTTCCAGATTGTTGTGCTTAGGGACAGTTACTGTTGATGTACCTAGGGGCGTCAGGAATATTTCAGATATAGAAATGGACGAATCTGAAAACTTTATTAGGCAATATTTAAAAATTAACATTATTCACTAATTCAAAATTGATGAAGTTTCTGCAACAGATACGTTGTTAAATAAGGTCATAAAAGGTCGTAAAAGAGGTCATAAAAGTTGTTTCGTGACACATATGTGTTGGTTGTTTTCAAAGGCAGCAAATATTTGTTTTCCTTTGCAAGTTATAATGTAGGTTAAAGGCCATCCTATTTAAACAAACTTTTGTTATATCCTATGAAGTTGACATAGAAGACAGAACATAAGCTCCTTAACCAATCTGTTTGTAATTAAAATCCTTTTTCTCCTTTACACACTATTTATTACAATCTAGATTAAAGACAATATGTTCAATAAAATTTTCTTTGATATTCTCTCCATTAAAAAATATGTAGTTGAGATTTATATTTAGATTATTTTAGTCAAAAACCAGTAAAAACTGTATGATGTATACGAATAAATAAATAAATGAATTAATTAATGAATTAAATATATTTTTTAAAAGTGCTAGGTTAGCGACATTTGAAAAACTAAGCTTTTTGTTCTCGAGTTATAGAAAACTTATTTGCCACGGTAAAAGAACTGCAGTTTTTATATTATACATTGCTAACAAAATAGTAACTCTCCCGTACCTCTCGCTCCTACTCCTAGATGCAAATGGAAAGTTTAACAAAACGTGCACATAATGAAGCTACATTTACGTCCAGATGCAAAACAAGGGGCCATCTCAGCATTTGCTCAATGTGTCAGGGAAACTGGACGACAAAAAAAATCACTATATACAGGGTGGTCGTTTTAACTTGAGACAAGTGAATATCTCGAGAAATATGCATCCTACGAAAAAAGTGTTCGAGATAAAAAGTTAATATTATCGTGGGGGACATCAGTCAGTGCTAAAAGTAGCCACCCCCCGCCCCCCCTTTGGGGGGGTCGGGGGGGTCACTTTCATATCTTAAATGGGAACCCCCATTTTTTATTGCGGATTTAGATTCCTCATAAAAAAAGAAGTAACTTTAATTTGGGACATTTTTTCAAAATTATTAATAGATGGCGCTAAAATCGGAAAAAACTATTTATCCCGATTCCCTAGAAAAATGAAGGAAACGGTCTCATATCTTGCGAAATTCACATTGGATCGAAAAACTGCAAAACATGTGTTTAATATTTTTCAAAAACTTATCGTATGACTCAAAACATGACCCCCCACCTCCACTCCCTGGGGGTGGAGCGGCGGGCAACTTTGGAATCTTAAATGG